>NTHP01000139.1:1114573-1141636 GCA_003416845.1 Oplegnathus fasciatus | reverse complement strand
CCCCACCCCTCCACCACCACCACCACCACCATGTGAGTGAAAGCTGATCAATAACTAGTTCCTGGTTACAATGACAGAGTAGCAGCTTTGGGATCACGGCACAACATGCACTTCAACGGCAGAAAACATGCTTATTGGACACACACGACATGCCGATTTGCTACAGTGTTTTTGGCTTGTAGCTTTCTAAAGACTTGACCACTGATTAGGCCATTCAGCTGTATTCTTGACACAAGACAGTGTCACAGTCACAGAATGAGCGTGTTATCGAGGAGAGAGGGCTGTTTTCTCAGTATTGTGTTCAGCCACCACTGACTTCTATGCTAATGGACTGTTTTAATCAAGTCTAATCGTATTGTCGTAGCAGTGTGTGAGTGATTAGCATTCAGAGAGCAACGGCGGGGAGAGGCCTGACATCGATAAATGACACGTGACCCTTGACCCTGACTGCTCCGGCTGCTGAAAAGTTCCTCTCCTTTTATCAGTCTCACCCCATGCCTCTTCATTTCCTGCAGCATGGCTAATCGTAATGTACTCAGACACCAGCAGGTCTGGAGGCCTCGGGGGACAAAGCGCGGAGCACCTGTGGTAAAGCAATACACATTTTTATTGAGGGAGATAAGCAAGTTGATCAAGCTAACCATCATGTGTAGATCGCTCTCGAAATGTGTTCAGACCAAACACGAAGCGAACATTTTGTGCAGTGTGATTACATACAAAGTCAATGCAAAGACCCGAATAGACGCGAATAGTCGTAAATACGAGATTGAGAGTTGAAATGTTTCAACTTGAGCGAAAAATTTGCATGACGCTGTGCCGCGAAAGCCCATCAGCGTCGAGATTCTCCTGACTGTCACTGAGAATCAGAAATGGAGGATGTTGTTTCATTGACTGGGAGTAATGGGGAATGTTCAACTTCACTTTATTTACATGAACGAGTCCAACAACCAGGAGGACATATTGAGCTATTGAACAACAACAGGTATATCGAGATCACGTTTTACAAATCTACAAAGCTACACTCATTAATATTTTTATATTGACGGTGGATCATATGACTATGTTAATAAGGAAGGTGTCGCTCGTAGTGACAAACACACAGATTTGTCACCTGACTCAATCTTAGCGTTTTAGCATCTTTCAGCTCCTTGTTTTGATTTTCTGGACGAAACTTTACTGTTTCAGTTCATTCTCACCGCTCTCATCGGCCTCTTTTCCAGACGCAAAAGCTCGGTTAAACCTACTGTACACCATCTGCCCAGCACCAAACAGCAGACAGACAAAGTTAGCAACTAGCTGATGGACTCAGTGGAGCATTTAGCAGCTAACGAGCCAGATATTTCCCTCTGCAGTCAGCGCAGAACACAAAAAAGAAGTAACAGGAGACTCAACATGACACAAACATGACTCCAAATGAATGCTAATGTTGCTCCGTGTCTGCTGGAAGTATAAAAAGGCAGCTGTTGGCTAACACGTTCGCCATATCACCTTTATATGTCAATGTTGAATGTGTTCACAGCTTGTTCCGCTGCTCCCAAGCCGCCCAAAAAATCAATTAATACCGCTTTAAGCAACCTTCCACCTTGGAGGACTAGATGTATTGTTAGCTCCTTATTTTTCCCACTCAGTCGTCTGTTGATCAGATGTCTACCTGGAAACAGCAGGCATGAGGTGAGCGTAAACACGTACTGAATAAGCAGACGATTAAAGCAGCCAAACTGCTGTAAAACACACGCAGTGCTGATGCTCACCAGGGCTTTAAGATGTGTCTGTGTGTTGTGCCACACGTTTGGCTTTGTTTTTGTGTCACCATGCTCTCTGTCATTGTTGTGAGCGGTGTAAGTCTGAAAGCCACAACACCAGCTCATTAATCTCACGTAGCACCAACCAGCTGTCTTTGTCAAGGTCATGAAGGTCTGGAGAAAATCTTGCTCATAAAACTTGAGATAATCAGACTATGGAAATTCTCATGCAGCCACTAAACGGGCTTTTAAAAACACTACGTACTTTAGTTTTATTGGTTTAAAGTATAACAAGGCTTCTGTGTGTCTTCTGCCTGAATGTCATGGTGGGGTCCATAACAAATTCAGGCAGAATATCCCTCTCACCAATCATTTAAAATACAAAAATTCAAAATGTCAACTTTGAACTCCCCCCTAACAGATTAAAATGATCCAAAGTGCAGCATGGAAGCGCTCAGCCTACCCACAGCGTGAAGGATACACATGGTTGAAGCTCAAGCTCAGGGTGTGACGGTTTATTAGCTGCTGATATTAAATCACAAGAACAGGAAATAAAGCAGATGGACAATGACAGGTGCCAGTTTTCATCTTGGGAGGGAAAAGGCAACGGATTTAAATCCATCTGCTGAACTCGCATTCTTAATTAGAAGCGTTAACACAATGTGGTTACATTGCATCTGTACACTATTTGGATACAGGATAGTGTACAGATATCTTCTGCCAGTCATTTGGGGTCCGAACATCTTGATTATTGTCTGTTGTAGAAATTTGGCAAGGTCTTAACACACATGGTCCATTTGCATCTTTTTTTATTCATGCCACATTCTTATTGTTTGATTGCATTATCGTGTTATTTTCCAAAATATTAAACAATTATTGGATTGTTTGTCCTGTGTCAGTGGGCCATAGACATTATAGATGTCATATGTTAACATCTAAACTATATTATGCACATTTTTCAGAAAAATAATCTGAAACTAAACTGACTGTAAACTGACCAACAGGTCCCGGTGATGTAAGTCTGAATACTACACATGTGAAGAAGTGAAAACAGTGAGGTGTCTTTGCCCAATCAGCAACTCCGAGCACACAGCAGCTTCTTCAGGGTACCATGGAAACACACGACACTTCGGTCATGTCCGGTTTGTCAAAGAGGCCCTTTATTTTAGCGAGTGCACTGGGTGTTTAGAAATCCTTGCACACACACACACACACACACACACACATGCAGATACACACACACACACAAGCATGTATTGTACGCGCTCTTTCCACCCACACATCACTGTGATCAATTGTCACAGGGGCCCGATGACAAAGACAGTGTGACAGTATGTGATTTATTGTGTCAGAAAAGAAAGTAAAAGAGGGTAATTGAGGGGTAAGTGGAGGAAACAAAGTTTGCAGGTGTCAGCGTAACTTTGTCTGCCATCACAAGACTATGATGAATTTATTCATGGGTGGGTGACGCTGCCAAGTCAAGGACAAACACCATATAATTACCCCATAAATTTAGGAAGTGATTAATTCTAAATTCCAGCTATTTAATTAAAATATGCAAATAGACAGCCATCGTCTTAACATGCGACACACTTAGCACAGTAACAAAGTTTGACGGGAGTTCAGTCACTTCCTCACATTAGCTGCCTAAAAAAGAGCCACAGACCACACATACTGTACACAGGCACACACACACACACTCACACGCTACATCTGTCTCCATTGCACATTTGCGCCATTGCGCATCACTGATTTACTGAGCACATTTGGGTCCAACAGTGGTGACTCAAGCAAGCTGACTCCTTCAAAGCAAAAGAAGAGTTGGAGAGCCATTACAGATATAATTGGATTTCATTTCAACCATGTGAGTGGAAAAAAGACTTGTCACCACCCTGGAGAAAATGGAGCCAAAATACAATCATTGTATTTACTGCACTGCATAGAGGGGGTGTGTTTGTGTATATGCACAGATCGGCGCTTGCAAGTGCGTTTTTCAGTGTGCCAGTGTGGGTGTGTGTTGCGCATCTCAATGCATAAAATCCGAAGACACGTACCCAAGTGTCAAATGAATCCAGAGAAAGAGAGAGAGAAATGGGTTTCCCTGATGCTCTTTAAAGCGACGCATCAGAGAAGGACAAACTGAAGGCAGTAAATGCAGGACAGGAGGGAACCACAGCTTCAGCCGTGCCTCTCCACTTTCGGAAATAAGCCTCACAAATTGTATGTCATGTCTGTCACTGGCTGCACTGCGAAAACGTCCATCTCGACAAGACCTTCAGTTTATGGAGCCCCGAAACTGACAAAAAAGGCTGTCAGACATGCGCTTAAAGACGGAGATAATGTTATGAAGACAGAAGCATGGTGTCTGTGAGTCTGTACTGTAGCACTAGCTAGCTAACTTATTTAGCATAAGCTTGCCGGCTAATATATACAGAGATGCTGCATTCACTTAATATCGGTAGAATAGGAGGAACAGGGAAAAAAATCATTATTTTTACTTTGCCTTGTATTCACGCATTATTCCAAGATGGCTACCCACTGCCAGTCTTGTAGTCACACCAGATATTGCTTAAATTAGCTACATTTGTTGCTCTACGTATTTGTAGCAGTTCATTAACAAGTAAAACCAAATACAGACAGCACATAGCTCCGCTGAATTTACTGTATTAGTGTTAATGTTTGATTTGAATTAAATATATAATCTCGAAGATTTTCATTTAAATAAATGTCTGTTAAGTCACTATCTATCGCCGAATGATGCAACACAATGGTGACTGAGGCTATGGCCCGCTGATGAAAGCCTTTGCATTTGCAGTATTACGACCCGGGTGATGGCAACAACTTTCCCGGAAAAATCACAAGCGGTGTACAGTTAAGCTTTTAACGCAACAGACTCGCTCTTCAACTCACCTGTGTGTGAAGCGGCGTGCTGTTTTTTCAGGTCCCTGCTAGCGCTGTGAGTAAACGGTTACTGTGGCCAAACAAACAAAGAAAAGATGAATGATGAAACTGAAACTGAAACTGAAGTGAGATCCAAAAACACACCTGTAATTACGGCTTATCACCACAGGTGCCACGAAAGAGAATGAAATGAAAATCTTCGAGATTGTAACTTTAAACTGCCAGCAACTGGTGGCTCTGCATCTGCATCTATTACCAATAGTTTGTGGACTACTGACTGTAGTTCTTTTCACCAAGTGGAGATATCATAGCTGTAAGAAATTTCAGATATCACTGACAAATTAGGCTGAGGTGAATGGTTTTTCCCCCTTGGCTGCTCGTATGTAAACAATGTGACATGAACACGATATAACATTACCGGCACTGGCTGGTTTAGTTTTATAAAGAAAGTTAGCTGCAGCTGGTTGCTAGCTGCAAAGACTGATGCTCAGGGTGTTTAGATACCCCTGTTTTCAGGTAAGTGAACATTCATGGAGATCAAGTTTAAGAATATTTTGTGACTATCTTGACATTAATGGAGTAGTCTGTATTTTAAGACATTAACACTTTTGAAACAGGTGAACAAGCTCTGTAAACAAGTCAAATTTTCTAATTTCTTGCCACATGCGCTCACAGTTTTTTTGAAAGGAAAACAAGATGTTAAGACTCAATCCTAGATAAATGACGAGCTGAGATAGGTATATTTTGCAGCGCGGCACCCAGATGCCACGGCGGTCTTTTAGGAACGCGTCAGAAAAGTGGAGCTCCGCACTGGGAGTCGAGGCGAGGGAGGAGGGTGGGAGTCGGGGAGTATTTGATTTTCCATCAAGCGCATCCAAATGCCTTCAGACCTCCCCTTCACAGCCCTGACAGGCACTCCTACATACACATCTTCGCATCATCACACTCCTGTGCACATGCAGACAGATGGGTGCAGCTGCTGCACACCTCTCTGCATCTTACTGACATATATATTTAACCACCCACACGTACTTTACATGACACACACGCACGCAAGATGCAAATTGAGGCATACTGACACACAGGTAGACTTTCCACTCACTGTTCCACGTGTGCAGGGCTACCCCGAGATATTCACCAGAGATTTGTGAGTTTAACTGGTGCATGAGGCTTTGATTGTCATGCAGGAGTCAGTTCACCTAGATGTTGACTATGGGTTATTTAGAGGCTGGAGGCTGCTTTGGACAAACGCACACCACCACAGAGCCTGCTCCCCTCACATCTGGATTCTGGGTTTCCCTCTCCTCCCACTGTATCCTCATCTCCATCCTAACTGTGCCAACCCTTTGTTTAGAGAGTTTTTATCTGGCAGAATATGAAGCTTGACAATACACAGAAATGATAATAAGGCTCCTCTTCTGATATTTTGAGGCTCTGACCCAGTTTTGATTTGTTCCACGGGGGGCGTCACCACGATACATCGCTTCAGAACACAACTCTAAATCCTCATAAACAGTGAATCTGCTCTATAATTACACCAGAAACTTTCCCAGCGCAAACAAGCGATGTTTGATGGTGGGTAGCTGAATTTCATTTCAGCCGGCCAGCCAAGTATGATATTTGCAACCTACTTGGAAGGAAAACAACTGCAGGTATATGAGGAATCAGCCAGATTGAGAGAGACGCTACATGTGTGTGAGTGTCTGTGAAGGAGGAGGAGAGAAACAGGATCTGAGGGAAGCAGTGAGTGACAGAAGGAGAGACAAAGGTGGGAGACAACTAGAGTAAAATGAAAAATAGATACAGAAAGAGCCAGATGGAGCTTTGAATATTCTGCAAACTGCTATCCTTCCACACGTACTGTAGCGTGACGTGCGGCTGTCGCCATAACCCGCCCGATGAGGAACGAGGCAGATGCGTAATGGTGTAGGAGAAGAACTCAAATGTCAGTTGGTAATGGGCAGCCTGTTATATTAATCACAGTCAGGGGCCTCCTTAAGACTCCAACATCCTTGGGGAGGAGTGTCATAAAAAATAACGCAGTAAAGAGAACTGTGTAGCAATGCAGCATGAAAAATGCCCTCCATCTGCAGTGACTCAGCCAGTGAATCCAAGGTAAAGAGGAATATGTTTGCCCTCTCTCTTTCTCCTTTCATCTCCGTGCTATCTCGCTCTGTCTGTCTCTCCGTCTCGCTCTCCACACACGCTTCAGTTCATAGACTCACGCACACATGTATGTAGACTGAGGAGAAGGAGGAAAGACGGAAAGGGAGACACTTGCTTTAACGCATTATCAGGGCCCGCTTATGTTCATCAGGTCCTGTGTGCACATATGATTTCAGTCATTATCCTCAAATAGACATATGAATTCATGCATGCTTTGCTCAAACAATCACCACTGTCTTTCCTTTTCTAAATCAAACAGCAGATGCAGGCGGTTTTTTTTCATCTACCCCCTCCAGTTGGCTAATCTGTTAATTCTACATTCCCTGGGTGAGACAGACAATAAGGACGATGGGCTTCAACGTTAAAACCCCCGGCTATCGGATCTACGTGGTGAGACTGGCTATTGTTACGGGGCTTTCTAATGTAAATAGGCGGTGTAAACAACAATCACTACATGCTACTGTCCTAGATAGATACTACTGTGCACTGCAACACAATTAAGCACAAAGACATATTTATGCATGACTGGGTACACTCACATTCATACTCAGCAGTAGACCGTAGTGAGGCCGAGGACAGCGCACGCATAAATAAGCTCTCATTTAGATGAAGTTCACAATGAGGAGTAGGGCCACTGCATGTCATTCAGTCCTCTTTTGATGCTGCAGTACACATCCTGAACGGTTTGCAGTGGGATATGGGACAATATTTCCACAATAAAAGCCTCCACTCCTTGAGGGGGATGTAGAACTTTGCAAGAAATTTTCACTGCAGGTGTGTGAATAAATCCTGGTATTTATGAAAGCACTCAAGTTTGATGAGCAGTGAATGGAAGCATATCATCACTTCCTCCTCTTTGCCAAGGCAGTTTGCGCATGTTTACTCCCAGAATCTATTGCCTTCGCATGACTGCACCCCTTGACGTGATAAGTTTGCTGATTTTTGTTTTTCAAACCCGGTGCACCTGTAATTCGAGGAGCGACTCCTTGGTTGCTTCTTGCATAAAAGCAGGGATTTTCTGTTTTTTCAGACCTCTTTCAAAGGCGACATGTGCACATTCATGTGCACATCAGTGTCCCGGTTTTGAATCTTATCCAGGTTTTGATCACATTCGGGATATGACATTTACGCAGAACATAGAGCAACCTGGTTACTCATGCATGATTCGAACATTATCCAGGTTTCTGATCATCTGTATCAGTTCAGGTTTGTTCCTCTGTTTTCTGCACCGATTGAGTTGCTCCAGCAGCTGAGGATGAACACAGTTAAGCTACCTGGACTTTGCTGCCTTTGCTGTTCTGCTGGAATTAGCTTCTTCAGCTGATCACCAGTAAGTAAACCAGTAAGTGTTACCAGTGTCAGAAATACACTTTCATTCAGCATGTAAGCCATCACTGAATCATTTATGATCGTATTCTATGTTTTACTGACTATTACATAACTTTAGTTCAGGACACACCTGCACACATGAGAACACAGGAGATTCTCACGTCACAGGATCCTGGTTTCCTTTGGAGTACTAGAATACAGGCCTTTTTCACAGCAGACATTTTGACTCGTCATATGCCACTTTCACGTCATATCTTTAAGACAATAATTATGAGCAGTCGAGTGGGAAAAAACGTTCATGCCAGCCCCCCAAGTTGTAATTCAGAGTCAGAGATCTTAGGAATATCTGACAGCGGTGACATCTCTCACTGGATAAAAGGAACTACAGAAGTGTCAACAAACCTGTAGCAAAATGCTCGCAAACCCACAATCGCTGGCAGTTACATCATAAAATATTAATAATAGTAATAATACAGTCAATTCAGTTGATTTTAAAGAAGCTATACACTGTATCTGGGTTCACTTGTTAAAGAAGTGCTCCAAATTTGTGACACAACAAAAGTAGCTAATTTAGGCTATTTGAATAGTGTGACTACAAGGTTAGCAGTGTGGATCCCATCTCGGAATAATGCCAGAGCACTCCCAAGTCGGAATTTCATGAGGTTTTCCTATCCTCCCCATTCTGCCGACATTGCGTAAATGCAGCAATACCAGGAAAAGCACAGTGTTACTAATAACATTAACAATGGCTCTGTTGTATTCAAGTGTCCCAGTAAGCCATGACAGTGTGACAGTTATTAATTTGATTATTTACTCTTGTGCTTCTTCCTACTGTGCATTAATGGATTACTCAAAAAACCTGATCACTGGGATACCAGTGATATGCACTCATATACTGCTTTAGAGTCTGAATCAGAATCTTTGTCTTTCATGAGGTGTTTCGCTAATTTTAGCCCCCCTCTACATGAGCATGCAGACACATCCTGGTAAGCACTGATGTGGTGTGTTGCAGGTCAAAAGATGTCTAGACGTCTAGGTTAAAACCAGGCTAAATGGATGAAATAACATAACAGCTACTGAGCTCTGCTAATGCAGACCATGTCAGAATCAGAATCAGCTTTATTGGCCAAGTATGTGTGCACATATTTGGCTCCGTTTCTTTCATTGCTCTCTATGTATTTACACAGAAATAGACATAACAGCTAAGTGTGATATAGATCAAAGCTATGGCAAAAAGCTGGCAGGTGGAACTTGAGTTGAGATGGCTTTGTCAAACTGTCCAAAGGATGAAATATCATGCGCAACTGAAATGCCAGCACAGATGAGAAGTCCTAAAGGTGTTATGGCTACTTAGCTCACATGTCAACAGGTCCATCTCAATGTCAACTGAGGAAACTCTGACCATGGGATATGGTTGAAAGCTTATAGAAGATACTGGTTACATTTAACTGTTATTTGCATTTAAATGATATATTTCCAGATGAAACTACACATTGACTTGGCTTACATGGATAGTGTGTATGCACACACATGCAGTAAATGTTTTGGGAAACTAATGCAAATAATTTTGTAATAGAATAAACAATATTTCCCTTCCAATGACATACTGACACCCTTCCTGACGTAAAAATAAACCCACAGTCATGCACACATAAAAACACATGCAGGCAAGTCAGCGAAAGAGAGAGAGAGAGAGAGAGAGAGAGAGAGAGAGAGCATGACAGCTTCTGCTGTGGCCTCACTCATCCGTGGCCTGCTCCGATGCAGATGTGCTCTCTACCTCGTTAACCTCGACCAATGGGAGCTGCCCACGCGCAGCTGTGCAGCCGACATGCCGCTCTGCCTCACCAGACTGCGGTGCTGGCACGAGGAAACCCACTGGCACCACAACACATACTCACACGCTTGGACACATGTACGTACACATACAGTACACGCTAGTGCGCACACACACACACACACACACGACTGGAGAGTACTCAGACATGACTGTGTTTTTAAACAGGATCCACCTCTGCTCAGACTCAGAGCATCACGCTGCACAGTGTGCTGGCATGTACTACACGCAGTCACCTTGTTCAAGGCCAGAAATAAATAGGTAATTTATTGACAGGGGCGGGTTTCCTGACTACATTCAATTACACTTTGCGAGGGGCTTGAACAAATTTATATCTATTCCTATAATGTTCACAGCGGCTCTGCATCCTGCAGGGCTGCAATGACTACCCGCTTTACAGTAACCATAGCAACTACTTGGGGCTACCAGGGCTTTGAGGGGAGGGAGGTCAAGGGTTGAGTTCTGTTCAGTGGAGAAATCAAATCTGCTCTTTGCCTAGACAGCAGCTCCGAAGATTGATGTCCAGCAGGAGAGGAATCTGCGGGGCGAGCTGCTTTGGGGGTTTGGGCTGCTCTGACCCGAGCTAAAATCTGCTGCCCATGCCCACTGTGACTGAGTCCCTATCTGACTGATCCAGAGACTTTCCTGTCTGCTGAATCAAGATGTTTTTATCTCCCTGCGTGAATGTCCTGAAACATCAGAGGAGCCGAAATGTTGGATTTATTCCAGGGTACTCTCAGTCGATCAGTTTGCAGTCTGTTGATTTGTCTCTTTTTGCCTTTTTCTCTTCTATATCAGAAGCGAGTCCACAGGTGGTCGCTTACTTTACCGTAGCCATGGCAACTGCCCACGGAAAACCAAGAGTGTTTGATGGAGAAGAAGAAGAAAAAAAACCCTTCACTTACCTTTAGAGGGGCAGCTCCTTGGAGGAGCGTGGGTGGTTTCTCCCTCACTAAGTGTGTTTTAGGCTCTGACGGACCTCTGACTCAGAACAAAATGGACACTGTAGCGGGGGCCCCCAGTCAGCCCAGGTGGGCCACATTCATTCCCCTCAAGGCCAGTCCACAGATGGGCTGAGCCAAGAGGGGGTGAGTAGCGGGGGTGGAGGGAACTGGGCACAGTCCTGGCACGGAGGAGCTGAGCCATCTGCCTGTCAGGACTGCTCCATTTCAGACCCCTGCTCTGGCTCTCCGGTGTTCCCACCACAGATGGACAGCCTTCAGAAAGGTGTTAGTCATGCCTGGGCTGCATCACAGCGACACTAGGAGGGCCGCACAGCCTGGCTATCATTAAAGCAAAGGCTGAGCGAAGAAAGGAGGATGGGGGAGGAACGCAGGAGTAAATCTCTTGTATATTTGAACAGGTTGAAAGGGGTTAAGACGCAGAGCAGGGACCTGTCAGTAACTGATATTTGCACACAACATTAAGTAAACGCTGTGTGGATACCAGATATTAAATGTTACAGCCCACAACCCCTCATTCTACAACCAGCACACCCACACAGCACCACCATCGCTCTCTATTCTCCTTTTTGTCCTCGCTTTCTTGCTCTTACACCCCTGCCTTCCTGTGTCATCTTCCCTTTCACTTCTCTCTCTTGTGTATTCCCACGTAAGCACACTCACATGAAATGTTTGAACACACACACACACTTCTCATTTTCTCACCTCCAGCAGGCTTCCTCTCTGGCTGTCTCTGGCTGTCCCTGTAGCCCTCTATCCATTCCCCTCTTTTTCCCCTCACCTTCCCTTCATCACATCATTTCTTTTTGACCTTTTTTTTCTCCTCTCCTCTTCTCTCCTCTCCTCTACACTATTCCTGTCGGTGGTAGCCCCATCACTAATCCGTCGGGATGCAGTGCAGCATCTCTGCCGGGGTTTTCTGGAAGTGGATTTGTAAGAGAAACACCAGTAAGCCTCTCTCTCCCCCTGTCTTAATGGCAGATTAGAGCCTTGCTCCAGCATTAAGTCGACAAACACACAGAGCCGTCGCGGAGCCTCGCAGGCAGGTACAGGAGTAAGGTGGAGCAGCTTGAGGAGAGACTCGACATCCGTCAGAAAAGTGGGAGCGGGAAGCAGAAGTAAAAAGGGGGGGGAGGGCGATCATCATAAACTAAACATAAGCTGCTTAATGTACCACCTGCTAATTCAATTTTTCACAGGAGAAAAAACAGGTATGGTGAAAAGGACACATGAACCCCCACATGTTTACCTTTTCACGGTGATGTTGTGATGTTCGGAGAGGTTGACCTTTTTCAAGACATTGGGTTTGATTGCTGCTCATATCTGCCGTGTATTTTTCTCCCCCGTGCAGCAAATATAGACCATGTTTGCAGTTAATATCACATGACACAGACAGCATTTTTAATAAAAAGTGAAAAGGTTTTTGTAATCATAATTTCATAAGATACAATTATAACAGCCCCTAAAACCTAAGAATTAAATCTCAAAGGATGTTCCTGCTATCCTGTTTTATGACATGATATGATTTTTTAGAAAAAATGGACGTTTTTTATATCATATATCAGCTTGGTGGGATATGCAAAATATCAATGAATGAATTCAGATTACTCTTTTTTTTGGAGCAGTAGTTCTGTAATTTATGTACATTTTGTGAGGCACAAGATTAAACTAAAAGCAGCAAATACTGGAGGTGTGAGGATATTTTACTTGAGTCTTTATCAGATCTTGATCTAGTTCTTTGGAAAAGCTGCCACAGCTTTTAGAGTCAGAGACTAGGCAGGTGCAACCTTGGATCAAATACTTCCAAGATCAAGATTGTGGTGTTGCTGCTTAACTTTGGGCAGAGCCAGACTAGCTGTTTCCCTCTGTTTCCAGTGTTTGTGCTAAGCTAAGCTAACCAGCTGCCAGCAGTAGCTTCATATTTACTGTGCAGACATGAGAGTGGCTTCGATCTTCTCATTTAACTCTCGGCAAAGAAAGTGATTTCACAAAATGTCGAACTATCCCTTTAAATTTCACTGTGTATTGTATTGCTGATTGGTTAGAGCACAATAGTAACTCCACATCTACCACATTTTTCTACTTTTTCTCTTCTCAACATTCAGTGTCTGATAACATTTTCCTGATAAAAATGGCGTGGTTCAAAGAAAGTTATGATGCACGGTCTTTTTAAAGAAGCCGCAAAAGGAGCAGCAGCAGTTTGTCTGGAATAAATAAAACTGCCAAGTTAAGATGAGCAGAGATACGCACTGTAGAAAATATGAAAACAAGATAAGATGGAAGTGAGAAGAAATTCATGTGTCTTTTTAGCCACACTGGTGGTGTAGCTCTACGGATGGCAGTGTCAGTCTGTTTGGCCACTTTAGTCCACACTGAAATATCTCATAAACTATGGGATGGATTGCCATGAAATTTTGTACATATATTCAGGTTCCCCAGAGGATGAAGCCTATTGACAGTGATGACTTTTACTGTAGTGTCACCATGAGGTCAACATTTTTGGTTTTTAGTGAAATATCTCAACAACTACAGGGCGGATTGCTATAAAATTAGGTACTGATAATCATGGTGCCCCGAGAATTAATTGTAATAACTTTGATGATCCAGCGCCATCATCAGGTCCAAATTTTAATTTGTCCAATACATTGGTTTATGATGAAATACCTGCAAAAGTAATGACATTCCCATCAGCCTCAGCTACACGCAGGGTTAATTCGCAAATGCTATCACGCTAAAACGCTAAACTAAGATTGTGACAATGGTAAACATTATATCTGCATGCATGTTAGCATTGTCATTGTGAGCATGTTACGAAGCTGAGGTTTAGTCCACATCAGGTGACTGTATTAAGATGAACCAGCTGCTAATTTAGGCTGCAACTTTGCAGCTGCACTGGCACATACTAAACAAAAGCAAACATTATTGTAAGCAGTCGCTTAATTTACTTTTGCAGTAATAATGTGATTTTGTGTGTATTTTCTCGTGGCCGTTCATTGATTAATAGATTAGGATTAACAACATAAAAAGCTTTCCTCCTGGCTGTTCCAAGGTCAAGAATTAGTCACAAAGGTGATCGTGCCTTTGCCTCTAATGCTGCCCTAGTACAAGCACTAGTGATTCCAGTCCATACCTGTAGCCGATCAATATCACTACACCCGCAGCCCCACCCCTCAAAAAACTGATATCTTGTAGATCATTACGTCTAATAAGTCGAAATAAAATCCCTAAATGAGCACTGGGTTTTTTCCTGGACCCTACACTGAAAACCAGCTGTCGACACGCTGACATCCTGGATGCCTTCATCTGCTGATTCTGCAGCTGATCAGACAGCTGGATGTTCCTGCCTCGCTGCTCCTCTGGCCGCTGTATGACACAGTCAGAGGGACTAACCTAACCTCGTGTGCCAGGTAAGGTGGGCTGACAGGGCTCGTTACTGGGTCAGCGCTGTGAACCGGCACTGCAGCTCTGACCTACATTACACTTCACGCAGCCTGGATGAGCTGCACTCCAGTATACAGTAGTCTCCAGACAGAGTTTGAAAAACATCAGATAAGCTACAGTACAGAGAGAGTACCTGATGTGCATGAGAGATGTTTGCTTCACTGGCTCATACATTTTTCTTCTCATTAAGTGACACAGATTTAAACTATATGTTGTTCCAAGAAGTTCTTGCGTTTTCTGTTTTACATTAATTTAGGTGAAGAATGTGATTTAAGCTTCTTGTTTACAGCCTTTGTTTTCCTGTCCGACACTGAACGGCTCTGTATCACTACTTTTAAAGAACTGAAACACATTGATTAGGATCTAATTAAAAAAAAACATAAAACCAAATGAATTCCAACCCAGTGAAAGAGCTTCTAAGCGTTTATTTAAATCTTGTTGTATCTAGATCTCATTGAAATTAATTCACTACCTAGTTTGGAGTAAATTGTTCGCATATGTCTTTGCCTGTACTGTAGCAATTACTTAAATAAGATACGAAAACCAACTTTAGAATTTTACATCACCTGTATTGAGAAATTGTGTTTTGTTGATAAAGAAAACACTCTTCTTTTAAAGTAATTTTTCAGATTCAGCATCCTCAGCTTCAAAGACTTTCTACCCCCACCACTTCTTCTTTAAATATGTAATATTCTCATCCTCATCAGGGCTGTGATCCAAAATTAAATCAATATGGCACTACCGCGGAATGATATGTGAGCAGCTTTATTTATTCATTGAGGAAAGATCAGTGTAGTCTCAAGTCATGTTGTGGTTGGACACAATATTCTGTTTGATCCCATAGCAGACAGATTTATTTTGGTTGTAGGCCTAATATGTGGTTCCCATAGGGGGAGGAGTGGAATACGTGAGAGTGACGGAATCATGAGTGTGAATGTGTGATGTGTGCGGATGCCAGAAATGTAAAGCTTTTAATCTTTTAGCCTGAAATATTTGGTTCTTGATGGGGGAGATGTTGCAGATGTGGTGGGTGCGTTTCAGTTCTCTACTCTGTTGCAGCTTCAAGCATTAAAGACCCCCTCCGCTCAAAAATGTGATTTTGTTAATTCACCTGGATGTTTGAGCTTCACTGCACAGAATGATGTATGTGCAGAGTTTGAAATTAAAACGCTGTTTTCACTTTCATCTGCTGAAGGAGGAAAATTTCTCTGTGCTCACCTTAAATCTGAATTTAAGACGAGTATGTACGCGTAGGATTTTGTGACATCACAGCTAGTTTTGAAGCCAGTCGTGGTCCAGTATGCACCTTACAGAAGTATGATGTGGACAATTGAAGCCTCCAGTGCACATACAGTAAAAATGGACTTTTCTGTGAAGTAGGGGACATCTTGTGTCCAGTTGTTAAACTTTTGAAAGGAAGAATCTTTGCAAATTCTTATTTTTCAATTAGGAAGAAGGAGAAGATGTAATTTAAACATTTTTAAACTGAACTTTCTTGTGGAAAAACACAAAACTACTATTCCAAACAGAGTTTTTGTATATGTCTTTAAACATGTCTGGAGGAGAATTTTCTATGGTCCGCCATGTTTGACCAGGACCACAACACCTTTTCAAAACTTGACACTTGTAATCACAACACGGAAGTGTGCTTCAGTGTGGTTATTCATTTGAAATGTTTTAGTAAGAAGTATGGAAAATGAAACCTCAGGTCAATCAGACAACAACCAACACATTCATTAAAGAGTTCAGTTGCAAATCTGTTATTTTTGACTGGAACACAAGTCTGATCGATAAATCTTGCTTAATGAGCACAATATTGACTGTTTTATATAACTACATTAAAACAATGTGCAGGTAATGTTTTGAACAGTGTTGGGCAAGTTACATGAAATGTCACAGCACAGGTGTCTTGCTTAGGTCAATAGTTTCACCTGACTCCTATTCCACATGAGTAACTATGGGTTTTATCCCACTAATAGGCTGTCCACGCAGGAGGGGACCGTGTGGACAGCCTATTAGTGGGATAAAAGCACATGTTTTCCTTTTCGTTTGAAAGAGATCAGTGAATTTTCACAAAGGCAACCCAATTTAGACATCTCTAACAAAGCTCGCCCTCTTCCTCCCTCTCCTCTCCGCCTCACTCTCTGTCTCTGTCGCACATACATTCACACATTTGCATGGTCTTTGAGGAAGTAGCAGTTCTCATCCAAAAGCCCAAGCTGTGAGAAAAGGGGATTGTGGAGGCTAGCGACTGAAGGGACAGAATTTGTGGGAAACCGAGAGAGAAATAGAGAGAGAGAGAGAGAGAGAGAGAGGTGTACGGGTGAGAAAGGTCCCCTGAAGAAGCTTAAGTCCGCCCTGTTTTAAAATGCTTTGATCTCGGTCTGAAGCCGCTCACCCAAGAGTTAACACTGTTGCTTTATTAAGGATCTACCTCCCCTCGGCTTTCCAGGCAGTTTGACAATATTTTTGTTAAGCCCCATTTCCCCCTAACGCAACTGTAGCAACGGGGGACAGAGAGGAGATGGGGAGATAGAGGGGGGGGCTGGGGACGGAGGGAGCAAGAGAGCATATGCAGCGAGTAGTGTGGGTGTGGAAGGTCAAAAAGGAGACAGAGTGGCCCTTGCCATTTGGTGCGTTCTCTCCGCTAAGCTAATATGAGGGATAATGATGGTTATTGGAATAATATGGTTCCACTTAGAGCTGAAAGGTTTAAATTCATTCAGGGATTATAAAACTGTGCCACCCTGCCACCAGATGATGAGCCTTTTTTCACGTTCGCTGGCTGACCTGAAGGACACAATGTACTGCTGAACCGTCAAACTGTTTTGAGTTAAATTTCCAAAATGCTGACATACCCTACTATCATAAATCTATCCATATCTCCAAAACGTCCAAATCTGGGAAGGGGAGGAAAGCTTGGTGGAGCTTCAGTTTAATGAGCAGTGGCACTCACCATGGCTGACTGTAGGCTGAGACACCTGTCAGTCAAGCATACTACTATTATATAAAAATGTCTCTTAAAGCTGTGCTAATCAATATTTTTATGATAACAATGGATCAAATGACTATGTGTAATGTGAAAGATGTTGCCCATAGTGATAAACCCACAGAGAAATATCACCCAACAGTGCAGTTCAGCTGAACTATATGGAATTTTTTTAGTGTCTTTCAGCCATTTTGGCCATTTGGTTTTAGGGCACAGCTTTACTGTTTTGGTTCACTCTCACCGCTCTCAACAACTTTGTTTTCAGCAGTAGAAGGCAGCAAAGTTCATAGTTAGTGGCGAGCTGGTGAACACAGTGGAGCATTTAGCTGCTACAGTCAGGTGTGTCTCTCAGGAGTTGGTGGCGACCAAAACAGAGCTAAAAGGAGAGTGAATATTGGACTTACATTTGTCAGGTGGACAGAAACACAACCTCCAAATGAATGCTAACATCGCTCCATGTGTGCTGGAATTGTGAAAATTGAACTTAAAAAAAACATTTAAAAAACAAATATTAAAAACTAAATTTTCACCGTAACAGCTTAGTAAGGTGTAAATGTTCTGTTTACGACTTGTGTTGGACCAAAAAATGCATTATTGCAGCTTTAAAATGACAACCAATGCTCATGTTTTGAAAAAAGTGAACTTAACCATCTTGTGGAAAAAATACTGACTTTTAAATTCAGTAGAAGAACTGAATAGAATCCTCTACATTCAGAGACATTGGAACAGAGCTATGAACGAATTCATCCACGGGACAGCATGAATGATGGAAAAACATTTTTTTTACTGTTATCGTGTAATGTTGCAAACCTCTTACCAATAAAGATTTAAGTGGGAAAAAAGTAACTACACTCCAGGCATCTCCCTCCTCGATGATGAGGCCAGTCTGGAGAGAGTGATGGAGGCAGCAGGAAGATCCCATAACGAGAGAGAAGTTGCACCGCTTTGGCTTTAAACATTACGATTAAAGATACTTTCAAGCAGAGTCGAACACAAACACGAGGTTGTGTTCATTTGAAGGCGTGCATGCACATTTATCACGTGCAAGCATGCATACATAAGTCGGTAGCCTTTGCACAAACACACACTGGCACACAAGTGTGAAATTACAGACACATTTGAACTTACACACACACACACACAACTTGTCCTTCTCTCAAGCATCTTCTAGAGGACATGAGGGTGAAATTAAATATTATTTTTCTCCACCTCTCTGTGTGAGATGTAGGGAAATATGACAACAACAGCTAATGAGGCGAATGATATATCTCCCTCATGTGTGGGCCTCTATCCCCAGCTCAGTCACGGGAGCCAAATATGTGGCTCGGCTGGCACGGCCCATCCAATTTTACTCCATCAGATTGTATTTTTGCGCGATATTATCCAAAACAAATAGAGGCGGGCGAGGGAAAGTGACAGTTAAATGCTAATTCAATATGCCTCTGTCCTGTCAATCAGGTCCGACTGATTAGCGGCGCTTGTTCATCTAAATGTGTTGTATCACCTCCTTGCCAAAATATAATGTGATCCTTTCATGCGTGGTAGGCCCGGGCTGTGGCGCAGTGCTAAGTCAGCGCTCTAGTTAATAAGTCCTTTTCATTAAACAAGCGTTCATTAAACATTCATTCATTCACTCATCCTCATTTGCATTTTCTCATCATAAAAGCATTCATGAAACATTCATTTGTTCACTTGTTCTCATTTACATGGTTTCAAATGCATTCTTCAAGGAATGAATGGGGCTGAAATAGGCAGGGAGGGAGGGAAGGAGGGGCGCACATGAGAAAGAGGCGAGGAGAGGTGTAGCGAGGGGCAGAGGAGATAGTTATTACTCCATTTGAACAAGCTGTCCTGTAAATGAAAGTAGAAATTAAATCATGTTTCCTCTCATCGTTATGTAGAGGCACTCGCCATGCACAAAAATTGCCTGTTGCACAATGCAGGGCCACGATATGAAAACAAATCATTTCTGATATCAAAGCACGCGGAGATAGAAAATTCATTCTTGGTTGTGGTTGAATAACGTACCTGCAAAGGCAAACGACATCCCATTTTGAAGATGATGGGACTGGATAACAGTCACGCCACTCTATGTAGCTGCCCATCTCACCATATCCCCAAATAATAAATATTACAACAATATGCAATGAGGTCACATCTACAACATTACATTGCATCTTTATGTTTCCTTTTCATTTGATCTATATTGTATGGCCGAGCTCTTCCCTACATGCTTTTTTTTCCGCTACACATCAAAGACATATTCAACAAATCCTCTGTGAAAAAGAGCAGCTTTGCTCTACAGTGCTAACAGTGCTCAGGGTGCAACTCCCAATACATACAGTATGGTTAGTATGTATGTGAATGTCAATGTGATGAATTGAATACCGATGATGCAGCGGCGAGAGATCATCTTTATATGTCTCTAACCCTGGGAGCATTCTCCATCCTCTATCCTCTCTTCATTACCTTCTCCTCCTTTCCTTTTAACTTGTGCCGTCAGGGGAGACATCAATCTGAGTGACAGGTTGTGTGATCCTCCTTCCGGGCTTGGTGGGAGAAGGAGCGCTGTCAACATAAATATCCTTCCTGGATTTGCGGCGGACATGGAGCAGCCATGGCCACCATGAATCTTCATCCATTATCACAGGCAGAAAAACATGACCCCATCAGCATGGCTGAAAACCTCGCCGTCACCCTCTCCCCCTCCACTCTGATGCAAACAACATGATCAATACTGTCAGTTTATTGCTTGTTCTGGATTGTTTGCCCATTTTTTATTTCCACACAGATAATGCAGACAGTCTGCCATGTCGTCCAGTGGACTTACAAACATTCACACACAGAAAGTGGCATAGTGGATAATTTAGGGAATTTTATTTTTGTTCCTACTTTGATGAAAAGAGTAGAGGTAGAGGTCTTTGGATAAACTCAAACCCTTTCCCCATCTCAAGTCCAGACATATGATAACATAATAAAAAGTAATAATAGAAATAAGTAGCCTGCAAGTTACCGCCTAAGCTCAAAAGCCTGGTGAAAACGTTGGTCGCTGCAGTTACAATTTCTGAACAATATTTATATTGACTACAATTAGTGATAAGTTACAAACAAAACACATTATAAGTATAACTGAACACAGGTAAGACTGGAAAAGATTTGTTTTCATCATACAGTAAGAAGAATTTAAATTGGGGCTGCAAAATGCGTTGTGAAAATCCTTGTTAAACCTACATTAATATATTTATTTGACCACTGGGCGGTGGTGCAACAAGCTGTACACACAACATTGACAAATTATCACCTTATTAAGTTGTTATGGTGAACATGTTAGCAAAGAGTTGCTAATTTACACATCCAACAAACACCACGCATTATCATTCATACTGGACAAGCCAGTCCTAGTCCAATATTCTCTCTTCTTTTAGCTCTGATTTGGTCTTCACCAACTCCTGAGGCAGTATACGGTGGATTTTTAGAGTTTTTTCACTGAAAACAGCCGCCTGCTTTGGCTGGAGCCAAAGTTGATGAGAGCGGTGAGAGTGAACCGAAACAGTAAAGTTGCGGGCCATAAAACCAAAACATCTGGAAAATGCTAAAGAAGTGCCATAGAGCCGAGGAGAACTGCAGATGGGACAGTAATTCTCTGTGGGTTTGTCATGAAGAGCGTCACATTTCATAAAGTAATTTGATCCATTGTTAAAAACATTGATTAGTGCAGCTTTAAAGTTTTGCGCTTTGGTCCCTTTTCCTTTAGAACAATTGCTCAGTCTTCAATATTTTGAACAGTGAGATTTGTCTCAGTTACTGGAAGGTTTTGAGATTAGTAGTAGCTTCTCTTAAAAGTACAAAAACAACTTTAAACTTTGTCAAAGATGGATGCTGGTCTTAGCTACATGTTGTAATTTAGGTTCAGTTTCAAACAACAATGTAATTGTTAGTGTTTCAGTGTTTTACTACTTTTCCTTCAGTTTCTGTTTACATCACATTGCCATGCTGTTGCTTTGGCGCCCTTAATTTATATGTAGTTATTTTTTAATTTTACACCCAGATGCACACGCTGACATTAACGTTGCAGCTCAGCGGGGAGTGACAAACCCCGAGGCCTCATTTGTTAAAGAAACTTAGGCACTAACATTGCTCCTGTGACCAAAGTCACAAAGTGAGTTTGTTTAAATGAAAAACCGATCTCGAAGCTACAATTCACAGACCACATGGCTTTTTTTAAAAACACCCAGAAACCAAAACAAATTAATTTCAGAGCATTAGTTCACCCAAACTCTTGACTAATAAAAAAGAAAGAACAGTAAAATTTAAGAACAGTTAATGACCCTAAGGCCACTGCTTTGTACCAGCTGAACTGTGTGGGCTGTTGGACAGAGATTGGTTTTGTTACCCAATTCATCTGCAAAATGAACAGCACCAACAAAGCTTTAACCTTGTACTGAGGTTAGAGGATTCACTGCCACAACAAACCTACTGGCAACTCAAGGCTAACACTACAGCTCGCTCTCTCTCTCTCACCTTGTTCGTCCAGGGCCAGTAACAGCAGATGCGGCTTATTGCACTCTGTCTTCCTCCCTGGGACGTTATTAAAGATTACAGGAGATAATCGCTGTGGTATCATGCCGGATGCCAGGATCAGGCAGCACAATATCATCACATACAGAACAGTTCACTTGGGGAATACTGGACCGCTTCGACCTGTGGGATCCATGAGTCTGACAACTGTTAAAAGATAACAGTGCGCTTCCAGATGCCATTTCAGAGGGCTTAAAGGTACAGTCTGAATCTAAGTGTAAATAAAGGGTCAATACACCACCAAAATTCAGGATTGGAACCTGTTGCTAACACTGAAAAAAACGATTGAAAGGCTGTTAAACACGGTAACTTACACAAGAAAACAAGTAAATCTAAGTTATTAATGTTTTTTATATGCTGTTAATGCTTGTTCACAATCTACAAGGAATAGTTTGACATTTCTCTTTAGATTGTAAGATCAATACCACTCTCATTCCTGTATGATCAATATGAAGCCACAGCTAGCAGCCGGTTAGCTTAGCTTAGCACAAAGACTGGAAACAGGAGGAAACGGCTAGCCTAGCTCTGTCTAAACGTAACAAAATCTTCCTACTAACACCTCTGAAGCTCACTGATTAATACGTTATATCTTGTTTGTTTAAATAGTTTTTAATACGACAAAAACTGAAGTGTAAAAATGATCATTTGTGGTTTTACAGGGGGTTAGTGTCAATGGTTACAGTCCAGCACATAACCCCCTGTAAAACCAAAAATAGGCTCGTCATTTTTATACTTGCGTAGTTTTTGTACAAATTTTAACAAAAAAGATATAATGTGTTTGTTATTTGTGAGCTTTGGAGGTACTGTTAAGTGGATTTTGCTACCTTCTAACAGATATAATTCTCAGCAAGAAAGCGAATAATTGTATTTCCCAAAATGATTAACTACTCCTTTAACGCAGGGCCACATTCTCATTCATAAAGAGTTGACAAGAGTTGTGTGAAGTTGGCTCAAATGTATGATAAGAAAGCCCTGTGCACCACATAGCTGTTAAACAAGCCAGTATGTGCGTGCATACAGTGCGAATCATCCATGGGGATTTGCAAGTTTGTGTTCCCTGCATTCAAATGACCTTCCATAACTGCAAAATACCAGCTGAAAACATGTCATCCTCGTCAGTGGAAAACACAGGGTCTCTTCTACGCCTATCTATCAGTCTGTGCGAGGCAGCTTATCAGTGGGCTATCATTGTCTGAGCCACAGCCATGGACACCTGCTCTGCAGAGTCACACACAGGGAGGAGAGGAAGCCACCTGAATACAAATCAGACTGGGCTGTGGAACACGAGGAGGAGCAGGAGTGATAGAGAAACAGAGAGAGAGAGAGAGAGAGAGAGACTGCAGGCTTCGGTTAGGGAAATAGAAACTGTTAATTAGCAAGGATGCTCATAATGCTAACGCCTCCCCTCCCCTGCTAACAGCTTCCTCTGTGGCTGCAGGTGCTGAAGGAAATCATCAGGATGATAGAGTCACGCAACAAGCCTGCTATTAAAACTGCCAATGAATAGACTTCTTCTTTTTTACTGTATTGATTTCTCCTCTCACAGCTTTTACATTATTGATGAATATGTGTCAAGAAAACATCGCTCTGACTAATGACGATGTGGTTTCTGTAACAGCAGCTTCAATCTCACCTCACAGATTCCTGTATTTGGTGAATTCACATCCAAACAGTTGGTTGTTTTGCTCATCTGGGTT
This sequence comes from Oplegnathus fasciatus, assembly GCA_003416845.1. NCBI lineage: Eukaryota > Metazoa > Chordata > Actinopteri > Centrarchiformes > Oplegnathidae > Oplegnathus > Oplegnathus fasciatus. Next base: position 1,117,994 of record NTHP01000139.1, on the reverse strand, counting down.
GCGTAACGACCACAGCTGACTCATAAACACAGCAACCTCTAATTAATATTTTGTTGACTACCCGAAGCAAGGTCATTATCGCAACACTTCAGTTACAATCACGGCTGCTCAGCACTGATGCTGTACAGGCAGAGGGTGAGATATAAATATTCTGTTCTTCTTGGTGAAGCCTGTTTGATTTTAAACTACAGCCTCTGGTAGAATATTAACAGTCTGTAGCAAATGGAGAAACCAGTTTATGACCTCTGATGTCTTTTTCATTGTTGGAGGAAGGAGTAGGCTACACTATCATTATGTATAACAAATCTATGACTGGCAGAGTCTGAAATTAAGTTTTTGGTTCAGCTGCCAATGGCAGGGCAATATGAAATATTTACAATCCAGGGTTAGTTCTGACATAAATTTGCATTAATAAAGGATTGAACTTGTTTTTTATGTAGTTGCATAGTAGTCTTTTATTATAATACAGTAGACTATTATTCCATCAAAATCAGATTTAGAGCATGGTTATCAAACTTTCTCCGTCTTTCTAACTTATAAATAAAATCAATAATGCTGTGTTAAATAATAATAATATTTACCCCTTTTAGCTTTTTTTTATGCAATGTGGTTCTAGGGGTGTCAGAGTCAGTTGGTTGGACCACTTTGGTCCAGACTGAAACATCTCAACAACTACTGGATGGATTGCAAGGAAATTTGGTGAAGACATTTATGGTTCCCAAAGGAGGAATCACTGGTGATCTCTGACTTTTCCTCTTGCGCCACCATTTTTGATTTTGAATAACATTGTCTTGATCATTGGATGGATTGACATGAAATTGGTGATTGCCTGATGTTCCATCCATCATCAGGTCAAAACTCTAATTTGTCCTGTACTTTCGTTTGATACAAGTACCTGCAAAACTAAAGACATTCCTAGCTGTACTGGCATGCTAAAAGGACAGCGTACATCTACACACAAACATTGGCATATTAGCATTGACATTGTGAGCATGTTAACATGCTGGTGTTAGCATTTAGCTCAAACCACCACTGTGCCTCAGTACAGCCTCACACAGCCACTAGCAGCTCAGTATAGCTTTCTGGTTAAAGAGTTAGACAAATCCTTTTGTTTGGTGTGAGAGGCCATTGAGTGGCCTTCTATCCTTCATGTAAGTGGTTGATGTTGCAGCGGTGAACAATGACAGAAAAGTAGCCTTTACAGCGCTGAAACAGTCTCATGATTAATGTTTTTGAGCATCACATATTTATCTCCTACCATAAATTTGTTTTACTGTAATTTTTGAATTTCCCCATGATCTCTCAGATCCTTACGTAGTATCTTCTTTTTTTTGACAAAATAATCTCAACTCAAAGTCTACTTACCGGCTTTTGCCAGAACTTTCCATCATATCAAACAGGCTTTATCAGCAGAATGACTTTGCCTCTAGTATCTTATTATTTAATGCATAAGGACGATACAGAAGATGCCAAAAGATATATTACATTATTATAAAAACAGTTACAGTGTCAATTATACCTGCATTTGGTGCTTGATGGGTGTTCATATCTAACTATTTTAACATAATGGTCAAACACAATTTGAAGCTACGCTGTGTGACACAACATGTCATATTTGTATTTAATCAGTATCAGTAATCAGTATTACATTTTTCATTGGCATGGAAATTAACTTAACAAGGTCAGGATTACTGAAGAGATTAATTAATTTCACCAAATACAAGGATCACAACACACACACCACAACCTGATGTTTTTCAGTTTTTTATAACAGTATTAGCTGGTACAGGCACACCATGACCATGAACCTTAATCTCAACCAATTTTCCAGAACAAACACAATGTCACCTCCTGCAAATGCAAATCCTCCTATCATCATCAACTGAAAAATTCATTAAAACCCCCTGGCCCTACCCCTACCTGTCTTCACTAATGGCATGTCGCATGCATAATGTATGAGAGTAATATAAAATTATAGATTTTGTAATGCGGATCCACCTGTGTTACAAAACACAGAGGGGTACTGTAAATACTCTCTGGCATGCATTTCAATTTCAAAGTGGATACACTCGCACAGAGTCACCTGATCAAACATGTCAAACTGAACCATGCATCAGTGACAGTGAAGCCGTGGTGGCCCCATGAGGCGATACAGGCTTCCCTCCCCATCACTTCATCCCTGGCATTGATTTGATGTGAACTTGGACCATCTGTCCTGCGTTAATTGCACATGTGCTGCTATGTAGCCTCATTGGTGGGCTGCACTACAGAGAGACCCATAATATAAGTCAGTGTTTTCTCTCCCATCAGGCAGTCCCCTATGGTTTTCTTGATAATGGGTGAATGTGAGTGGTTCACTTACACCCAAAAGCAGTTGGTCAACCGTCGAGCAGAAACATGAAATTCAATGACTGAGCCAAATGTCAAATCTCGACAGGAAAAAAATTGTCATCCACATTTGACAATATGTTGCATTTATCGCAGATGTACAGTAGTATTAAAAGTGCATAATCAATCAAAAAAGGTCTAAGCTCGTTCTCAATCTCAGCTTTGCCTTAAAAAGCTTTGTTTGTTGACCGTCTACAAATGCATCCCTCACATTTTATATGCAGTTTTAGAGCTGCGGTAGAGCAGGGTTTGGACTTTCTGAATAATAATAAGTGGCTAAAGGGGAGATTTAGTCAAAGTGCATTCATCTCGCTGGCTTGGCTGTGGGTGACATCGCTTTCCCCTCTCCTGCTCTCGGTCTTTTTTTCCTCCACCACGAACAAGCACTCATTGAAAACAGCAGGGCTGTCCCCTCTGACTTTAATATTACATGGTCGAGATGAGGGGAACACAGGGCAACAGTGAGGAGAAGATATTTTGATGCCAAATAATCAGGGACAATCCCAGAGCAGCTCAGCTGAGAGGAAGGAGGTGAAGTCGAGCGGGCCAGAAAGACAGCGAGAGAGACAGAGAGAGAGAGAGAGAGAGAGAGCAGAAAACAAAGAGACAGAAGGCAACAGAGTGCAAGAGAGAGGAAAAGCTAGGAAATGAGACAAAAGAGAAAGGGAATGAAAGAGAGATGTAAGAGTGCAAAAGAGAGAGCAAAAGTGCGGAAATAAGACAAGGGAGAGTGAGAATGAAAGAGATGTAAGAAGAAGGAAGCCCTGTGATCTTCTGTCTCTCTACAGTGAGAAAAGGAACAAGGCCGTCCTGATGGAGCAGGGGAATTGGAAAACAGAGAACAGCCATTTCCCGGTCTTGACAGGTGTCATGTAGAGTTCCACAGTGCATGATGTTGGCTCTCTGACACACATATATAGACATTCAGTTGAAGTGAAAAGCCAATCCTTCTGCACTGTACTCACCTGGGTTTCCACACAGCATTTGAAAAATTGGATTTGTTTTCTTTTTTCCTGTATAAATGTTTGGATGT
>NTHP01000139.1:1098184-1111714 GCA_003416845.1 Oplegnathus fasciatus | reverse complement strand
TTTTACAGCTTGCCACTTTTCGGTTTTGGTTCACTCTCACTGCTCTCATAGAGTAGTTTTCAGTCGCAGCAGGCAGCTGTTTTCAACAAAAAAGCTGTAATAAACAGCTAAAAATATAAGATTTCCAATAACAAGTGGAGGGAGGATGAATTGAGCCAAATAGGGGTAAATGGTTATTTTGAAGTTTTAACTGTAACACACTTTGTTACTGGCATATGAATTGAAAAGAGTAAATCCCCCTACAGTAGGTTAGGCCTTGTCAGATCATGTGGAGTTATTTTACGTGCAGTACAAGCTAGATTAGAGGGTTGTTGCTTTGTGCTAACCTTTGTAGACAGTAAACAGAGGGGACACAGACAGGAAAGGTGAACTTGTTTGCCTTCAGTTTTCAAATCCTACAGATGGCTCAGAGGACAAAAGTAATATTGCATGCAACTCTGTATTCTGGCCCATTCAGATGTGACAGAGATAGATCTTTAGTTTTTCACCTCAGAGCCAAACAGTCCTGACTACAATATGTGAAGGCACCTATCCTTTAAATACAGTATATGGTGGTATTATATGAATGTATTGCATTGATTTTTTAAAATATGTGTAACTACAAATCTGCATTCATCCTTTGATATACTGCAGAAAGATCATTTGAAAATGCAAATTAAGAACTTGCACTGTACTAAAATCAAAGGCGATGAACAAAAATAAAATAAGACTAAAACTGGGCAAAAATGTCAAATATTTAATTACTTTTTAAAACGTGTTGGAGTAGAAAAACTGGAGGCGTTCAGGAACACAGAAAGCTGTTAAGATCAAACAGCAAGCTAAATTTTATAATATCTCAGACTTGAGGAGTTTGGCTGGGATCGATTTAAACGTACAGTAGAGTAGAGCTGTAGGGGCTTAATCAAAATATAGGTTGACATACACATCACGAACTATACAGTAATTAATAACACTCAACTGGTAATCATATATAACCTCCAGACCTTTATATAACCTTTTTAACGCCCTGTCAGCACGGAGCTCCACCCTGTCACTGCTCGGCTGGGGAGTCATTGTACAGTAGAGACTCAGGAGAAAATAAATAGAAAAAAAAATGAAGGGCAAATAAAGAGACGTGGAGGCTTTCTCTCATATGTACAACTCATGTAATGAGGGTCATAGTGCCCTGGGCTATTCAACTGTACAGGCAGGAAAAATAATTTAATTCATGAAGGAGGGAGGGAGGAGTGGTAGCTTTCCATATCAAAGAGGGTTGGCAGCATTTTGTTTGAGAGGCACATTTTCAAATTCTACAAATTCAATATTCTCTTTTTGATTAAAATTCCAAGCGTCTGCCCTGCCTCTTTGCCTGATTGGTGTGTCAAGGGGGTTTCCAGACAAAGGTACTGGATTCAGCTCCTTGAGGCAATTGCCGGCTCCGAGTGTTAAGTGCAGTGGGAATCTGTGGGGGTGCACAAAAAAATCTTCAGACAGCAAATCCCAAATGCATAGCAGGGTTCATGTTCCTTGTACAGCCGTGAGATACGGCGGTGTCAGACAGAAGGCTTGTGTTTTAAGTTGGCTCCTTTCTGTGTCACGGTGCCAGCCTCATAGGCTGCGACGGCCTCGGCGTGGCAGCGCTCACTCCTCCGCAGGATTTCCACTCACCAGAGCAAACGTCTATCAGATCAGACACATTAAGAAGCTAATTGCCCCCCTTGGGTTGGGCTGTTCATTATCTGAGCCAGTGCACAGAATTCAGTGAAGCAGGAGCAGAAATAGAGGCCAGGGCAGGCTGACACATACAAGCATGGTCAGTGGCTCCGCACACCACAAACAGGCATCAACATAGACAGCCTGTGGTTGGACTGAGCTTTCAAGTTGTGTATGGTATCCCTCTGTAAACAGGAAATCCTACGTGAAATTGCGGGCTATTGTTTTGCAATTACTGGCTATAGTTTGGGTTTTTTTTCCCTGAGCACATCACCTGCTAGCAAAAATACTCCAATTCACTTTTGTCTGCCTCTTCAATAATAAATGTTGCAAAATGCATAGACCAGATTAAAAGCTCTTTCACCCTCAGCAAAGCCTGTTTGCCATGTGAGGTGTATTGTTAACCTTACACCACGCGCATTAGTCTGTATTATCCAGCAACTCCAATTCTTTGGAAAGACTGACACCTTCTTTTCATGGAGAGAAAAAAAAAACCCTTTCCTACTCCTCTAGCAGCAGCAGGAGCCATGTTGGACCCCATCCAAGTGGAGACGTATTGGCAGGTGAACATTTAATACCATTCACCAGTCCCCAGTGAACACACAACAACAGACCCTGCCCCCTCTTTGAGCTCCTAACAAATAACTCTCCTCTTCATAGCCAACGTGTGTCTTTATTTCCACACACAATTGAGTCATGATGGGATTACCCATTGTGTGTACAGCTGCAGTCACAGGATTAGGGATGACTAGGGATGATGGCAGAGAAAACACCGTTCTAACCAACTGCACAACAGAGAGCCGCCCCAAGACCTGAGATCATACCACGAGTATCATCAACAGATGATAATGTTATAATGTTTCTGTGAAAGATACGTGCTAAAGATATCCGAGGAGACGGGCTGAGAAGGGACATAAACATTTCAAACTGTGGCTACAACATGTTCAAGATATTCCTAAATATCTGAGTGGAATGTGCGTCTGAGTTTTGTGGCCTGTGTGAGAAGACGACACGCGTCCTCATCACAGCCTGTCAGCCCTCTCCTTTCTGTTGTTCATACCTTTGTGACAACAATCACACATTTGTGACGCTGGGTGCGTGTATGCCTGTGTATGCGAGCAGAGGAGGCGAGCGGTGACTGTCAGAAGTGACACGTGATGACTGGGTTTGCAAGACACACCATTATCACGACTCTCACACCTCAGGCAAGCACGCATGTGTATGTGTGTGTGTGTGTGAGCGAGCCGGGATAACAGGGCGCACCTGATGTTCACGCGCGCCTTGTAAGACAGAGCTGCACAACTCTGCTGGCAGATGGGCCTCATATGAGTGAAGCAGCGCAGCCGGCGTCATGGGAACAATGACTAGCAATGCTGTTATTACACCTCACTACAAACTGGTAATTTAGTGTAATTCTAGTCAGTGTCACAACAGCAGCGATGTGCATTTCAAGCGCTGTCATGTTTTTCAGAGCTAGTGAATCCACGGCTGAGGAGACACCGAGCTTTTGGGTGATGTGCTCGTATGACGGCCCCCCGACCCCTGTGAGCTCGAGTCACGCTGAGAGGCAGAGATGTCAGACGGCGTCGGTGATCAGCGGGGACAGTGTCCAGCCGTCCCGTGCCAGCACAAAACTGTCATTGGCGTGTGTGTGTGTGTGTGTGTGTGTGTGTGTCTACATCCTCTCTGAAGAGTGGAGGGGAGGGGAGGTGTGAAGGGAGACACAGTGACTCACACTGTAGATGGGTGGGAGAGAGAGAGAGAGAGAGAAGGACTGAGAGTCACTCATCATCACACATGCGCCCACGTCGCCCCCCCCTCCCTCCCTCATTACAGCCCACGCCACCCACAGAACTAAGAGCATGTTCACGCCGAGTTTACGCTCACACACACATATGACAGAATGTGAAGGAAGTAGCCTCTGCATCGGTGTGTCAGAGGAGCTTATCCATAATGGGCAAAGCAGGCTGTAGCAGTGAATCAAGCACTTATCCAGAGCAGCCATCCTGTATAATACAGTACTCACAGTTAGAGCAGACATTCAGAGAAAGTGGTTAAAAGCTTGTGCAAATTATCATGTTTCTACATCCTGATGTAGGCTTTCTCGCAGTGACAGGTCACAGAGTGCAATATTCTACAATGTGGATTTCGCAGATTGAATAGAAAATGTCTATTTTCTCCTGGCTTTAATCGGGTCAGTCTGTTATTTACCCGTGCATGAGGTGTTATGAGCAGACTGCTGCGGTATTGATGCCAAAAGTGTATTAATAAGCCTGTGTTGCAGAGTGAACATAACCGCAGTTTTCCCAAAACATCTAACCTGCCTGCAGTATAGCAGGCAGTGTGATGCAGCTCATCCTCCACACGGATAAAAAAGCTTTGGCGTGCAATTACTAAATTAGTCGAGAAATTAATTTCAACCCAGTGAACTGACACAGAAACGCACTGAACTGCTAATCTGGGAGCAGGAGGGCTAAAAATCCTCTAGAATTTAAAGTTTAATGGATTAATGATGTCAAGGCTCTCAAGTGGATAGGACTGTAGCACCAAGTAACTCTGGAGGAATTAAATTACTTATGGGGGATGTCAGGAAGCAATCCTAAGGAGTCCGCTAGTACAGTAGTGGAGCAACCCACTTCTGCTGACGGCTGTGCAGTCCTACCTACCCATGATACATCAGAGCTATTGTCGTGAGTCTTTTATGTCTCTTGCCTGGCTTTTCCTCGCACACAGGGTCTGTGAATGGCCTTATGAGTCAGAAACGAGCTTTTCTCGACGTATGGCATGGCCTATTGTTTTCTCAAAGCCCACCCAGGGACACAGCATCATGTAAGGGGACATACAACGTCACTGATCACTCAGTCAGCGGGCAGTGATTAGTCATAGCCAAAGAGTCGAAATCCAAAATAAGTCATAGGCCTATTTTTGATTGGCCCCTCCCCACTCAAGAAGATTAACGCAGTGTTTTAATGAACTTGGACCCGAAGGCAAAAGACTAAATTAATCATTTTGGCAAGAGGAAGTTTATGAGACAGCCCATTGTCTTCAAGCTCAGTTCACATGTAAACTTTAGCATAAATGTCGGTTCGTGAAAACTGTTATATAAGACCTGATTGTTGGACAAAAAATAGCAATGTACTTGGCCCAACAGACTGAAGGTCTCTGCGGGAGTGAATACATGCACACATGCGACCTTAGACACACACACACAAACAAACAAACAAATGTACACATATACATACAATCACATGCACATGACCATGTGGTTCAAGAGAAAATTGGACTCCAGAGACCACATGAAGGTTTATCAAACGGCATGGATTTAGACTCATGAGAGCAGAGAGCCTTTCATTGGCTGTAGATGAAGAGTTAAGAGTCTACATCCATGCTATAGAGGCTGTGTGAGACTGTATTTATGCATCATATGGGATGGATTGTCGAGGTGGGAAAGATTGGTTGTACGATTAATAAACACAAAGTAGAGCTGAGGCTGATGGGAATGTCATTAGTTTTGCAGATATTTGGTCATAAACCAAAGTATTGGACAGATGAGAAAAAAGGGAACCACTAAAGTCATTAGGATTCATCCTCTGGGCACCGTGGATATCTGCACCAAATTCCATGGCAATAAAACAGATGATGAGCTATATCGGTCTGGACTAAAAGTGGTGGCACTTGCATTTTTTACGACAAACTGTAAAAATGACGGACACAGTAAAAATTAACTTGCTGTGTATTTGCATAACTAAAGAATACATGTGCCTGAGTTTGCCCATTAAAAAAACCCTGCAGGGACGTATTCTCCTCTACCAACTTCTTGTCAAAGCCTCAAACCAAATAATCACCCTTCATTACACTATGTATGAGCTGAGGGCCGACATGGCATCAACATGATCCAATACAAGACTAGTGGATATGAACCTGAGTAACAACATACCCCAAAACTAAAGAGGGAAGAAGAGAGGTTTAATTAAGATGGCCTCAGAGAGCACTCTGGGGCTCTGTTTCATTCTGGAGACATCTCAGTTAAGGTATTCTTAGTCAGGTTGCTGTGCTCTGTTGCAGTTCTCTCTCCTTTGTAACCATGTAAAGGAGAAAAAGGTTTCACTTGGGATGTTTTTGTGGTCTTGAAAAGTTTACTTCTGGTATGTGAACATTAACGTCTCACACTCAAAGACAAAAAACAGAGAGCGAGTTTACAAATTTAAAGGTATAATGAGTGGGATTTTCCTAAAAAAAAAAAACAATGTATAGACTCAAACAAATATAGCCCCTCTCAATCATCACTTATGACCCACTAGAAGTGTGTGGTGGTGTCTGTATCTGCTGAGACCCTGCCCTCTGCCTGGATTTTCTTATTTTGCCGTGCTCGGGACGTTTCTGGGCATCAACCTTTGGGCAGTGGTGTGTAGCCAAAAACTGTCCCAACTCTGACAGTTAGTGTCCTCAAGTAGGATCCCATCACTCACAGTAAGAACCTGATTGAGAAAATATATTTTCAGAGCCTTTAAAGTTATCAGAGTCTCAGTTTTTCCTTTACATGAACTAAATATTCATGTTCCCTTGTAAACAGTGTAAAAATTGTCTCGTTCAGTTACTAAAACAAGGACAACTTCCTCAGTCCTGAAAACATTCATTTTTCTTAGATGTTTAAATACCATATAATGGGTTTTCAAAGTTGACGTTAACTCAGTATAATTGGACAGTAAAATCTCATTTAGAGCAACTCACCTCTGCTAGTTATATATCAGCTAGTGCATCCCTGTTCCTGGCTTAGTTGGGAGAAAACAACCTGCCTTGTATTTATGAAATGAGCGAAAAGGACAGACATATCAGCCAAACACAACCTTGCTCGGGGGAGCACACATACAGTCGACCCGGTCCTTCTAATTCCTGTTGCGTGCTTTTCTCACCTGGCAAGTGTCTCCCCAGGGTAGGTGGCAGAGGTCATGAGCGGAGGATGGTGGGCCTGATGCGAAAGCAGAAGCCCCCGGGGACAAACTATGACAACCAACACCATCATCATCATCATAATCATCACATCTTCATCTGTAGGACCCCCCCATTGTGTGTAACCATGGCGACAATCAGAGCGGGGGGGTGGGGGGCACTCGCCCTCGAGGTTGATGCAGTGTCAGGGTCAGTGCAGTGGCCTTCAAACTGCCTGTCTACACCACCGTGTAAGGAAAACTACTTTGTAAGGATTTCATAAGACAGTGTCCATCTTATCTAAGACCATTAACACACTGTTGTGGGTATTTTTCCCCTTTGAATCACAGCTGATATTGTTTGCCACAAGTATGGAATGAATCATCAGTTTGTGAATGAGATTGAAAGGCATTAATGACACACAGAGGCTTTTGTGTAGGAACACATTTTCAGTGTTTAGTTTATATATCTGAGTCTTGAGTGGAACATAGTGAGTACAAACAGTCCATTTAGATCTACAAGAGGTGAACAAAATACCACAAACGGCACAAGATTTCTCTTTGCTCGTACAGTTTTCCTGTCTTGACAGTACGTATGCCATTTTTTGAGGCTTTTCCCTTAGCCACATTACATCATTTTGCTGTGTTTGTTCCAAGCACTATAAATCACAATTACAGAGGCAGCTACATGAGAGACTCACATTAATTTAAATACTAATTAGCACATTACAGAGGCACATGAGACCATGCAGTCCTCGTCTATATTACTGGTGAGTTAGGTTTGCTTAGCAGCAATGCAATGTCAAGAAATGATCATCGAGCTGATTGAGTTTCAACAGAAAACAATGATTTGAGCTTCAATAAAATGGCAAGTAGTGCAGGGCTCTTATATAGTGTTTTGTAAGGTGTTTCCATTATTTTGTCAGTGTACTTTTCATCTTATCAGTGCAGTCACACCGGTGGTTCCTGAACAACTCTGAAACAATACTATTTGTTGATAATGGCAGCTACTTCATAATGATTAGTTCTTTGATATCTGCACACTCGCTTTTCACTTAACTCTGAATCAGCTGCTAGATGGCAGAAATGTTGTACGTATACATAACTACTTTTGAGCCAAATAGTGTATCATACTTACTGTATGTCCAAATTTGAAATCGCAACCTTCCCTTTTGGCCCTCCATCCACAATATTTCTGATACTTTGGTGTGGAAAGGAAAAACTGAGCTTTTGGAAAACAATAACATAATCCTGGTCGAGGGTTGTGTTGGTTGTGGTAGTAAAGTTAAGACAACTTTCTGCCACCTGTAAGTTATGTGGAAACTGTAATCAATTACTTTTTACACATTACTCATTGGAAAAGCAATTATATTACTTTACTAATTAGTCAGGGGCAAAAGTAAAGGGTTACATTACTGGTTACTGCACCCAATCACACGTAGATCATCATATCCATATCTATATTTATGTTTATTTTTTCTTTTCAATTATAAAATAGTGGCTTTATTGACAACGTCAATCAAATACAAACAAGAACAACTACATCAGGATTGAAGCTGCATTAAACACACACACCCAACAATTGCACAAGGTGACATGTTCATTTTTTTTAAACTTTAGCCGGCGTAATGTGAACATAATCTGAATCATCTTTATTTCATGATTACTTTACCATTACCTACCATTTTTATATCCTCTCATGTTAAGTAGAGCAGCATCTTGGTTTTAACTTGGTATCCACTATTAATTCATGAATGTCATAATCCATTAACATTAATATATAATTCAGTTTTTGTATGTTATATAATCAGTTAACATACTGACACTAGATGTTGAAGTCGAGATGTGTCGAGATTGAGAACAAGTGTACAATTCTCCTCTATCTTTTTTTAAAAGGTGAACAAATTAGTTTAAAACCACCCACACGAAAACATTCAAAATGAGACTAAGAAGCAATAAAGAACACTGTGAGATATGGTTTCAAAAGTCTGGAGAAATGGTACCAAAGAAGACTTTGGTTTTGGCTCCAGTCAGAGGCACGCACCGAGTAAGGTCACCTTTGGCATCTGGGTTGTGACTCATTCATCAGCAGGGGAAAGGTTAGGCTACATGCTTCTGTGAAAGTGCACGTCATGCATGATCATTCTTTACTCTAGGCTGAATGGTGTGCATCCCATCCTGTATTTAGTCAACATGTCACATCTCATCTGTGTGTCTGTGTGTGTGTGTGTGTGTGTCTCAGCTGTGTCTCACCCATGCAGGCTACGCATGAGAACACAGTGTGACCCAGTGAATGTGGACTCAATATTGTATGTCCACGTCTGCGCTCGTGCCACATGAACGCAGGATATGTGAGTGTGTACGTGAAAGTATATCCATTATTACCCCTCGTACACCTCGGGCTTCTGTGTCAGAGCAGCCATGATCACAGGGAGCACCTCATGTTTCTGTGTGTCGCATCAGACAGCAGCAAATCTCAGATGACAGAGAGGCACAGAGGAAATAAGTCCATGAAACATTAAGCAGAAGCTTCCCTGGAGGAGACTGTTATTCATATACATACATCTCAGACCAAAGGCTTATCAAATGTGGCATGTCCGCTGCAGCTTTTTGAACGTCTGCTTCAGCCCTACACACCGGGCTTAATCACAAGCGCATGGGAACGGGACTTCTGCGACTGTGGGCTTACTGAGGGTAAGGCATGGCCGAATTGATTCCAAGTGGCTGCCAACGTCTTATCGGCCTCTTGCTAAGCACCCTGCTAAACGACCCTGTCAGAATGCCATTGTAGCTCAACCATGAAGAAGATTTAACTGCTCCTAAATCACAACTACAAGTGTGTTTATTGTGATGTCCAACACTGGAAGGAAGTGCAGGAAATTGGGTCGTAGGAATATAATGAGTGGTGCAATTTAAAGAAAAAGAAGGAAATGAGCAATAACGCTCATGAAGACGGCGGAGGGAGGGGATGGGAGAATCTATGACAGAAATTGTAAATCCGCATTTAATGCCGTGGTCTCAAATGGTATCCACAGAACATCAAAGAACCCCCCCCACACACACACACACACACACACTCCCCCCTCACAAAAATCTAAGAAAGCAAAGGACTCAGAGGATTATTCTCCTCCAATCGCATATGCTCACACTGACGGGATCCTCCACTCCTCACTAAGACACCCCCTCCTACACTGAGAGAGAGGAGAAGTATGCGTGTTGAGAGGAAAAGAAGGAGAGCTACAGGAGGGTAAGAGCACTGGGGAAAAAGAAAATATATCTAAAGGTGTGAGTCGATCCATAAAGAGATGTAGGGCTGTGTGGAGAGAAAGTAGATAGATGGAAACAGAAAGTGTGGATTAGAGTGTTTGCCCTTTTAAAGGACAGATGAGCATTCAGGCCCAATGACAACTGGCACTTGAAAAGCTGTACCTACCTACACACACACACACACACGCAAGTGGGTGAACCTTGTCCTCTTGATGGTGACCAGTCCAGTCTTATAGCATCCGAAACATCATTATTTTTACAGAGAGAAACTTTGAATGCCAGATTGGTCAGATTTATGTTAGACAGAAAGGGTAGGTGAGAGATTTAATGGTTCACCTAAAAACAATACTAAGAGTGAACAGCCGTGCTGTGAGGTCATACTCTGGCACAGTGGTGCTTTGAATAAAATGCTAGCGCGATGATGCTCTGCATGTATCTGGGCTGACATGGGTATTTGTGCAGAGTTACCTGGAAATCCATTCAATAATTGTTTAGATATTTCACTCTAGACCAAAGTCGTGGACCGACCGACTGACTGACATTGCCATCCTTAGAGTCATGTTGCTGTTGTGGCTCCTATAAAGTTGGGAGACTCACGAGAGACAGATTTAAAAAAGAATGGTCAAAATCAAAGCAACAGAGGCCAAGATATCCCGATTTTTAGTCCCTAGAATGGGTCTAGATTCAAAAACACTACATTTCCCATAATGCAACCAACAGCGTAATTTCGTTTGACCCTTCCTGCCTGCTAAATGCCCACATTTTTGTACGCCCCTATGCTCCCAGTTTGTACCACAGGTTCTCAGGTTTATAGTTTTTTTAGTCTCCAAGCCCAAACCAAGATAACCCTGATGACATCACCAGGGTTATTTTCTCAAAGTGTGTTCAGACAGAACACAAGGTGAATTTTATATGGTGCACGACTGCATGTAAAGTCAATGGAAAGACGTGGACGCAAATTCGCCCAGGACAGTGCAAATTTGGATCAAGATGTGTTGGTATACCTGAGGCTTTATGAATCTGCTGTTACATCATAAACGTACAGAGACCAGACGAAGTAGGAGAGGGACGGAAATAACACAGTCGGTCGCTAGTTAACTTATAGCTAACATTTAGTTGTAAGAAGCTGCTACTTTGGCTGTTTGGGGCAAATAAACACGGACTGCAAAAATGGTCCAGCAGAAATTTCACTTTGCTGTCTGTCTGAACACTCCTTCAGCCTTTAAAAAGCTCCCTTCAGAGAAACAGAAGACGTACTGTCTAAGTGTTTTCACAGGTTAAGTCGTACGTCTCATGACAAGTAAACTGACCTTTATGTGTAAAATTGTTAAGTATCATTCATTCCTTCTATTTTGGACAGGAGTGAGCTCACTAACAGTAAGTACAGAGCAGCAGACACCTGTATACCAAAATAAAAACATACAGCTACAACAGCACACTGAGGATATTCAGTCCATAACAGACCAAGGATAAAAACAGAGTTCCCGGGAAAAGAGGATTGCAGCCCTGCATTTACAGATAATCTTTGGAACGAGGCAGGGCAAAGAGAAACCTAGGAATTCTGTTAACAAAATGAAGGGGAGGAAAAAAAGAGCATCAGGCATGCTTATCTCTGAAAGGCTCCTGCTACCCAACCGGGTCAGATGAATAAAGAGGTTTTAACCTAATTTCTCACATCCACCACAGCTCTGACCGTGCCTGACCACAGCGAGGAGGAGACACTGTGTGTAAAAGTAATGGAATTAATCCAGTTTTCCGACTTGAAATGCACAGCTGGAGCCATACGATAAATGCTTTCGGTTGAGGCTGCACATCAAAAGATGCTGTCTTCACGCACATTTTCAGTCAGTGTTCTGCATTCCCGTGAAACACTTCAAATGTACACTACAAAACAGTGAGCACATTTTGGTCAGAATATTCCTTGTTTCAGAGTCTGATAAGTACATTTTAATAAGAGAACACGAGCAGGATAATGAGGACAGCAGTTTCAGGGGCTCCATGGTGGCAAAAACTGAGACAAAAGCACATGAGTTGGCATGGTGGAGAGCAGTGTTAGCCCTTGAACTAATTTACTTCCATCCTGAGTAATGACTCATCACATGGAAAATGATGGTGATGGTAGATAAAAACCATACAATGAAGGTTTATCCAAAGATTACACTGCCCCCTGCTGGACAAAACAACCAAACACTTACATAAGAGAGGTTACTGTAGTTCAGTGTTCTGTTACCTGCAGACCTCTGTGTGTGTGTGTGTGTGTATTCTTCCAGCTCCTTTTCAATGGTGTGTACAGCTTCACCTGGAAGACATTTTACCCTTTTTAAAGGTTGAGAGGATTTGCAAAATGACCCATTTGCTAAAAGAAATAAGTTTGAAATCACTCGGCCAATCAGAGGAAAGTATGTGCATGTCAGTGCGTCCTTAAATATGTGACACCATTTTCTGTGACCCATCAGATTATGTGCCCTGATTATGAATTTAAGCCATGTTGTTTGTCTTTTTCCCCCATAGTTGACTCTGTCGTGTCTCAGACACCACATTCTTTACTGTAATCACTTGTGGTGCTCATATTCCCGTAAATTAAACTTACTGCATCTGGTACTTAACTACACACAAACAGTAAGAGCACAGAATATTAGGCTAAGACTATCTGACTTACACTAGTCAGCAACAATCCAAAGCTGTCACCGTTACCTTTCAGTAACACTGTGGAGGAAATTCTCTCTTGGGACTGGGAGGTGAACATTATTCTCCTCCAGTGCTCAGGGCTCAGGGTCAGTTATAGAACAACACTCCAGAGGCTGGGAGGAGGGGCTCATAGGCCTGCTCAAGGTACTTCAGTGAAGTGGATGCTCGCAGCTCGAAGAAGATCTGAGCTCAAATCCACCAGGGCCCTTAATTTAAAATTCCACTCGATAACATTTGCAGCATCACTTGGAATTAGAATTGAGCTTCATTCTGCTGCAGAAAAAAGGCAGAGAAGTCAAATTTCATGTGTGTGTAAAATGATTGTGCAATCCCAGGACTGTCACTCACACCGACCAATCGTGCTTCAGATTACTGAACAATGCAGCAACTTGAGGGGAGAACTTGGCATTTCAAAGCCAACGTATGTCAAAGACTGAAGGTAGAAGCAGAAATTACATTGTCAGATTGGTAGATTTTTTTTGTTCAGATCCCTAGTTTACAGTGAGCCATGCTTGATACTTTGCACCTGCAACTGTTGGCTCACGTTTCACACACTGCTATGCAGTGGAAATGACAACCATCACTGAATTTTTCTAAAAAAAAAACTGTCACACTACTTTAAACCTCTAAACACCATATTTAGACCTAGACCAGATCTCAGTTTTTTTTATCATAATTTGAGCCCATAACAGGCAAAGTAGCTCACTGTAAACTAACATCTTGATTAATAACTTGCATGACGGATAGCTGGATGTCTCTCAGCCAGTGGTTCACTTTCATTTGACATAATTAAATTGTATATTACTACATAAAACATTTCCTTGTGGCCATAGAGCAACTATTGTAATCTTACAACTGGGCTTGACATTCATCACAACCATCCAGCCTTACGTTCACAGAAACTTTAATAAAACATGTGCAGTACTGTGTAACTGGCTTGTGTGTTTTGCTCTGC
>NTHP01000139.1:1083905-1098156 GCA_003416845.1 Oplegnathus fasciatus | reverse complement strand
TTTGAAGCATCATTTTGAGAATGAGTGGACCCTGCATTTAAGTGTATTCCAGCAGCAGTCGCTGTGCACAGTATCAGTAAAATAAATGTACTTTTTCATTGAAGTCCTTCCATGTTGTGTGCAAAAGTCTTTCTTCTCTTTCAGGTTCACTGGCTCAATAGCTAACAATAGACCACAGTATGATACAGTTTCTTTTGAGTTTTGTAGCTTTTTCCTCTTTCAATATAAAAATTCCCAAACACTTTGTTATGTCTGTGCTTTACATCCCAAATAACAGTTTCTGTGCTTTTATGTGAAGGTGAACTGACTAAAGAACAAGTCCTGTGTGCTTGTCCTTGAAAATCTGAGGCAACATCCTGACAGCAGGTTTAACTTGGAACTGAATTTTTATGAAATAAAGATAGATAGACAATAGTTAATTTCTTCACTACAGAGCTGCTGTTTGCAGGGTTAGTGTGCAGCATGTAGACAATAAAACTCTATTGAATCATTTAGATAAACCTGGAAGGTCAATAGTCACAGTCAATATTTCCAAACAAAAGAGAAAAGCTTTAATGGAAAGCTAGGAAGACATTTCTTTGATTTGAAGTATAACAAATATAAACTTCTGGCAAGAACTGAACAGAGAAGACGAACAGAAAACAAAACTAAAGAAAGAGTGCAGGGATTGTCTCATATCAAAGCGTAAAGCTGCCGGTGGCTACAGAAATTCACATCCATCCTCTTTCAGAAAGAGCTTAGCAGTCAGTGAGAAGGAGTGGAGATGTCAAATGTCAAACAGGACCTGAGAGGGCAACATTTACCCCAAATGTCCCAGAGCTTTGCTCGGTTTTCCTGTTCATGATGTCCTGTATGGTAGAGATGGGCAATGGTTCGCTCGAGCCCCTCCTTGGGGCATGAAGCAAGTCCACCACTGCGCAACTAGGCTTAGGACGCCTGCGTCTTAATGCCCGTTTCTCCGCTCGGGTCTTGGGTGGAGGGAGCCCGTCACAGATTCGACTGCAAGCTGTGGTGATGCCACAGAAGGAGGGGTCATCTGAATGTGAAGATCCCTCCGAGCTGCCCTCTGACGGTGAGTCTCTAAACATAGGCTGAAGTAACCTTTTTGCAAGGGGCTTAGGGTTTGTGGTGACAGGTACACCGTTACACACAACAGCTCCATTACACAGTTCTGGAGCAGCATGAAAAGAGGGTTTCAGAGTCTCCACTTTCTCCGTGGGTTTCATCTTACGGCGTCTCTTCTGTGTGGGAAAGTTAGGAGGAGACAGAACAACTATTAATCAGTTACACCACTATTTTAAATGTACTGTATATTTAATACTAATATTCTGCACTGCAAAAGTGTGGTCTTTACACACCTTTCTGTTAGCTGGACACAGTGTCTCCTCTGAGTGCAGCATTTCTGGGCCTGTGAGCCAAAGAATGAGGTTAATTTCTACCAAGACAAGGACTAGTTCAAATTTGGATTGATTAGCTATTATTCAAGATACAAGAGAAGAACCTTGCAACAGATTAGTATTATTACCCTGATGGCACTCATGTAGTAGAACCGTACCTTCAGTGGTGGCTAACTGGAATGACTCAGAGCGTATGAGTGGATAGGACGCACTCCTCTTCAAGCCCGTCTCATCACATGAAGAGAACTGCCTATTAAGGACACAGTAACGGTTGAGGGAAAAGACTGCATGTGGCACCTTTATTAAGACATGAGTCACGGCTGTGTCATCACTTAAGATTCTAGCTGCGATGTTCTTGATGAATAATTGTATCAATAAACTGGTTTAATGAGTAGGAGCGATTCAAGGCACCGTAACCTCTTCCCATTAGCTGTAATAGCCCATTTGAAGATGCTACTCAGTGCTTATTCACATCTACCCTCTCAAATAGAGCTTTTTCTTTGCCACCATGGATGTACAGATACATCTTAGCATTTCATTTTTACTCTACTGAGTCTTGCAATAAATACAGTATTTGTTCATGGTAGTATTTGACATACATTTTTCAGCAGAAAGTAAAACAGTGCGATTGTCTTGCTACCTTTCTGGACAGCAGTAGGTGTAGCTCTTAGGCATGGGGGGCTCCGGTTCTGTGGTTGGAAGAATAGTGGACATGCGGCGGTGTTTGGCACACAGCAGTAGGAGACACAGACACAACACCACAGACAGCAGCAGGTAGTTCTGTCTGTCTGACACCTAGGAGACAGGCCATTGATTATATCATTGGCAAAACACTGACAATGCCTAATGTGATCAAATAAGAGACAGAAAAATACAGTGATGAAAATTGAGTGCAACTGAAACAATTACAGAAGTACACATTCATGACTTGGTCCTGTAAAAAGACTAAATTTACTCAGTTTGATATCAGGCTGAAAAAACTGATTAGAGATGAAGGCTCTGTGCCTGGAGCATTGTATCTACCTCATTCTGCAGCTGGCTGACTGTGACAGACAGGTTGAGAACCAGCTGAGTCACATTCTCCAACTGGCCCTGCAGCAACTGAATGGACTCAGTCTGGCGCTGGTCCTATGAGAGCAAAAAGACAACAAATTAAGCAACTGCAGACACATTCACATCACTGAAATGGTATGTAAAGGTATTATGAATAAATATTTTAGGTACAATGCTTAACACACTATTAAAGCTGAAGTAGGTAACCTGTATAAAAATAACCTTTAGTCATATTTGCTAAAACTGTCACTACGTCCTGAGAGTAGTGCATGAGACAGACAGTCTGTAAGAAAAATCAGGCTCTTCTGGCTCCACCTGCTGCTCCTAAGGCCACTTGCAAGAATCCACCGCTCTCTAGTAAAAACAACCAATCAGAGAAGGAGGAGTATCTGACGGCGTGTCCTGCACACCCCTCCCCCGCGCGTGCACGAACTCAAAGCGGACGCAATGGTGGACTTGTAAGCAACCACCGAACAACCAAGCAATGAGAAAACTGCCTATCCCTCCTTTGTCAACAACAGCTTACACGACAAATACAAGTAAACAGAAGAAGACCAATGAAGAAAAGCAAGCTAAAAAGAAAGAATTAGATCAAGCGACGCTGCGGGGAGGGGCTTTGGAGCCGAGCTGGAGCACAGCGGAGAGAGAGAGGGACCTGGAAGTTGTACTCGTTCGTTTTCAAGCCAAGTCCACTCTCTTCTCAATCTTACCGACTTCAGCTTTAACAGTTTTTTTCTTGGGCCACTTGTGGGACAGTGCAACAAGCTTCAAACACAACATTGACCTATTATCACCTTATAAGGTGAATGTGTTAGAGAACAATGCCTAATGCCTAATTTAGAGTAGTGTTGGATGAATGTAAATCCGATATTAACTCTACTTTTGGCTTTGCAGGTTGATTAGAGCAGTGTGAGTGAACCAAAACAGTTGTGGGCCATAAAAACGAGACAATCAGCTAAAAGACACTGAAACAACCTGTTGAGTTGAGGAGAACCGCAGAGTCAGGTGATCATTTTCTGTGAGATCATCACCATGACCGACCCTTTTCACATTACATTTGAGCAATTGCCAATATAAGAATACTGAAAAGCTTTTGGGAAAAAACCCCTTGAAACTTAGAAGCAGCCACTCAAATTTGTACTCAGCCTAGCAGGATTTTCAATCGCCTTTTAAATAAATATGACAAAATAATTTTGGGACAACTATCTCAAAGTCTGACAAAAAGCATAAATGTCTACATGACTAACACATGTGCCCTTTCATTGCTCACCTGCTCCTCTGCTATCCTAGAGGTGTTCTGGAGTTTAATGATGGTTTTGTTGAAAGCCTTCTGCATCTCCTCCATCTGCTTTCGATACCTTGAATCAAACCATGGAAGAGGAAGTCTTAATATCACCCTCCACTCTCCACTTTCTACATGAAGGACAACAATCTTACTCTGTTTTTTTCCTGTAGCACCGGTGTGTGTCCCTGTTTCTCACCTCTGGCTCAGCTGCTCCAGGTATCGTCCGCTGAGTGACATGTTCATCTCCAGGGCCTTGATGCGGTTATTGAGTCTCATGAACACAGACTCCTTCTGGCTGGAGCCGTGCACCGGGTTCCCGTTCTGCTCCATGCCATTGGGGGTCTCTGCATAGATGTCTGAGAGGGACGGTGAGGTAGGCGAGGAGGAAGGAGCCGGAGAAGAGGGGCGAGGCAGCTGACCGTTGCCACCTGAGATGTCTTCTGCGAAATCCTCCGTTTTAGTCTCTGTGATGACCAGGTGACCACCAGAGGGCTCAGGTTCTGTGACGATATCCGGAGCAGGGTGGGATGCCTCAGTAGATGTAGTACCACTTTCAGGTACAGCTGGTGGGTCTAAATGAGGGGAGGTGATGGGATGGAGATCTTGGGACTGATCTGTCTTATCCGGGGTTTGGATGGGGATGTTTATCTCTGGTTGAGAAACATCAATATCAGACTTCTCTTCGATTGGTGCCACTGAGCCATCGTCCACTGTGGCGCTGACACTGGGTTGTGCATAGATGGAGCTACTGGGAGAGGCTGAGGGCTCAATGTGCTTCTCTTCAGCCAGCACATCCTGGCTCTTTTCTGGCCTTAGCTCCTTCGTTGGTTCCTCAGAAGACAGCTGCGGTGTCTCCACAATAGGGGTAGGTTTGGCAGAGGATGAGTCGGTGGCACTGGGTCTAGGGAGGTTCGAGGTTTGACTGGGCTCCAGCAGAGGAGGTTCGGACATGGACTCTTTATGAGATTCTGCTGTGTTCCCTGGAGGCTGTGGTGTTTCTGACGGGCTGGCTCCGCTCTCTGGCTCCTGTTCAGAAGCGTGTTCTTTTGCATGGGGCTGATGTACCTCACTGTGGTGCTGCTGAGGTTCAGGGCAGGCGGAGGGGGACAGGGAAAGGTGCCAAGCGGGTGTTTGGATGGGAGGAATCATTTGCTTTCTGTCTGTAGTTTGGCATTTCCTTTTTTTGGACAGCAGGGCTGAACACTGCCGGTAGAGATACTCCTGGAGGGAAGCTGCGCAAGAGCAAGAGGAAGAAAATGAAGGAAGTAGTGAACAGTAGTTTTGCATTGATTGTTGTCGCTCATTTTTTTCTTTTTCTTCATCCGACTCCTCCTCCTTTTCCAAAAGGGTGATTGTAGAGCTGATATGCTCTTCCTCATCTTTCTCTATAGGAATTACTATTTTTTCCTCCACTGGGGGGAGCTCTTGTTTGCTTGTATCAACGGTAGGTGTCTCTGGCACAGGGGTCTCCGAGGAGGGGGCTACAGTTGCAGGGATGTCAGGGTCTGGTAAAATCTCTTCGTCTTCAAGGTTTGGACTACAGAGGCAGAACAACAATAAAGTACATATCAAATAGAGTAAAGGAAAGGCACAATACAACAGCCATGAAAGACAAAATATATTCAGAGCATGTAGAGGAACCTTAGCCATTATTTCACGAAGCACTGGTTAATGGAAAAGCACATTTCCAGATATGAGAAACGTATAAAAAGGCACCAGATTTGAGGAAGCATAATGTCAGTGTTTCCCATGCATAGGCTCTACTTGGGCAGCACGGCCAGGTAGATAAAATCCGAATTCCAGTCAAGACGCTCAATTGTCATTTCATAATGTACACAGACCAGCGGTACCCCCCCACCCCACCTCTTCTCACGACAATGCTCGTCAGGTGTGCGTGATACAGCAATTCATTTGGTAGACTGTTTTTTTCCAACGCCGATATTAAGGCAATTTAACTAACTTACTAGCAGAACTAAGATGTTCTAAAAAAATAATCTGTAGAATCTGCGCCCTACTGCGCATTTAGAGATGTTTCTGGTGGAGCGTCATGTCCGCCCGGCTCTGCTGAGCCCCGTTAATCAGCACAAGTGACAAGTGAATTTTACATCCTTCATTAGAAACCAGTTTACTGTCTCTTTTCAATGGATCTGACGGTCCATGTACCCTCCATCCAAAGCTGTGTTCAACTTGTTTGATAACAGTATAAACAAATATATAATGCATTATTTTATTTTCCCGTTTTTCATGTGAATTAAACAAATGGAAACCCGCGTGCTTTTCCCATTTTCGTCTTCAAATTGGCAACTGGAATAGAAATTAAACCAAAACCAGAAAACAACTTGTTTTTAGCTTTTATAAGTTAACTCCTAACTCGATAATAAAAACACCACACTCAGCAGTTTGTGTANNNTGGCTCACGGATATTATGGGGGGACACGTGGGTCCGGACCACCACTTCCTGGGAAAAAATACGAGTTGTCCCCCTCAATATATCATTGTAAACATAACTGTATAATTTAAAATAATATGATAATATGCATTATTGTGCTAATTATAGACAAAACAGGAGAACAATGCCTGTCACACACCACGCCATCACACGCGTCACACACTGCGCCACCACAAGTAAATTCTCAACCTGTGGGAAACACTGATAATGTACTAGCATATCACAAGAAATTTTACATAGGATTTCATGTAGACTTCACATAGGTCATAAAGTATTCATGACACTAGGTCATATTTACCAGCATCAAACAGTTTATATAAAAATTTTAATCTGTCAATAAAGCCAGTTTTTCGTTCAACTCTAAAAAACAACGAGAGAGTTAAGGTGTGTGGAAAGTCAATTTACAATTATGAAAGATGTTTTAAGACTCTTCACATGTACTCACACTAAAGTAAGGTCTGTAGTGGTAGTTTGAGTGGTGGTTTCAAGCTGGGGTGATGGCTCAGTGATGTTCATTTCCTGTGATGAAAGGTTGCCTACAAAACATAAATAAGAAAAATAACTTGAAGAGTGAACACAAATTATCAACATTATCAACAAAAGTCATTGCCAACATATTGTCAACAACTGAAAAGTTCCTTCAAAAACAGAAGTAGTGAGATGTTGACAGCTGTACTGGTCATACCTTGCATCTCTGGGCCTCCGCCGAGAACATTGACAGCAATATTATTTACCATGTTCAAAATGACATCTGAGGAGAAAATGTAAACACCAGAGTAAGAAGTTAATACAGTAATCCATTGGGATCATTGTAGTCATCTTTATGCAGAAGAAATCTGTGCTATACTTACCCTTTGCTGACCCAATCAGATTCTTGGATAGTTTGACTTCACCAGATGAATATCCAGGAGGATAATCTGTAGGGAGCAGTGCCTTTAATAACACACATCGATCTTACAACAAAACATTAAAGGACAATGACAAATATTGAATGTAAAACCACTTTTATTTTGGTGCACTGAATATAATAAATAATGCCAGAACACACAAATGAATTGGGTAATTTCAATGCGACTAGTTTACTGTATTTTCCTCACAAGTGATACAAACTGTACCAGATAGGCTGCTCTGAATGTATATTGCATGTTGTAATGCTTCAATTTATCACAGGTGGAGAAAAATTCCAACTGTATTAAATAAATCAAGCTCTCAGTTCTTACCCAAGTCATCATCCTGATCATCTGGTCTTTCTGGGGGATCAGCTATCTCCTCGTACTCTTCCACCATGCTTGTGCCAAACACCCTGGAAAAAAAAATGTACATCAAATCATTCTATAACCAGACTCATGTAACAGTGAAATCTAATCTGTCTTGTCTAGCAATTTAAAAGTGGCCCATTCCCAAGTCTTTGACAGCCTGTAGGGGGCGGAGAGCTACGCTAAAAGCCTACAACACAATTTCTGCCACAAGCTTCAGCCAGATCTATCTTTACATTTTGAAGAAGTGGAAAGAACAGCTGCTACCATATGCATTAGTGCTCCTTGCTCCCACCAAAGGCTTGATAAGGGGTAAGGGTGAGCTGACCATGACCACATGCCAAATATTACATAATGTCACTTGACACCATCTAGAGCTCATGCAGGGTGCAACAAGCTATCATATGGAAAACACACTAAGTAATTCAATCAGTGTTTATTAAAACAGAAACGATGCATTATCAACTAAAAAGATACAAAACAATAGAAACATCGATAAGAACACATCCATAGCAAAAGCTATATTTTGCTTTTACTTTCAGGTTTGTTCCGCAGTAAGGTTTCTCACTTCCTTTTTAAACAGCTTACAAGAGTCACATCTAAAAACGTGCCATATGCTATGTTAAGAGTAAGTTGGCATTGCCTGAATATTACGTACCTTATGAGACTGAGGGGACAGAAATGTTCAGAGCCAAAGTGAGAGACCAGCTCTACCTAAAAAATGCAAAAATGATGCAGATATTATATCGGAAATGTGAGCTGTATTACACCCCACGCAAATCAACACTCTCAGCAGCGGTTGTGTTATTTACAAACAGCAAAGCAGTGATTTTGTTCTGTTGTGAAATCAAAACAATAGGTAAAAATGAAACATTGAGAGACTGACTGGCAATGTGAGTAAATCTGAGAGGAACATCTCTGTATAGGGTAACTTAGATCATGTCAGATACTATGTTTGCTTATTTGAATGATAACTGGTGGGTATCATTTTATGGGTTATGAAATGTTCATTATGTGTGATATGAATGTATTCAAAGAGTACTTCTTGAAGTTATAATGGGTTAGCAGTTAGCATAGCAAGTTAAATTTGATTCTGTTTAGAGTTGATCACACCACTTAAGACAAAAAAAAACACAACACAAAATACATCCCCCTTCATGTTCACTATTCAGCTCACTCAACCACAGACCTCTACAAGAAAAGCAGGCTAACCTTTATGTACTTGGTGAACATCTGAAGCAAGAGAGACAGAAAAAAGAGAAACAAATTAAAGAGATGTATACATGCATTCAAAACAGGACCAAAGAGCTATTGTTGCTTTTAACTGGAGTAACTTCAGAGGCAAAACAACCATGACGCCATCATCTCTGAGACTCGGCCATGTCCAAATCTAGAATATAAAACACTGTCGAAATTGGCCTGGTCACATTTTACATTTCAGGAATGTGGCGCTCCTCTTATCCAGAATAATATATAACATGAACAACACTGACTGACTGTTACACGACCTCCTATAACACAGTCTTATCATTCTACAGACTTTGTGACTGTAAGGAAAAGGAAGAATAAAAGGAGCCCAAACTCAAAGAGAGAAAGTGTACAGAAACAGCTAAACAGTTAAATGCTCACCTGCATTAAGAGATTACAGTGATCTGTCTGCACTGCTTTAGCATAGAATAGAGACAGATGCAGAGGTAGTGCGACTAGAAAAAGATATATTGTGCTCACCTTCACATATTTAGCATAAAGATGCTCATCTAATGGGAAGCTCTGGACTGTGCGTTCATCCCGGCCGTGAAAGGTTCCCAGCTTTAGCCACTTGTTTGTTGGATATCTACAGGAGAAGATTTACACAACGCAGTCAGTTCAGTGATATGGACGTGTGGGAGCTCAGGATTACAGTTTGGAGTCATTGAAAATGATGATATTAATATATAATACAGGTTTGAACAATTCAAACTAGATTTAATACTTCTGATTTGTTTTCTATAACGAACCACATTCAGTTCTTCCCTTAGTTTTCGACAAAAAATACTGGTAAATATTGTTTTTTATACACAGCTTCACTGAAGATATAACATACATATTCCCATATTGTATTAAAAACATGTATGTAAGCTGCAGTGCATACCTATCACTGATGGAGACAAGAAAGTCTTTGGGAGTCGAAGAGAAGAGCTCAAAGTTAGCAATGTCCAACTGTTTCACCTGGATGGGCTCACAGAGCTCAATGATGAACCTGAGTGAGGACGAGAAACAAAGCTTCAAAAAGTGGCTTCAGGTGGAGGTGAAAAAATGTATGTGTGGATAAAAACAGGAGATGCATGTATACTACATACCAGATTTTATTACTACAGGGGTTTAGCATGTACAAGTCCATGTTCTCCATCAATATGGCTGAAGTGCTCTGTATGGAACAATTTCACAAATCAATACGCGTTTGTATTTGTCATTATGTCAACATCCAACAGAGCAAGCAGATTCCTTAGTAGGATGTAGTATCATATATACAGTACCTTTGCCTCTGGGTTAGAGCCAAGGATCTTGGCTCCACACTCCACTGAGGCGTAGTTATTGAAGTTCTTCTGGACCTTCTTCACCGTGTGAGAAGCCCCATCGTTAGAAGTGTGAGTAGACTGAGCTATTGAGAAGAATATAACATAGTAAGAATTATGGGGGAGGTTTAAAATTCAGTCCTTGGTTTCATACAAATATGTTTTGAGAATATGTTATTTTCTGGATCATCGAGCTTAAAACAACTTTAAAAGCACTATAAACTTGTAATCTTACTCTTTTCTTTCTCCACCTCCATCATCTTCCTCTTCCACTCATCAAAAGTGGGGATGTCCTCGGGGTCTTTGCTGCTCGCACTGGAATCTGCGTCTGTGGTAACAGGGGAGCTCGGGTCCTGTCAAAGATAATGAGAAAATGAGAGCTGGGACACCTCCTTTGGTAGAGGGAGGAAAATAGTTCATATGGTATCCGAGTTCCTTACTGGCTCTTTCGGTGTGTGTGATGTGTTGGCCTCCAGATGCTGTGTGCTGTGACCGGCCGGAGGACTCAGAGGAGGGTCAGTGTGGGTTTTAGTGCCTGCAGTGTGAGCATTGGAAGTGTTCTCCAGAACTACTGGAGGACTGCTGTGGGAACAAAAAAGAGCAGTGTTGCTTTGTTTAACAGTGTCAAAGTCCCACATGTTATTTTGATATTTTTATCTCACAAAATAGGGCACGAGATTAACTGTACCCACCTATCATTGTCATATGGGTTGTTCTCCTCTTCTTCTTCTTCTTCACAGTCAGCTGGAGGCTGCTCAGAATCAATGACCTCAGGTGCAGCTACGTCAGATGCATCATCTAAATTACTGAAATGAAACAACAATTCATGTTACTTGTTTTTTAAAGGAACTTGCTCTCTTACGGTGCTGTAACACTAAGCATCTACACCACATTTTCTGAACCAACAGAATAATGACATACAGCAGATAACTGACAGATTAAATTAAAAATATATAACAAAATATAAACAACAATAATAATAAAAATATCAAATAAGCATGGAGGTAATAATATCTTGCCTATTTTGGATGTTGTCTTGCAGGTTAAGGATGTTGGTGTTGTCTTTAAGCTCAGCAACAAAATCAGAGGGAGGGTCAGAGGAAGGCAGCGGGGAGGCTGAGTCCTGGTCTTGAGTGATGGAGGTTTCAGGATGTTGATATTCTGAGCTTAGCTCAGGTTCTGGCTCAGATTGTGAAATTCCTTTGTATGCCTCCAACTCTACTTCTACAGCAGGCTCCTCCACTTCAAAGGCCTGATGGATAAACAGAGAGATATTTGAGCTGTTGAGGGAAATGTGCAAACGGTTGGCCCATTAGCCAAAGTTGGATTGATCATACACTTAAAGCTTCAAATGTTCCAGGAACGATCAATAAAAAGAACTGGATGGTACGATGCATATGACTGCTTATCCAGTTCTGAAACTGTTGTGCAGCTCTGGAGGAAACAAATGGTAAAACCTTTAGAAAACTCAGCTTAAACATGTCCTTGAAATTATTACTCACATGCAATAAGCAAACGTCACAGCACATAATCCATTTGTAGTATTAAGTTTGTTTTGGGGGCTGTGACAAATCCAAGTTTTTAATTTACATAAATGCTATAACTGTACCTCTGAATATTGTTTTTTGTCCATCTCTTGTGTTGTCTGCTCGTCATTTTGTCGATCATCCTCTATCAACTGCTCATTTTCAGATGGGGACTGGGCAGGTAAGACCAAGCTTTCCTCAACCTAGAGAAACGCACACATAAATGCATACATACACCGATATCAATGACACCATGAAATGAACAGTTCAGTCACAGAAGCCAAAACACCCACAAATCTGAAGGGGCAACATAAATGTTTTTGCTAACCAATATATTCAAATACTGTTGTGCAACTGCTGTTAATCTGATACGAGTCTAGCATGGCGGCAG
Organism: Oplegnathus fasciatus; assembly: GCA_003416845.1. NCBI lineage: Eukaryota > Metazoa > Chordata > Actinopteri > Centrarchiformes > Oplegnathidae > Oplegnathus > Oplegnathus fasciatus. Next base: position 1,086,244 of record NTHP01000139.1, on the reverse strand, counting down.
GTTTCCTGTGTGGTGAAATAAGCTAAAATAAGTGTGTGGTCACATGAGTGATTTCATCAGCAACCTGTGAAACCTCAGGGCAATGCGGTTGGTTGTACTATGGTACTATACAGCTGATTCTACCTTGTCATGATGAATCTTCTCCCCTGACTCTTCCTCCGAACCGACGTCCTGTGAGGACACGGGCCTCTGGGCGTCTTGGTGCGTCTCCGTGCAACCAACATAGCAACTAGGATACCTACAAGACAAAGGAAAAGACAATCAGTGTCCTAATACCATTGAGTCAGTTTGTCTGAATATGGGTCACTTGTTATTGTATTGGGGAGAAAATGTTCTGGTATCTAGCATACTAAACATTTTATTTGACTGCAGTGAGTCATACACAGAGGAAGCTGTGGCCCAATGTCACAGTGTGACCCACTGAGAAAGTCCCTGTGGCCTGAACCCCAACGTAGACAATTTATCTTATCTGTATGCAGAGTCAGGGAATATTGTCAAAGTCAAGAGACACGCCTCAAACAAGTTGCATATTGCTCAACCCAAGTGTAGGGCCTTGAAAAATAAATGTGAAATCTGCCTTATTTTTTGAATGTTATTTATATTTCAATATATTCTATTTTTGTCTGTTGTCCGTTGTCTGTCACCTGTTTAGTGAAAAAAGACACTATTTAGGAAAGTGAAACTAAAGAATGAATGACATTCACTTCTTTTGCTTCTATAATTTGTTTTCTAATTATACTGTTCTGTTGGGTGATGCTGTGCTAGAAAAATGGTCAGGGTCACAGTGACTGTCCTCACTCCTGGCAGGAAAACAATAAGCGATAATTAGCAGTAACAAGGCTTTAAACAATTGTAATAATTACGGCACGTTCCTGTGGGGGAAAAGGTCCTCCTCGTCTAGTATCAAAGACCACACTCCAACAGCGACCGCAACTTGTCAACAATCCAAGCAGTTATCTGGATTTCATTCGGGATTCCAGGTCAAGTATTTTTCTTGGCCACTGGGCTGGCGCAACCGCTTTGTTGATCTGACTTGAGAGGCTAGACTAGTCATAAACACTTGAGTGAACAAGGGAGTATTTGTTTTCTCATTTAAAGCCAGTAGCCATAATGTAACTCCCAAAGGAGCGAGAGTGGTGTTAAGGCATGAGTTGCTAAATAATTAACTAATTGGTTACAGGCAAAGAGTTAAAGCAGTAGACTTTACGAAGAAAATGGTAGGAACTGCAAGGCTTTTAGGTGTATACTTCATGACGAAATGGATATTCCCTGTGCGGGTGACTCTAATAAAGCTGTACATATAGTGATGAGTTTTTCAATATTCAAGAGGAACACAAATAAAATAACATTCACTAGGCAAGAGGATAGAACAGAACGTAGTATTTAAGGGATAGCAGATGCTAGGCAAAGCCGGCTGGTTATGGAGGAGTGAGCTGCCCACTATGCAGCAAATTAAATAGATAAACACGTCTCCCACAGGTGCAAAGATCATGTGCATGGGTCCACTCTCATCAAGATTGTCCTTGAGACACACCTCTGACTGACAAGTGATCTGTGAGTCTTTCAACGTCTCTCACATAAATGACATGATGCGTCATTGACTACCACAATTTTGAACCTGAATAATAATCTGATAAGATTAGTACATGACGGTATGGCATCACCTGTATGGCGAATTAGAGGTGTACCAAATAATTACAATTGTGACGTACAGTGTCATGGTGTGGCCTCTTGAAACACATTGATATTGAAGCACCAGCATATTGCATGTCGCATAATCACTTGTGCTACTATTTCTATAGTGGGTAAAATACTGTCACAGTATTGCATCATGAGTTACCCTTTGATTCCCAGCCCTTATTCAAATCCTTGCAATTTTGGCACACAAAAATCCAATACTGCCCTAAAAACAGCCCCAAAATGGTCTAATACAACCAGATATATTATATATTAAAAGTAGATACTATGGTATGACAATGTTAAAGAACCTTTTGTTGAAGAAAACTTCACTCAGGTTTCAAAACTGAAGAAAAGAATCTATACTGAAGTTTCAGAAAAATAGTTGGTTAATGATGAACATACATGCAGTATGGAGAGAGACATACACATGTAATATTTGCACCTCTCTGCCCAGCAACCTAAGGGCAGAGAATTTATACTAAATAGGCTAACACACACGTGTTTGAGATCGCCAAAAGGCAAATTAAATTCCGGGTGTTTCTGGATAACACAATTTACACTTCAATGTTACTTGAGTCACATGATGCCCATCTTAACATAAATTATTGTAATGACAAAAGGGTTCTTCTATTTGGAGATACTAGCAAAGGGCGGGGGGG
>NTHP01000139.1:1060146-1083893 GCA_003416845.1 Oplegnathus fasciatus | reverse complement strand
GGGGGGGGGTGAGATTCTGGAGCAAACTGAGTTCCCACATAAGTTAAGGTGTGAGTTAAGGTGTGACTCCTTACTAAGCTGGGCTCTTCTCACGATAACTCGCTAGACTTTCCCATGGGTAGTTCAAAGGGTTTCACCCGCAGAGTTCTATCATTGAAGTTCAAATAGTCAGAGCTCATTGTCAAGACATACGGGAAGGCAGGCATGTAATTAAGGTACAGAAAGATCAACATTGTCACATATAAAATAAATCTAAAAACTATTAGGTATTACAGTACAACGACTATAGCAAAATCTCTGATGTTGGACAAATTTATATCATCTCACAGTAGCGTTAGATATCGGCCAACCCTATTTGAGAGCAACGGTAAAAAAAATCTAGTCTTTGTGAGATTAATTCTTCAACAACATCACACAAACATTTTCACATCAGACATTTAGACATGTCATAGTGAGAAATTTATGACGGCTCAGTTCCTCCATTCCTCCATGAAGTGTCCCAGTACGCCACCCCAGTCAGCCAGCATGCACAATACCAGGGCCCTGGAGCTGATAAACAGCTGTTTACCATGTTATTAATTATACCTGTCTGTGCTTTTTCTGCTATGATATGTCTGAGCACTGTGAAAATGTCAATTAACATCTATTAACTGACAAAATTCAACAGCTTAAACTCGACCAGTTCATCTATACATTTTACTTAAAAGTACTGTGCCAAGAGTATAGATAACAGACATTAAAAGATCAAAAATACTATCGCTCACAGCTTCACTCTAAAATGAGAGCTAAAGCTATGCTGTTGAAAGTAGGCCAGGTCAACATCACTAACATAGACATTAATACCATATTACATCATATCCCTCCCTCCCCTCCCTCTCCATCTGAACTACAGTTGTCAGTGCGTGTTATGTTTTGTTGTTGTCCTCTAACATCAATGCTAGAGCACATAATCATCCCGCATAATCTCCCTCTCTGCTGGCTTTACTGTGTTCTGCCAGACTTACACAGACCCAACAACCTCCAGTAGTTCAAGAGGACTGACATGACTGCGGTGAAAGGTCTGTAATCCTGTCAAGAGCTGATGAACCAAATCTGTGTAACGTCGGCTAACGCCAGCTCTGTGACAGTATGGGTCGTGTGGATCAACAGCCATTGATGTAGACTCAGCAGATTCATTTGTGCATGGTTGTTTCAGTCGAGAGTCTTTCATAAAGGTTACACTTTATGCTTGTCAGCTAGCTAGTGCTTAAATGAGACTGATAACTACATGACACAAACTTGTGGCGGCTTAAACTTAAACTTCAGCCAAATAAATACGTGGTACAATGTATGAGGTGGAGGGGTATGTGTGTTAGATAGCTGCTAATTTAGGCACATTTTGTTTATCAGCTAGCTGTGTAGTTAACAAGCTACTACTTAGGGTCAGCAACTCAAGCTAAGTCGTAACACTGATAAGTCAGAAGTCAGCCAGGTGCCACATCACAGCATAGTGTTAACGCTAGCTAGCTAGCTAGCTAATGTAATGCGCTATAACTGATTTAACTAAACCTTGTGTAACGTTTGTGAGACAGTTTGTTAGTTTTAATAGTCAATGTCTGTCAGTGACATAATGACAATACGCAGTTCAAATGGGGCACATTTAATCAACTTACCAACAGACTACAGCTACAAATAGCCACACTGACACAACTCGCCATAACAGTGGTGTCATCTTCATCCCTCTCCTGCCGGGACAGACATCCTCGCCGTACTCAGAAATAGCGTTTTATCCTTTTAGCTAGCGGTCTCCTGAGGTGTGTATGACATAAATTCAGCCGCTGTTTCCTGTTAACTTAGCTAACGCTCGCTGTTTTCACGGGTGAAGTGTGATGCTAGCCGCCGCTGTCACCCACACACAACCTGCTACCGACTGTCAGCGCGTGTCAGCGTTCAACTGTCCAATGAGGAGACAGAGAGGCTGTTGCGCAGTTCAAACTGAGCGTGCGTTGGGAGCGCTCGTTTCGGATCCTCTGTTTCGCCCGTGTGGGTGGAGCTTCTCTGAGTGAGGTATTAAAACCGGGTAAGAGAGGCTAATCCTGCCTTCAGATGTTATCATAATTGTGGTAATTACGACTTATAATGACACAAATAGTCCCATAATGTGATAAATATGACTGACACACACGAGTCACCGAGATGTGGTGCTTAGTGGGTGATTAACACGGAAGCCGCGTCAACAGCTGATAGAAAGAAAATGCAACCTTACAAAAACTCAGAAAAACACAAATCAGTCCACTTTTTAAAAACAATTTGTAATAAAACCATGTGTGAAAACACCGTGTGACACACTGTACATCCATGCTTGAGAGGAGAGGAGGCTGATGAGTAATCCCACTTTGATGCAATCATTTGTAAAACGACCAATATTGTGCAAGTCAAAGCGCTTGTTTGCACCCGTTTGTCACAAAAGTATCAACTTTTATTGCAAAGTAGCAAGTGTTCTGTGGTCATTTCCACTTTTCTGAACAGGAATCCTGCAGTACAAGAAGTACAGGCTTCAAACCTTGAGACAGTAAATGCATGTTTATGTTGAGGTCACCAGAGGGAGCCCTCTGCTCAACTCATTTGCCAGACGTCAAAAAGATTATTTGAAACTCACCTTGATAAGGGCAAGGGACGAAGTATTACACTGACTCTAAAGGAAAGGAGGCATCTCCTACATGAGCAGTGGCCAAAAGTCACACCCTCGTGCATGATCACACCAGAGCAGCACTTTGACCGCTGTAACCACAGAGCACGTGCGCAGTCATAATAGCAGACACATCAGGACATTTAGGACACATCTACCATGCCACCCGTTGTTCAATTAGCCATTATAGTTAATGGCAGTATGCCAGAAGTAAAGTTACCTAAATAACTGTACACAGTTCAACTAGGCCTCTGCTGCCATCATGTGGCTAGCAGTGAAAAAGTGTTTTGATTGAGGTTTGGGGGATTAGGATCCCAAATTGGTTTTATATTTAAGAAGGGGGTTTCTTTTTCTTCTATAGTATGCAGTAGGCTTAGTATTCTATAAATCTGACAAAAAACATCATCACATGATATCATAGATTCCTATAGCAGAAGCAGAAGTAATATTTACTTAGTAGCTGCAGTCAAGGGTTTGATCCCCGATACATCAAGTGTTAGTGCCAGACAGCAGATAGTATGTGAAGCACTTTGACTGTTTTAGCGTCACTTAAATTACTTATTACATAGTGAGTAGTTTTTGAGCTTGTAGGCTACATATACAGTACATGCATCCCCATGAAGTAATGCCAACTGTATACGATTGAATTTTAAGACAATTTTCCACATTTGTAAGAAGAATGTGTAAAAAAAAAAGACTAGACACCATAACAAATGAATTATGCTCCTGACTTTTTATTGTTGTGTAGCACTGGAAGCAAACATCATTCAATCATTTAGGTTTTGAACATTGGTAGATGTTTATTATATTTATGTTTTGGTTTAACTAAATAAGGCGAGCGGTCTGGTTCAACATGCATGATCAGACCATTGGCAGAGGGTGCAAGGTGTGTAGCACTGTTCAACAAATCCAGATATTTGGGATGAGGGAATGTAGAAGTTCCTGCAGCCAACTGCCTTTTTTTCTTTCATCTAAAATATATTACACAAGGGGCATGGTTATTAAACTACAGTACCACTTCATGTAGCTTACATTAGTATACAGTATACAGTATATTCTGGGACGGTTTCAATGTAGATGCAGATATAGATTGATACTTACTACTACTATTACTTAATTGATACTTTTCAACAAATACACTATTACAACCTACTACAAACTACATACTGAACAATAGCCAATGCTAACAATAGCCTAATGTTACAGTTCAGTGTGCTTTAACTGTATACATGTTTGAATGTTGCACGCCTGTGTATACAACACTGCCTCACAGTGCTGAAAATGATTTATTAGCATCTTCTTCTTCTTCTAAAAGAAACTGAATGAAAATACCATTAATAATGTGTAAATACTTGTTCATAGTCTTTGGATTCAATATCAAGTTTGTGATCTTGAATCAGCTATTGAACGTGGTAATAATACCACTTAAGTTTATTTTCCGACCTGCATAGTATTCTACTGTTTTGCTGTAATATTTGTATAATAGGCTATCACAGAATCTGCTGTAAAATCACAACAGATATTTGTCTTGCCCACAGAGTATACATCAAGATTCTGTATATATCAATAAGTAAGCAAGCAAGCCATAGCATATTATTAGTGAATGACATATTATTTTGCTGTACTCCGGTGAGAGGTCTGCATAAATATATATATACTGTCCCCAAAACCCAGTGTCTTTAAACAATAAAGACTGTTGACAAAGTGAGACATTATGAGGAAGAAGTTTATTGAGGAGCGATACAGAGACACAGAAAATAACAACTGATGCAATTACCCAGTTTAACATTATGCCCTCTGCTAAACAATGCCATCTCACTACAACTGGAACCATTTTGTTGTTGGATTTTTATTTTTTTTTCAACTTTCCGATTCTCTTTCTACATTTAGCTTTGGCAATGCAGAATTGTAATTCATGCCGGTAAGGCCGTCTAAATTAGAGAGAAGAGAGCATTTAGTGAATAGAGACACAGAGAACGATTAAAGCGCTAGGATCCTTGATGAGGTCTTTATAGTCCACAGGTACAGTATCTCCTTATCATTACCTATATACATCAGAACACAGTTTAGGCCCACATACACAATAACAAACTGACAGAGAAGCACTTGAACATTGACAATACCACCTTAAGCTCAGACACAGACGCTTGACTGTCTGACTGGCTTCAATGGTCGCGAGAGTAGAGGAAATGAGAGGCTAGAAGAGTTGGGAAAAGAGAAGATAGATTGTGATGTGCATGGAGTTGCATGTTTCAAACCTGAGAAAAAGGCTAAATGGAAACATGTAAATGCATGTTCTTCGTTCATTCAAGACGGAACTTGTGTTTTGCTGTGTTGTTTTATTTTTTCAAGTTCCATCTCCCCAGTCAGCGTCAGAATCGGAGCTTAAGGCTGCAGGGGTCACAAGTTGACCATTGATACAGCACAGGTGGACACCTATGACGGGTTAAATGCATTATTGAGGCTGTTTCCGTATAGAGAATACTGAAGGTGCTCCTCAGCCTTGCTATGTGTGTATGGCTGCTACTACAACACAGGAACAACTCACAAAAGTCCAACATTAAATTTACCCCCGAGGGTTTTATGATTCATCATTAACAGCTTTGACCATGAAAACAAATACAACTGAAACGCCAACAAACGTGCAGACGGACAGCACATGCACACGTGTCCTCACACACTCTTACACACACATACACGGAATTACTCGCACACAAACACACACGTACACACACATACTAAGATACAACTTCTGTTCCTAAGAGAACATTAAGCTGATAATTAACACTTAGGGGGGCATTATACAATAAATTAATACAATACTAAATCAAACTCGGCCTACATATAGGCAAATTAGTCCCTCCCCCATATACATACACACAAAACACACGCACACACACTCTACATACACACACTCCCATGCAATAAAAGCAGCTTATGTGCCATGCTGCATTTTGGAATGAGTAGGGCAGTACGACTGCTGAGCGTATTTTCATGTAGAAGCAGCAAGTGGGGGTAGTGGCTGACTTGGTGAGGGGTTTGTGGGGGGGTATAGGTTCCAGGGACTGATATTGGGTAGTGGATCTGCTAAGCAAACCTGGACCACAGGCGAGCAACAAGCGCACATACACATACACCACAAGACAAGTACCATACTGTACATAGATATATGGACATCGTCACCTGGCAGGAAATCGAGGGGTCAAGGGGTCAAAGACTTCAGTGTCTGCACTAAGGAGGGACCAGGACAGCAGAGCCATGGCTAAGAGAGGAAGGATGGAGTGGGTGAGGGAGGGAGATAAGGGTAAGAAGAACCCCCTTTAGATGTTTATGGTGGGGCTTGTCTTGTAGGAGATGGCGGGGGCCGCCGGCTTAGGTAGAGAATGAATAATAAAGTGTAAGGAGAGGTGCCAGAGAACAGGAAAGATAAGAGATGACCAAAAAAAGAATGAGAGAGGATAAATGAGAAGAGAATAGTGAATAAGACAAAAGAGGACAAGAAAAGAGAAGAGATTAGTCTTCAGTCTTCACACGAGTTTAAGAGATGCTATGTTTATGCTGCATACATAAAGGAAAATTAATGTCTTCAAAGTGATGAATTCAATGTCTCACACAGTCAAAATTAGCGATGTCAAGATTGTTAAAAACATAAAGGAAGCAGTTTAATGGAATAGTTCAACATTTTGGGAAATACGCTTATTTGTATTTCTTGCTTAGAGTTAAATAAGAAGATTTATATCATTCCCATGTCTGTATGCTAAATGTGAGGCTACCACCAGTAGCCGGTTAGTTTAGTATAAAGACTGGAAATGGGGGGGAAACAGCTAGCCTGGCTCTGTCCAAAGGTCTGTCCAAAAATCTCCACATAAAACTCCTGTAAAACCATAACGTGTTGTTTTACACTTCGGTTTTTGTACGGACTGAACAAACAAGATATCAAGTGTTAATTACGGAGCTTTAGAGGTGCTTTTATTACCTTTGGACAGGGCTAGGTGTTTCACCCTGTTTCTAGTCTTTGTGCTAAGCTAACTGTCTGCTGGCTGTAGCTTCATATTTACCGTACAAACAAGAGAGTGGTATGGATCATCTCATGTAACTCTCGAAAACTAAGCGATTCTTCCCAAAATGTTGAGCTATTCTTTAAAAACAAAAATGTGAGGCAGTGTAAAACATCAACATTTGCACCTGCAAAAGACAATTGTGTCTCCTTATGAGCAAACAATCTAATTTGCAAAACATTTATTTAGCAGTTCATTCTACTGCAAGAAACACCACATTGTTTCATTTTTAGCTCAATGTTTAGATAGAGGTAGATTACATTTGAGCAGCTGAGATGTGATTCTGAGCAGGTGAACTCTATAATGTAGAATATTAGCGAAAAATGCCCTTTGTTCTTTAGATATTTTGTGTCTTCCCAAGAGATAAGTTATGTGAAGGTTGCATTTACCTGGGGATGCTAGGAGGGGCCCTGTTAGGGCGGCTGGGAGCCTGAGGGCTGTCAGCACTGTTATTGAAGGGCCCCAGGGGTCCTGGGCGGTTTGGTGGTGGCGGGGCCCCTCTGGGAGCCGGGCGCTGGCCTGAAGACATCCTCCTGGGGGCAGTGGGGCTGGGTGGAGGAGACCTGGAGAAAGGAAAAAATATAGTATTGAAGGTAGTGCAGGTAACACTAGCTTTTATTTAAAATGGTTACACTATGCATGTATATGATCAGTTTAATTCCAGTAACTTTACCTGCGACCACCACTGGATCCTCCCATCCAGGAGGTGTCAACAGGCGGAGGCATGGGGACGGTGATGGTGGAGGTGGAGATATCACCGATGATGCCCAGGGCCTCCTTCAGGGCCTGGTGGGTTCGCAGCACCTCATCCCTCCTCTGGGCCTGCTCCTGGGACTCGTCCATCAGGGAATTCTGGTCTCCTGCAGAGTACAGCTGGGCCAACAGCTCTGCATTGATGAAGTCCTTCACCTAGTGGCAGGAAGAGGTAGCGCAGGATGATGAGTCATAATTGTGAAAATGAAAAAAAAGTGCAGGCCTTCTGATAGTAGCTTTTTCACTGAAGTGTTATCATGTCACTATTGTTATTATTAACATTAGTAGTATCTTTACTTTAATACAGTAACAACAAAGGAAAGGTGTCTTATTATACGTATATACAGTATATATATAAATGAACATCTGAGTAATCTTTTCTTACATTGTTGATCATGAGATGCATGATGGTCTTGGGCATGAGATCCCGGATGCACTTGTTGACAATAGCCATGTAGGAGTCCACCAGGTTACGGATGGTTTCCACTTTACGCTCCAGCTGAGGGTCCATGGAGAAGTTATCTGTGGTGGTGGTGGTCTCACTCTCAACCTATAGAGGGAGAAAGGAGACAATGAGAAAGAGGTGCATAAAGTATGAATGTTAGAAAACGAGGGCAAAATGTGTGCTGTTTCTTTCCAGTATTGCCCTGCAAAATATGTTCAAATGTGGAAAAGTTTCAAAGGTTGTGAAAGTAGTTGGTAAAATTTAAATATTATTTTATCTGGATATGAGATTAAAAAATTAGCAACATAGAAGGTGGGGCATAAAATAACAATAATGTAAAAGAGGACAGGCAAATAACTAAAAAGAATCAGACAGAACAGGGGAACCAAGGAGTGTAAAGGACCAACTAAATGGAGAATGCAGTTTTCTAACCGTAGTGGTCTTCTCAGGATAGACCCCGGCACGTAGGAGAGATGATTTCCAGCTGTCCACATCATCCTGAGAGTCACAGGCCAACTCCAGGGTGCGATTGTCCTTGTACACATTCCTACATACCAGGACACAGGTGGAAAAGTGTATTTAATGAAATAAACATTAAAATGATCTGACTAATCTGTGAATGATTCATTATTTAACAACATGTTGGCAATGTTCCTCATTGTTACAAAAAAGGCTCAACAAAAGATATACACTCTAACATCTGGAAGTATTGACAGTATCAGGTTATGTGCCTCCTTCCATGTGGGTTATGTTGTCATTTAACCCTTTTTCAGATTTCAAGCCAAGAAGTCCTACAAATGGATGAATTAACTGAATTACCATAAAACTTTTTACAGGATGTTCTGCACCCGTTACTACATTACGTACTACATCAAGACCTTCAAGTAACTCTGTTTTTTCTAATAATTTCCTGTAATAATTCACCGTAAAATGTTATTTTACACTTCTGAGATGCATTTTGTTACAAATCGTGTGATTCTTTAACACAAAATACACATGACGAACTTCATAACCTGAGCCGTAGATCTGTTGGAAATAGTTCCAGCACACATACTGTACGAAACACATAATCCAAAACATATTTCCGCCGCTGCACCAGCACACAGGCCTTGAACTCTCTAACTCCATCTACTGCATGTGTCAAAAGTCTTGTTTTATTTGGAGACACATGAGCTGCGAATAAAAAAAAGTTGAAATTAAAATTTTAAGATCTCACAGCTGACCTTGACTCTGTATTGAAAATGCAGAATATGTGCTTGCTGGACATGAAACTCTTCTCCACATCGCGGACCTTCAGGTTGTCCAGAGGGAGCATGTACTTCTTCTCCTTCTCCTGTGAACGAGGAAAACAGAAGGTATGGATCATGGGCGCTTCCACGACTAATGCAATTTGCTCCGTTTGTTATTTTCTGAATTGTTGTGCAATGAGATTGGCGCAAACAATCGCACAAGATTATGCCCATAAGAGAAAGGTGAAATCAGGTTTTTAAAGAGGGAGAGAGGGGGGTAAGCAAAGAGAGAGGGGGTGACAGGAGGGAGGAGGAATGGGGGAGACATGAGAGTGGGAGGTAAGGGGGGGAGTGGGTGGAGAAGGGGGAAGCAGAAAGAGAGAAAGAAAAGGGAGAAGGAGAGCACATGTGGAAGTCATTACAGTGTGGGTCAAGACACAGTCGTTCTTCACGGTGCGTTTTGCCGGGGAGAGCTGGTAGCTAAAGGCTGAGTAAACTCTCCGGCTGTGGTGAAGACGGGGAAAACGCAGATATATGTACGCACTGGAGGTCCAGAGAGCGCAAACACAATGTCCATCTTCTGAGGTAGAAGCTCAAGCACGGCTGTGACAGATTCAAAGAGGGCCTGTGACAGATGCTTAGGTGGAGGAAACTCTGCTCTTCAGTTTTACACTCCATCCTAGCCTCCATCTTTCTTAACTCTCTCTGTCTTATTTCTTTTATCCCTCCCCCTCTATATTTTTTCAATATTTTTTCTTTCCATTCCAGAGGGGCCCACTTCCTGCCTGATTTTTTTTTGAAGAAGGAGGGAGAGAGAGCGAGAGGCAGAGAGATTAAATGACAGCCTGGCGTTAAAACTCAACATCTGGTAGTGCTTAGCAGCACACAGAGAACCGGGGGAAGGAGGGAGAAGTTAAAGAGACGGCGGGTGAAGGAGGAGGAGAGACCGAGAAGAAGGAACACAGAAGTGGATTTGCAAAAGATTTGCAGAAGAAAGCCCACATCTGGTCTGAAGGTCCAGAAAGTGGTGGTGGATGGTCGCAGGTAAGAATTAAAGAGGATGAGGAGAGACTAAAAAAGAGAAGACGGGTAAACTCTGCAGGCTCTTCTATGGTGTATTCCCCAAGGGGTCACTACAGCCCATATATGGTCACACAGGTCCCCGCCCTCTTCCTCTCTCTTCCTCTCCCTTACTCACTCACTCCCCCCCTCCGTCTCTCTCTTTCCCTCTTTTTTGTAATATCCCCTCCCTGAACGTGCAGCCAGTCTGTCCCAGTCGTCTGAGCGAATATGCCACGTCAAGGCTGGATACTCTTCATGGCCGGCGTGACCAAAACGGACCGCGAGGGGACCCAGAGCTGAAACGTCTACCAAAACAAATAAACACGCCAAGAGACGTGCACCAGAAAGCTGAGGGAAAGCGGCACACACGGATGAGGCGAATCGCAGTTTTGAGGGGTTTCCGATAGACGGGATCCTTGCTGCCAAAATGGAGAGGGGCGAAGGGAGGGCGCAGACGACAGAGCCGCGAGAGCATCTGGAATGGCAGAAAACAGCACGCAAGGCCTGGCTCTTAACTCCGGCTCCGTCCACCCAGTGTTCAGACTACCTGTTCATTGTCATACTGGTGTACAGTAGTCTGCACATTGGTTAGACTGGGCATGGACCCTCTTCTGTCAGTCTGTCTTTCTGTGTCGCTCTCTCTGTCTCTCTACTGGCATTTCAGGTCTCCAAGATGTGTGTGTTTTTTGCATCTGTTCCTTCCTTCTCACCCTTTGCTATTTTTAATCTAGTTATAATCTGTATGTGACCTATATGCATCTGTATTTTGTCCTAAGTGCATTCTAACACTCACCACTTCCTTTCCACTTCTTTTTGGAATAAACATACTTCACCAATCTTCAACACTAACTGCAGATTAGACAACTTGCTGTGAAAACCAAGGTGCACAAAAAATCTAAATTTTGAGCCAGAATGATAAAAGATTTGAAGTAAAAAAAAAAAACAACTCACAAAATAGTGAGCTCACATAATTTATAGCATGAATGAGTAAGTGTGCAGGCTGCTAGACTGGTGCTCTGATGAAGATGTGGTCCACTGGAAGGGGGAGGAGCGAATGTGGCTGCAAAGCATCTAACACAGGCCAAAGGAAAGAGGGCCAATCAATCAAGTGGAGTTTGAAAATACAGTCAGACACCTCGAGTGAAGTTATTTCAGTGGGTGGCCAAAATGGACTTGGAAGGCTTAAGGCAAAGGACACTGGTGTATACTAGATTGCTGTGGTGTCAAATAACTGCAAATAGCTGGTAGGAAAAGTGTTTTGCAGATGGTGCAAGAAAATCAGTAAAAGCCCCAGTGCAGAAAGAGTATATGTACACATGGGATGTTCCACATTTGACTAATCAGTCAAATGAGCGTTAGTCTATTTAGGTACGCTCTTGTGTTGTTGGTTTTTGGTGAAAGTATGAAAAGCCAAAGAGTGAATGTGGAATATTGCGCATTGTACAAGATCAAAACAGTGACTCAGTGTCATGAGGTGATAGCTGGTTATGAGGTAGAAGGTCAGAAACAGAAAGGGGGAGTTATTGATGTTTAATAGAGGGGTTTCTCTCTGCTGAAACATTGGAGGCTGATGTTTGGATTAAAAACTTGTGATTTTCCTGCCAAGAATGTGAGCACTTCCAAAGCAACTGCCAACCACACCAAGTGAGGGAGGAGGGTGTGTGTGTCTGTGTGTGTGTGTGTGTGCATCCCACGCGTGTGCACGTGCATGCGTATGTGACTATAGAAAGTTCACAGAGTGTAAAACAGAAATATACAAGGCGAAGCCAGCAGTCTATAATTTCCTATATTACCACACTCGCGTATCAAATGACAATCTGTAGACCCAGCGCTGTGCCTCCCATGTGCTGTCTGAGGGCTGAGTATGCTTTCATATATTTTGGGTGTCTGTGAGTGAACATTTGGTCGGGATTGGGACTGTTCCAAATTTGCAAAGAAGAAGCGAATGCCTAAACTCCCAGTGGAAAGAGGTGGGGAGAGAAGAAAGGGAGAGAAGGAGGGAAGCTCGGAGACAAAGATGAATGGAAAGAACGAGTGAATGATGGAACCGTGACTCTTCTTCACATACATAATTCATACAGTAAACTGCTCCATCATGGTGATCCGATCCTCAACAAAGGCTAAATGCTCACACATAGCAAATTGGCCACAAGTTAAGTTGACCTACATTAAAGTGGAAACACATCGAGGCTGGAGAGAACGCTATTGTCTCTATCAATTTGTCTTTCTGCACAAATACAAACTCTACTCTGTGTATCTCTCTCTTGCAACTGTACCGTGGCGAGAGACTAAACAAGGTCCAGTAAACAAACAACAATGCAGCAGCAACACCAACTGGCTGAAGGAGTTGCAGTGTGTCTGCCTATCTACACTTGCTGTGCAGAATATCCTCCAACCTGTACAGCAGGCACAGACAGGCAGATAGACATCAGCCCGCCAAATAAGCCAGCAGGATGGACCAAATGCTGCATCCTGTCCATGCAGAGTGGTGGGCGCAAATGGTGCGCTTTCCTCCGAAACCAGTATGCCGTTGTTGGTCTTTCTGATATATTATCAATGATAATGGAAATAAAAGTAATAAAATTCTGCTTTTTAAAAAAAAAACATACAAGGAATCCGAGTCATTTATCCACCATTGGTATATGTGAGAAGTTAGTTGCTGGTCATCCATGAGCCTCAGTTGATTTTTTTGGGCAATATATTTGTATTAAAATAGAGTTTAATACATAATGAGCAATTCCACAGAATAGAAAAGAATTTTCATACACTGAAGTACTTTTCTTCTCGCCTAGAGGACACTCAGGCGAAACATAGATCTGGCTATTAGAGCGGTGAACTAAAACAGTAAAGTTGCGGGCCAGAAAAACCAAAACAATGAGCTGAAAGATGCTAAAATGCTCTGTAAAGCTGAGGGAGGTCATTTGATGCATTGCCATTATAGAAAATATTGATTATAGCTGCTTTAAACTCACCTCATCATCCTTGAACCAGGAGAGGCTCTCAGCAGTCAGCACAAACCAGTACTCCTTGGCTCCTCCCTTCATGATGCTGATGTTGTTGATGGTCAGCCAGCCTTTGCGAATGACCTGAAGGGAGGATAAGGTCAGAAAGTGAGAAATAGCTGTGATATACAGTAATACATAACACATCTAAAAAAGTAAATCAAATAAAAACTTTACACGCAAACAAACAAAGAAAACAAGAGGATGACAGGAGCTCTTCATCCGAAATAATTTTGATTAAAAGAAAACAACTCACTCGCCTCTAAAAAAACAAATCCGTACAACATATCATGGCTAAAGCTAGCACAAATGAATCTGTGCAAGTCATCAATGCATGAGTTGCGATGAAATGTGTGTGAAGGTCAGGTTAGGTGTGTCTTTGTGACTCACTCAGAGCCTAGCATGTGACTGTGTGTCAGTGCAGTCTCATTCAAGGAACCGTGTTCACAATGCCACAAGCAGGGGCCCGTGTTAGCTTGTTAAGTGACCATTGTGTTAAGTGCTTCAAGCACACAATAGAGCATGTGTGTGTGTCAACTGTGTTAGGTGTATTAACCCTACAAGCCCTACGTAAACAGGCCTGTGGGCACAGTGCCAAGTGATTATTAGGTTAGATTACTGTCAGTCTTGCACCGCCTAAGACTCACTAAGGAGGTTACCCAAATCATTACAAAGCCTTTCTGTCATAGGCACAATTTAGAGGGCTGTTTTGTGCCTGGATCCATGGCAGGATACTAAAAGAAATCATATCTCTAACAATTTTAGTCTTAGAGATGATATTTGATCGGCCAAACCAAGGAAAATTTTCATTCCTATCGGACTAGTTGGCAACCCCTTGTAGTCTGCGGACATTGGTGGGTGGAGGGGGTGTTAGAGAGTAAACGGTTAGATAGTAAACTCTTACAATCAGGCCTGATGCGGGAGGAGAGGAGGCCTGCAACAGGAAGGAATGTGGGGGATTTAGAAACCTTGTGGCACTAAAAAAAATGGCAACTTTTCTTGTGCAATTTGTCTGCCCAACAGTAGCTTACACAGCCAATTTGCCATTCTTGACCTGTCAGAGTGGAAAACGAGGAAATGACAGGCTCTTATGCAGCGGTGCTGGAGAGCACCACACAATGGGCAGAAGTGTTACTGCAGGCACAAATGACATTGCAAACCATAACCCACAATGAGCGATACTCACCAACAGACACCCATAAGAGGGCAGCTGAGATTCTCACTAAGGGATGGGGATGAAATGCAAAGTGGCACCTTGATGACACAGGAAGGGTTCAAACAAAGGGAAATGTCTCAACAACAACACCAGTGATGATGGTGGCATAAAGTAATAGAACCCAATGTGATTCTTTTACTGAGATAAAAGCATAAAACCAAAGAAGCAAACAAACCACTGTACACAACTGGTGCCCCTCTAAATATAATACAGCATGCATGACTAAAATATAAAATAATCATAATAAAAATCATAAGGCTAAAATGTATATAACATAAAATGTGTGCAATGCAAAAGATTTACTGAAACGAAAGAGTAGCTTGGATGAGATCTCTTTCATTTCAGCATCTCTCTCTTTTCAGTCTCTGCAGCAGCCATCCTGCTGCTATGTGGGTGTGCAGTGCTCCCTTGACCTTGTGCTCCACTGTTTGTGTGTGACACACAGGGCGTGACAAGTGCTCACCTGATTTCCTGCCGAACTCTGGCTCTTATTAGTCTGACTGCTCCTCTGCTGCGCACTGTGGCGGAGGAACATCAAAAACGGAGGTGGCAGGAGAGGCAGGATGATGGGGAGAAAAAGGTGAATGCCGAGGAGAGAGGAGGAGAACAACATGACAGGGGTGAAAAAGGAGATCTAATAAACATTTGTTTTCGCCAGCCTGTCATGTTTAATCATCAATAATTCATCATGGTGGAGCTAAGCTAATAGATGGAGTCTTTACTTAGCAAAGCCAATGAAGTCTTCGTGGTTAGTGTTGATGTAAGAGAGCTGGATGTCTATCAACAGCAGAACCTGTAACAACACAAAACATTTAACATGAAGAGAGTGCACCTTAAAGGAATATAGCAGTTTGACATTTTGGGAAAGCCACTTATTCGTTTTTGAGGCGAGAGTTAGATGAGAGGATCGATACCACTCCCTAAATATGTAGCAGACAGTTAGCTTAGGTTAACATAAAGACTGGAAGCAGTGGAGAACAGCCAGCATGTCTCTGTCCAGCTCATAAAACCACAACTTGTCAAACAAACGAGATATAAAGTGTTAATTAGTGAGCTTCAGAGGTGGTGGTATGTGGATTTTGTTACCTTTAGACAGAGCCAGGCTAGCTGTTTCCCCCTGTTTTCAGTTTTTGTGCTAAGCTAAGCAGCTGCTGGTAGTAGCTTTGTATTTACCATACAGATGAGAGATTTGTATTTATCTCCTTCAAATGAGCTTATTTCCCAAAATGTCAAACAATTTCTATGTTATGCAGTATATTAATTATAATATGGATATTATTATTATTAATTTATTATGTATATTAATAGTAATCTATTTGGATAAAAGGTGCCTTGTTTGTAATTCCATAACATTACAATGACATATACAGTAGATCTCTCCACATTGGCTTTGCATGCATATGTGTGTACACATGTCACAAACCATCCCTCATAAACAAGTGTGTATGTCCATATTTACAAAGTAATGAGTGTTACCTGGTCCTTGGCCCGACTCTCTCTGTCCCGGATATGAGAAGTCACAATTCTCTCAGTTTCCTCGCGCAGCCTGGGGAAGCACTCCAGCTGAAAACACATCACACAGCTTGTCACTCACATAATGAGCGATGTGGGATAATGAATAATAAAAACAAACTTAGAGATGAACTGAAAACAGAATTTTTCAACAGTGAGCTCATCTTTCATTTTTCAGTGGAAGTTTATTCCATTCATTCATCCTCTGTCAACTATCCTTCCCTCCCTCCTTCCTTTCAAACCCCCATAAAGCACACGAGTTACCTTGTTGGAGCACTGGCGCACTGTGTTAATCAGTTCCTGGATGACCATGTCCACACACTTGACGCAGGGCCCCTTCAGCTTTATGACCTGCTTCTTCACAATGGCCTCAAATGCCATGTCTGGAGTGAAAAGTCCCGTCCTGAGAGGGAAAAGGGCACAATTGTGATGAAAAGTGCCTTCCATCTACTTAAAGATATAACGAGTAGGATTTTCCTAAAAAAAACAATGTATAGACTCAAACAAAAATAATCCCTCTAAATCATCACTTATGACCCACTAGAAGTGTGTGGTGGTGTCTGTATCTGCAGAGACCCTGCCCTCTGCCTGTGTTTTCTTATTTTGCTGTGCTCGGGACGTTTCTGGGCATCAACTTTTCGGCAGTGGTGTGTAGCCCCCAGCCAATAACAGCACCCAGGGTGTGAGGTGCTGGACTCTATAAAAACGCAGCGACCAACTGCCAGTCATAAGCACGCGGGGCCACCAGAAACGCATGCGCTTTGAGCCGGGGAGCTTTGAATGTTGCGTTTACAAACAGCAACCACGAATCCTACTCGTTATGCCTTTAAGCAACATTGATTTTGGTTCGACATATATCAACCAAAGACTTTATACTGTATAGTCTGTGGTTGCAATAATAAAAGGGTCAGTGCCAAAACTTTTATTGATGTGATAAAAGAAACGGTCATAGTAGTATTGGACCTGCTATTGTTTTTGGAGGGAATTCAGGCTAAAATGTGGTGTTTCTTTAAATGTCAGATTCTATCTCGCTTGGGTGGCAATTCTTTTGGTTGTGGTGGCTAACCACTGCTGAACCAATATAGAAGCACACCGAGAGGCTGGACTGAACTTAAAAAAAGAAAGAAAGACGACATGCTCCTCCCTTGTTCATAAATTCCCATCCAAACCATTTGAGTATATTTAGGCTGTTGGCAAACCAAATTCAAACATCTGTATTTTTTTTTTTAACTTGTTATGATGTTTGCCACATCGACATTAATATATTTGACTGTCTGCAGGCTGTGAATAAATGTATTCATGTATTTATAATGTCAGAGAGACGAGAGTGGTAGCATCACTGGTTAGTATCAAATATTTATATTAAATATATACACAAATTTTGTGTATTTGTGTATAAATTCCTACCTGATACCGTGGATGTTCTTGATGGCATAGCTGATCTCACGACGCATCTCCTTCTCATCGCACTCCATCTGAGGGGAACAGAGAGGAAGAGTTTAGACAGTGGATACAGAGAATAGATTTGTAATACTGCGAAAGATGAAAGACAGCATGAAGAGAGAGAGCACGGCAGAGATAAAAAAAAAAGAATAATTATAAGATAAAAAAAGAGAGCGAAAAGTACCAAAAGCTGTATTTGGACTATGAGTTTGAACAGGCATTGATAAGCTATTTAGGGATCATTCAAGAGAAAAATCACAGAAGAGGGAACATAAGAGGCCATTATACAGCGTGTATGAGGAGTTGGGAGGAAGCAGGACAAAGAACAAAGAAAACAAAGGAAATCGACTGCAAAAAGGGTCAGTCTTATATTCAGCCTTCAAGACTTAATTGTCCCAAAATGAGAAGGAAAAAAGTCTACTGGGGGTGCCATTATTTCAGTTGTTCCCGATGTAGTTTCCTTTGTTACAGGAATTTTCTAGAGATGAGAGTCACTATCTTTAAACAGGGCAGAATAAGTCAGATGACTCAGTGGAATTTGGGAGTTTAAATTCTACAATAAAACAATCACAAATCGTGGAATTACAGTAAAGATTCAATATATTTAAATTTGACAACTGTAAGCCAACAAATCGTCATGTTGGGAAACTTACAGACACTATGATCAAAATATAATTAAAGTAGAATAAATAAAATATGAATAGAATATGAAAAAATCTATCTGGTATTCATATCTGGTATTTTCATATCAGGTATTTTCCTGAGGGTGAGTTGGGGGGACTTGAACTCATGCAGTGCCATCTTACTTCTATGTGCAATATATCACCTTGACCAGTTCAAAGGGGAAACGCTCGTGGAAGATGCGGTTGATTTTTGCTCCACCAGACAGCTCCACTGTGTCCACCTGATCCCCTGAACCCTCAATCCTTTTCTCAAAGTCCACAGAGAACTGCTGCACCATCCTGAAAAAATATAATAAATAAAAGACCAGCAATGACTTCTGACATCTAAAATATGAGCGGATAAGCAATGGGTGCCATGGAAGAAAGCAACTATTTCTTCAGAGGTAAGACATTTTGCTGCATGCTTAGTTTTTATGGACTAAATCTAATGTAAATGCTCTTGTTGTGAGAAAACGGGGCACTGACTGCAACAGCTGCTTGGTTTTGCGGGATGGGTCATCAGGTCGGTATCCCCGGTATTCCTCGGCCTCCTTGTCCAGAGCCAACAGCTGTGACTGCAGCTTGCTGCGGAAAGCTGGCAGGGTGTCCCGGATGTGGTTGGTCAGTTGCTATGGAGACACAAAGCCAGCAATATGAAACAAATTACAATCACATAGGTGCACCATTAAGTAGATTATGTTATTGGCATTTTGGCTGTGCAGAGTGATTTACCAATCAAGGCCGTGTATTTCAGTGTAATCAAAAACTAAATATTCATCCAATAACAACACAGAAAATGTGGAATTCCTGCCTGAGTGAAATTATAAATAATTAGCAGCTGAACTAGAAAGTTCCACCTACTGACAGTCTTGTACCACCCACACTGGTGTGCCGTACGA
Organism: Oplegnathus fasciatus; assembly: GCA_003416845.1. Classification (NCBI taxonomy): domain Eukaryota; kingdom Metazoa; phylum Chordata; class Actinopteri; order Centrarchiformes; family Oplegnathidae; genus Oplegnathus; species Oplegnathus fasciatus. The sequence continues at coordinate 1,064,944 of NTHP01000139.1, read as the reverse complement.
GGCCGCCCTCTTATTAATTATGTAAAGTGCACTGTGGGAAAGCACAAGGAGTAAATCTATGGTCACCTCGTTGAGCACTCTCTGCAGGCGTGGGGTGCCCATTTTATCGGCCATGTGCCTGTACGATGCATGGGACAAGAAGAACTTCCTCTCAGCCTCCAAAGCTGCCTTGATATCTTTCTTTCCATCTATGTCCTTCTGACTACGATTCACCACTCCGATGTAACCTGCGAATGAATAAACAAGGATGCAAATTGAGAGAAATAATGAATGATAATCCCATGAGGCAAAGGCAGCAGCAGTACGAGCGAGACAAACAGAAAAACAACAAGCAGTGGAAGTAAAAGAAGGTAACACCAGGACAGAGTTACTGAATACTGTGATTAAGAACACAGGGAGAGAATTTCACACCTCTTCGCAGCGGCAACAACTTGTTCTCCAGTACGTCTCGGGCATCTGTGCCCTCGTCCATCAAATCCAGTTTGGTGATCACTCCAATAGTCCTCAGCCCTAGAAAAGGGGTCAAAAAGAGCGAGGAAGGATGTGATGGAAATTACTTTTGGTAGTTTGAAGACAATTCTTTGATAGTCGGTTCATCGTTTCGGTCACTTTTCTAACCAAAAATGCAACATTTGATGGTACCAGCTTCTTATATGAGAGTATCTTCTGCTTCTGTTTTATATCATTGTAAATTGAATATGTTTGGGTTTTGGCCTGTTGTTGATGATGTCATCTTGGGCTGTGGGAAATTACCACACAGTGAATTTGGGACTTTGGGTGTTCCTGAGGCCAAAGGTGGCCCCTCTGCCCAGTTCCTAAAGCCGGATCCATACTTTCTGCGTCCGTGAGGGTCCACTTTGGTCCGCATGACGTAAATGTCGTCACCTGCGGACTGTACACATAGCAAGTGCGCCGACTGCGCATGCTCCAGATAACAAAATGGATGCTTGTTTTGAAGAGAGGTTGTGCAAGGAGATCTGCCAGGGATCTGGCTTAATGCAGCTTTGTATTCAGCTTTTCCTTTATTCCTTCCCTCTCCCCTTCTTCTTTCTTTGTCTTCACTAGTATTTAATTCTACTTCTGCTATTTCATCCTTTCCAAGTATCTTTGGCTGTTAGCATCCCTTCTCTCCCTGTTCCCTCCTGTATTCTTCCACCTCACTCTCCTTGTCTAATATCATTCATCCCTCCCACAAGGTTACTTTGTTCAAGTCCTCTTTTTCCTGGCTAAGTCATCCTCTTCTCCTCTCCTGTCTGAAGGTCAAACTCTTTGGGCATTAAATTAAGTTGATTCCTTTCTCCTTTCTCACCCTTCCTCATTATCCCACTTCCAGCGTCTCTTTCTCCTTAGCCTCACCTCTTCTGTGTTTCTTTAATTCCACGCATCTCTTTCAGATTTTTTTTTCCTTTCTCTCCTTAGTCATTTATCTTTTGATGCTTCCCTTATCCTCTATTTTCCCCTTCTGTCAGCCCCTCGTTTCTAATAATAATGTGACACTTGATCGATCCCTATAGGGAAATTCTGCATCCACATTCAGAGAAGTCAAAGGACAAGGTCAGACATTGAGCACCATCCCTGCAGCTGATAGAGATTTGATGTCTTGTTCAGATCAATCTCACTAACCACAAGGCCACCTTTTCCTTGCTTCATTTACTTCCATTCCTCTTTCTACATCTCTCCTACAGTCTCCTTTACTCCCAATATCCTTTACACGGTATTGCCTTACCCTGTGGATCGACGTCTTTTGCCAGTTTAAGAGCGTCAGAGTTGGCCAGGTCAGTGTTGGCCGGAGTGACGGCCAGGATCAAGCAGCTCTCTCTGGTGATGAACTGCATGATCATGTCCCTGATCTGCTGCTCGATGTCCACAGGTTGGTCTCCAACCGGCACCTTAGTGATCCCCGGCAGGTCGATGAGAGTGAGGTTCAGCACTGCATAGTCACAAGAATGTAATATGAGAAGAACTGGCCATACTTGAGAGATATTTCTGTGGCTATTGTTAGTCAAAGGGGATCTTCATTATTTCCTTTACATTTTTTAAAAACTAGGATGTTCCCCTGTAGCTTTAACATTGCGCCCCACAGCAAGGAAAAATAGAAATACTATGAAATTAGAACTTTTGGCCACATTTCTCAGCCTGACCAAAACAATTACTTAACTGTAGTTAGACAAATAAATCCCCAAATACCGTAATATAAATAACCAAATACCAGCTAATCTTTAAACTTGAATAAATAAATTATGGAACCAGGATTGGGTTGCACTAGCCATTTATAAATTCATTACTAGCTAAGTTTGTATGTAAGGTCTTTTCAGAGTTCTTAGTAACTACTAGCTGGTCATTCTGATCGGGTAGCACCAAAAACTAAATAAATGCTTTAGTTTGTGTAGGCTTTAGTAATGAGCTGTTACTGAACTTGCTGTTACAAAACTGCTGGAAATTCTGTAAGAATCAGGGAACTAACGCTAGAGAGCTCACTTTTAATTGTGCATACTGTATGTATAATCTGCTTTGTGAGTGTTTCATCAATAGCATCAACTCCCTTCCAGAACTTCAAACCTAAACTTAATTTTAATACTAAATAAAGACAGAAATGTCCTTGTTGAAGCATTTGAGGCCTTGTTATTAATTGTCAATTAACCCGTCATCTGTATCTCAGCATTGCACGATGTAATTCCAATGTTCTTGGATGTTTACTGTACATGTTATCAGTTTTAAACCAGAAAATACTAAACATATAAGCTCATAGCTATAAGCTCATTCCAAACAATTCACATTATCAGTTTGATTCTGAATGGAGCTCTGCAAGTGGCCGAGGATCACAGATGGTAGAAAACTGAATTAATTAGTCCATCATTTCATATCCAATTAATTTCAAGTCTCTGGTTACACAGGACAGCATTCACTTTTACAGGGCAAACAATCTAACAGCGTTAGTAGTATAGCATCAGTGTAGCATCAGTATTTAGATTTGTATATGCTATATTCAGCAATATTAAAAAGAAGCCTTTGAAGCACCTGTTTAGCTGCCCTTCAAAACCGTATTCTTTGTTTCTAATGACCCAGTTTTTAAAAACATTTTCTGCCAGCTAATAATACAAAGAGCGAGAGTATGATGATTCACAGCTTGTCACAGTCTACTTTGATTCAAAAGTGTTATTGCGTGTTGTTACTTGACAGTGAAAGGAAGGAAGCTGAGTTATAGTTTCGCACCGTGAGGGGAGTAAACCCGCAGGTTGATGGGGACGGGAGATATGCCTTTGTTGGCCCCCGTGACACGGTCCGTCTCTGCCTCGATCTCTTGGCGAACCTCATCGAAGTCTGTGAACTTCTTCCCTTTGCAATGGAGGAATTCAGCCCATTCTGAGAGGATGAAAATGGAGAATATATAAGTGAGATTAGTGGTGGCTGTGCTGCATGTGTATGAGAGGAAAATAATGCCAGTGTGAGAGGGAAAAAAGCCATGGAAAATAAGCAGTACCATTTAAAAAGGGGAGAGAGGGAGGCTGCATTTGTGTATATGTCTGTGTGTGTGCATGCTAGCATGTGTGGGTGTGTGAATGTGTGTGCGCCCACCTGCAGTGGCGCTGATAAGCTGCAGAACCAGGGGCCTGCGGGTGACAATGCCAGATCCACGGGGCAGAAAGTCCCTAAGGAAAGACAGCCAATCAAAACTCATTATATCAAACCACAGCAAAATGTAAACATTTATCAAAGAGTGTAAGCATGACTATAGGTGGCATAATGATATCTTCATCTTTTCTCCTCTGAACTTGAAATTTCCTAAAATCACACCCTACATATATATAATGGCATGCCTGCTGCTGTAGAGGCTTCGATGTCGCTCATCTGGTATGCTATAAGCCAGTTCAATACACTCTGAGTAGAATAGGGGCCATTTTAAAACACAGGAACTCCTGTAGCTTTCAGCTACTGCTGCTGCAACCAAGTGCTCCACCAATATAAGACAATCTGACCTGATAAACAACAGGTCAAAATGAAGAGCTGCATCGCTGACGAGGAGCTTTCTCATTTAAAAAAGATGACTTCACCATTTCCTGAGGGGTTCCACACCAACACATTTTGTGTGCGAGTGAATGTGCCTCCACTAGTGTGTGTGCGCATGCACGCGCGAGCATGCCACACACCTGACAGCCACCTCCTATGTAAAGGTCTGCTCCAAGAAACCTTATTAACAAATATCGACCCTCGGAACTCCCTCAAGTGGGATGAGTTAAAAAAAGACAAGCCCACTACTTGTCCATTCAGTGCTGTGCAGAGCCAGTTCTGGACAGATGGACCATTACTCAGCATCACGACTCTCAATGAGGGCTGGAACAGGACAAAATCAATGCATCCATCTGGGACGGTACACATACATGTTAAAGCTGCACAAGGAATGAACTATATGGTCACACTGAAGACAATCTAGTGGCATGTGACTGTATTTGTTTTATAAAATGGTGGTTAAAGAGGCACTCCAGTGATTTAGTGTTGCACTTCCACAAAGTTGGAGTACTTGTGAGAGACAGATTGAAAAAAGAGTGGTCAGAATTTAAGCAGCAGAGGCAGAGACACTCTCACTTTTAGTCCCTAGTAGGGGTCAAACTCCAAAAACACTGGATCCTACATTTCCCAAGATGCAAATCAATAGCATCTTTCATTAGACCTTCAAATATTTGGAGTCTAAAACCTGAATCAAATAGTCCTGATGACATCATCATAAATAACCCTCATGACATCATCAGGGTTACTTACTCAGGCATTGGAAAGCTCCCTCCAGAGCCAAATACAGCTC
>NTHP01000139.1:977616-1060138 GCA_003416845.1 Oplegnathus fasciatus | reverse complement strand
CTTTGAAATGCAGCACCATAAAACAGAATGGTGCCATATTACTGAGTAAAAAAAAAGCTTCTTGCAGCAGACAAAAGCACATCAGACAGTTGCTATAGGGCAGTTGTTGTGGGACCTGGGCAAACTCCTGTTTCTGATCCATCTTTTTAACTTAAATAAACACAGAATCACATTCCAGGTCGGGGAAAGGCTTCGTCCTTATCTTGAACATAAAATATCATTTCAAATGCAGCTGCTCATGATTTATTTGTTGTGAGTGACCAAAATCCAGGGCGAGATGATGAATATTCATGTGTGTTTTCAGGAGTGGGAGCTGACACGGCTGCATGTAGAGTAGGATGATGATTTAAAATGGTTACACTCTGCATTTTATGCAACACAGAGCAGTGACACTATAATTTTCATAGGGTCAAGGGCACATTAACGCCTTTGGAACGATGCTTGGAAACTGAAAAAGCGATGGATATTTCTAGGACTGTGAAGGAGCCTGACTGCAGTCGGTGCTGATTGGGCTGAAATCCCCAAGGTGCTGCTGTAACCCAAATACCGCTTCCCTCCTCTGTTAGTAGCCACAAGACAGTGTTGTGTGTTTAAAAAATATATATACTGCACAGAACATAACTGAGGGTCTCTGCTCATCACAAGGTGCAACAGCAGTGACTTAAAGCTGGGGAGAGATGGTTTGAACTCTGCACAGAGAGATTGGCCCCATAGGCCTCTTATGTCATCCTCAAGGTTAACGGGAGAAGGGATTATCCTATTTGTGGTGGTCAATTTTACCTGCCTACAAAGTTCTCCAGCACGGAGCTCTTTCCTGCGCTCTGGCCGCCGACCACAGCGATCTGCGGCAGGTCCAGGTTGCAGGCCTGACCGATGGAGCTGAAGGCATCCTGCAGCCTGTTGACCAGCGGGATCAGCTCCTCCATGCCACGGTTTCCCATGGTGCCTTTAGACGGAGGGACTCGGGATCAGCGAATGGAGAGAGAGAGAGAGAGAGAGAGAGAGAGAGGAGGAGGAGGAGGGGGGGATGTGGCGCTGCTATATTAGTCCAGGATACCGCGGTGCTTGTTGATGTAGTGAAGTCATCTAGCCGCGCATTGCCCCGAGCCAAGCGAGGGTCGGACCGACTGTGGAAGCAGAGGAGAGAGAGAGACCAAGAGAGAGAGAGAGAGAGAGAGAGAGAGAGAGAGGTGCAGAAATGAGAGATATGAACAGACAGGGACAGACAATTGCGCAGTTGCTTACCACAACCACCATAACCTCTCTCTCTCTCCCCCCTCTCCCTCTCTCTTGCACACACACAAACACACACACACGCACAGCGAGCCGCACGAAGCCTATAGTTTCAAGGGCATTCGGTGAGTGGAGCTCCACAGGCTCCGTATCCGTGGTCACATTGAACAAATCCGTGCGCTCAAGGCTCCACAAATCACACACGAATAACGCGTAATAAAGGCAAAACAAAGCACCGCTCGCTGCCTGCAGACACGCGCTGATAAACAATAGAAAATAGTGCCCAGTGAAAACACATCACAGTAATAATCACGCACTGTAGCGCTGTGTTGTTGTGAGCCTACCCCGCCTCAGGATTCCCTCGGTGTTTTCAGTGTCCGATGGTCCCGGTCGCTGTCCAGTGCTGAAACGACGCGCAGATCAGGCAGCAAAGACAAGACCCTGGACGATTATACAAGCACCACCTGCTATGGCGGTGCATCGGCTTGATCTCAAATTCCTGTGCATTAATTGTGTTCGCCTGTGGGCTTCGTTCCGGTCGGCTGAATGTCAGAGCGGTCTCATCCCGAACACAAATTCGCCTTTGACAGATTAATCATTCTTTTTTTTTCGCCCTCTCCTCTGTTCCGCGGCGTAATTGCGAAGCTGCGCCTCGCTCCTACACCATATCGACGCGGCGGAGGACCAATCAAAACCGCGGGATCGGAGACGAGGCAGAGAAACGCGGCTCCCCATTGGCCGGGCAGGTACAGGTTAGGCCTACCTGAGCCCGCCCCCTGTTTACATCCGTGCCATTTCTGCCGTCGTGAGTCATGCGGCACGGCTGCGCATCGCTGCAACAGAAGAGGTGGATGCGCTCCTTCAGATCCCTGCAGTAGGAGCAGAAACCAGCTGTCGTAAATTACATACACTACCATTTCATACATGGTACAGGCCATGGCAGGCATTTTATGTCGCCTTGCTTTGTGCGTATTGAAACATATTTCTGTGACGAGGCTGCGTCCTTTATGACACTGACATTGTCGGCCCACGTTTGGAAACATGAAGCCTAGAAGGGTTTGCTTTAACTGGAGGGGGAGAAAAAAAAAGTGTCATGCTCGGTCCCAGATTGTCTCTGCAGGCCGAAAGCTGGTGGAGGCGGTCATGCGGAAAGGACGCTGCCATTCTGCCTTAACCTCTCGCAGGACAACCTCTGTGCCAGATAACAAGTGTCTCTCCTCCACTGGGTGTGAGCATCGCCTATCAAGAGATGATCTGTGAGGAGAGATTTAATTTGCTCTTCAAGCCTCTGCAAAGAGGTTGAAAAGAGATCTGATATGCATCCAGGACATAACAGGCAAAGCTCTGTGTGCCCCCTCCCCCTCCATTTGCCTGTGACAGTAAAACCTTATCGATTTAGTCAGTATTTGCCCTTTTCATTATGGTCAGGCCTCTCAAGATGGGTCCAGTCGGCACAGCAAGTTGTAGTGAGCTGAGATATCACTAGGTGGCACTAACGACCTAACCACTGCAGCTCTGCTCATATATTTGAAAATGAGTTTTAGAATGGATATTACACCAGAACTGAATCCTTACAAAGATATTGTGTAGTATAATAGTGATATAACATACGCTTAAACTAAATAAAGTCACAATCATGGGAAAAAACTCAAGTAGGCCTCAATTCTGCTTTCTGGTGCTCTTAATATTTCCGGTGTTTTCAGAAAACAGGAGTGGAAGTAACTGAATCTGTTGTCAGGATATTATTAAGAGTTATACTGACATAAAAACTGTACCACTGTGGTTCATCTCAAGCTCAACCCCTGTGACCTTACCTGCCAGAGAAAGGATGTGTGAGGAGGGGTATCCAGTAACATCACCATCAATCCAACACGTCCCTCTCTCTCTCTGAACCATCCCTTTCATCTCCTGCCAAAGATCCGGTTTCCTGAGGTATCTGGGGTGACAGGAGAGTTGGTCTCCAGGTCAGTATTCAAGGCTTAAGAATATAGGTGGGCCTGTTTTTAGGCCAGAGGCTGGCAGTCAACGAGGACCTGTCCACCCACAGCAGGGACACCATTAAAACGAGGCCCTGGATGATTTGGGGGGCCTCAGAGCTGGACAGCGTCCCCAGGACAGGAGCTGTTGGTGAGATGTTTTCAGGGGGGTAAAAATGCCCATTTCAAACAGTCTGTTACATTTGATAAAGGAGACTGTTTTTTTTTTCAGAAAGTCACTCTAGTAACAGTATAGTTTGGTAGCTGACAGAAGTACAGATAATAGTAGAATAGAATCTATGTTATATGAATATAGAAGACAATGCACTACATATCATATGGTATAGCATTGTACTGCATCATTATACAGTATAGTATAATGCAATACAGTTTAGTATACTATCGTATTATATTATATTAGGCTATATTATCTAGTACTGCATAGCTTAGTCCATATCATATATCACAGTAACATATGTGAAACACCACAGCATACTAGTGGTGGAAGAAGTATTCAGATATTTGACTTAAGTAAAAGTAGTAATACAAGAATGTAGAAACACTCAAATACAGAGTACAAATATGAAAAATAAAAGTACTCATTTTGCAGCAAAATGGCCCTTTATTTATATTATTTTATAATATTTGATTATCATAACTAGTACATTACTGTATAAGCAGTATTTTAATGTAGTAGGTGGTCGTCTGGTCGAGGCAGAACTAAATGACAGCTTAATCTCTAACAAAGCATCATATTTTATAAGCTCATCATTTAGTATGTTAAAATATTCTCCCTCTAAAATGTGGTTGAGTAGATATATATAAAGTGTAATGCTGAAGGACAAAGGACAAATACCTCAAAAATGTACACTGCTGCTTAGTTACTTTCCACTTTCGGTCTGTGTTTAATATCTTGTAATTTTTCACTTGGTTCCCATTGGCATGTAAAATCTTTTTTTTTTTTTTGCTGATGCGTCTGCAATGTGGGCACAAATGTACAAATGATTTAGTATGTATTAGTTATCTCATGTTGCTTTGAAAACATACACATGACTGACAAATTGGTTTGTAACATATGAATGTTTGTAATTGAAAATAAATGATTTTAGAGTAAAAGTGTTTTATCATGACGTGTTTATATTATGTTGTCTACCTTGGCCCATGTACAGTACAGTAGATCCTACAGTATTACACATGTACAGTCGGGTACTGTAGGAGGATGGTTAAAGCTTGAAAATGAACATCAACAAGAAGCATGTGAGGTCTGTTTAAATGAAGTAGAGGATATTGTGTGTCTCTGTGTGTGTTTGTTTGTTTGTCGTTGTATGTGTGTTTTGAATGAGAGACAGATGGTGGAGTACTGGTGGAAAACAAATTATTGGCTTCAGGTCAAAGGGAGGCCGGGGAGAGCAATCACCATGTTGGTCTCCGTGTGCCACTCCATCATCGCCCTGAATCATCCATTACCTATGCTTCATTGCAGCACTGTGTTTGGGCAGGACGGTGCTGTCTGAGCTCACTAAATGACCTTACTGTGTCTGGTTTGAGTGGTACCAGAACATGAGCTGCTGTTCTAAGTAAGGTCAATGTTTTCTTTTCTGTAGAGCCCAGCAAGAAGTCATAAACAGTACCGCAGGTGCAGCTGTTGGATTTGATACAGCCTTAGATTTGAATCTGCTTACAGGGAAGGAATTCAGTTGGCCTTTCTTCCTTTCTCAAAAGAGATTACAAAGCAACTGAGATGAGTGAAGGAGAAATGTATGAGCTCCTGTCATTTCAAGATGAAAACAAACAGTTGAGCCATGAATAGTTTGCAGCCTTGCACGACTCAAACGCTAATCTGAGTGAGATATTTAGATGAACAGATTCACATTTTTGTTCATTTTCCTCTTTTCAGCTAATTTGGTGGCATAGTTGCTAAATCTTAGCCTGACTTGCACCAGAGTGGAAGGTCCCTGTTGTTAAACTGTCATCAACAGGGGAAAAACAGTTGCCCCATTACGTAACGCACACCTTTAAACAGCCCAGTCACACACACACACCCACACACACACACACACACACACACAGATGGAAGGACAGTTTGTGTTTTAGGTAGAAAAAGAGGAATTTACTGGAACTGTTGAATGTGCATATTAGAAGCAGTGGAATCCCGTAAACCCATACTTATAAAAGCAACTTGCCTGGAGGGTGACACTCCGAGAGATATTACAGGAATTTCAATGAGCAGGGATTCCATTATTTTCACACTGTGTATTTAGATGACGTACAGTAATGTCACAAAAGGCACGAACATTAGCTGTGGACAATTTACAAGGCCATACTTAAAGGAGAGAGATTTGAAATATTAGCTTTCTGAGCCGAACATCACTTGTGTTTGTCATATTTTGAATCTGAAAACATCTCATTGTGCATTCTCCACCCATTTAAGAGACACTGTGGTCGGATTTTTATCTTTGATGACATATTTGTTGCTAAGTACTCATGGCTAGTCATGCTAGCAGCATAGCCACTGTATCTGAATGGCGATGGCAGTCTGTCGGCCCCCCATTGATCTGACTGAAATATCTCAACAACTATTGGATGGATTGCCATGAAATTTGGTACACCCATTGATGTCCCCTTCGAGATAAATTGCAATAACTTTTGTGATACCCTGACTTTTCATGTAGCGCCATCATCAAGTCAAAATTTCCCTTCGGGTTTAAGACCTGCAAAACTAATGACATTCCCATCAGCCCCAGCTGTACTGTGTGTTTAGTGCTAATTAGCAGATATTGGCATGCTAACACTGTCAACAACATCCTGGAAATACATCAGATTAAGGAAGTGATGATACCATTTCATGAGACCTTTAAGAACCGCATCACTTCCTGTGAGGTAGAGGACTCCTAGGAAAGACCTCCAGTAGACGCCAAGTGTTAAATAGGTTGCATCACTGCTGTGCTATGTGAGTTGCATCTGATCTGTTTGTATGTGCAACTGTCTGTGTTTTCACAAAGGACACTCTGGTGCCATGTCTGTGTCAGTAATGAGAACTTCTGGTGTAACACCTGTACTGAGCTGCCAAAGACCAAACAACACCTACTGTGCTGCTGTGAGGCTGACGTTTCGTGCATGTAGGCGTGTGAGCCACTGTGATTATACCCTCACAGTCACAGCAGACAGCAGACCATTTTTAATGCATTTCTCAGAAACAGCTCACACTGACCCCATGTGGGCCCACTCAGTGAACGCTATAGAACTATAAACACTAATTTTCAGTTGCTCACTATGAATCAAACACAACTCATTTGAGCTTCGGCGGCTTACATCACAACATGTGCAGCATGTCGAGACTGTCTCACTCTCTTTCACCCTCTGTCTCATACACTTGAACACACACAGACATTCAGAGAAGCACAGTTCAGGCTCAAACTCTGCACTTCTAGTCTGAGCACTGAGGCATGTCGTTAAAATGTCACTTGTGTGTTGAGGTGGGAGGTTGTGTTCAAGGGAGTGCTCGACGCTCCTCTTGTGAGGGGATGCTTCATGTCTGCTTCATATTGTGCATCAACAAGCCGGGCTGGCACCCATGTAAATGCAGGTTATGCAACACTTCACACCTGTAAATGCACGCCTGGCGAGCCAGTGATTGTTCTGTGAGGGTGTTGCTCAAATTCGCTATTCATCGGCCACTGGAAAATTATGTTGTCACTGTCTTAACATCTCAGTATGAGAGAACCAACACGTGGTCTAAATTGCTACCGAGCCCACTTTCCTGCTCTATAAAATCCCTCATGCCTGATTGTAGTGGCTGCTGTGTAAACAACTCTGATGGCGAGCATTTCAGTTTCCACATGTGGGTCCTGATTCAGCAATGACACTGTTTCTCTCATCTGTTTTGTTTTTCTTCTGTGATGTCAATGTCCCCAACAGCCTCCCCCACCCGTTTCCTGTTGCATAATATTATGTAATTCATATTCAAACAAATGCAGCAGTAAAATGTCCCTTCAGAGTTAAACGGTGGAAATCCTATGCTGCCAAGAATTCTGGGATTGTACTTTGAAAGGGTTTTTGAAATAACTGCCAAAATAACTATGATGTCATTATTTTTCACTGCTTTCTCCATCTTATTATATCATTTGTTTGTTATTCATTTATTTATCATTTTTATTAACTAGCAGATGAAGCTATGTTATTACAGTGTAGCTGCTGTCTGTGAGAACCATGTTAGGGATCCATTTTTGAGTTTTTAAGACTGGTTCCCAACCTGGGGGTCAGGACCCCCAAAGGAGTCCCAAGATAAATCTGAAGGGTCGCAATTGAGACTTGAGAGATGAGAAAGAAAATTAATATTTCTGAACTACAAAAATGTTTGTTTTTCTTACTTCTCTTTAATTTTTACTTTTTTTTTCTTGTGAAACATTAGATGCTTTCACCTTTTTGGGCCTTTAAAAATCCCTCAAATTAAACAATCAAAATTAGGACCAAAACCTGCGATGAGGGGTCACATGTAGAGACTAAAACCAGAGCTAAAAGAGAGTGAATATTGGACTTATATTCACCAGGTGGCCAGACACGCGACTCCAAATGATTGATAATATTGCTCTGTAACTGCTGGATGTGTGTGATATGTTAATGTTGTCTTATTTCCGCTGCCCCCAAGTGGCCAAAAAAACAGTCATTGGAGGTTTAAACAAATACATCTTTATCCTCATAAACATCACTAAATGGTGGCTAGTCATCACAAACTCATCTTTGTGCAGCCGAACACTGTTTAAAACCTACAGAACTTTATTTTAAATTGTAGTGAAGAACCCACAGTTTACACAGATATAATTTATGTCTGGCTCAAGTTTGAGTAAATGTGTTTAAAATGATGTATAAGACATGTAGAATAGTTCAGTTTGAGGCAATGATGTAACCATAAAAAACATGGCATGAAACTGAATAAAATATTCAGTATAAACATTTAATGGCTTCAATGAAAAGCCAGCTGATACTGAATACTTTTAGACAGTGTGAAATAAAGGTACTTAAGGGGAAATAAGTAGAAAACGGGAAGAAAACTGTTTTAAGGATAGGGCAGTAATAAAAGTTGAAGGGACAAACAATGTGAAAATCCTACATGCTAGAAAACGTATTGCACATGAATGTAGCTACAATACATGGAAGCCCCCAGAAACCTAAGAAAAGAGGAGTGATAGAAAAAGTGTAACACACTATAAGAACCATCATCATTAGAAAATGTATTCTTAGCTCAAGGTATACATGTTGAGCATTTCAGCAGACAAACGTTGGGTCCTGTCTCCCAGTGGAGCTACTGCAGCATACAGACAGAGTGCCTGTGGAAGAGGTTGTGTGCACATCGTGATCCTCTGTTCTCTCTTGACAGTCTGAGCCGTTATGTTACATAAGAAAAACACACCTCAGTGGTAAAAACATTGTGGAAGACTGGTGACTTTCCATGGGCCATAAAACGGACAGGTTAACTAGGCAGTGGAACCAAACACAGATGTGCGCTGCAAGCTGCTTTTTAGGGTGAACTGGTTCATTGCTGTTGGTCTCTATGAAATATTTTGTCATGGAGAGCAGTCACAGCATGTTGATCAAGAAAAAAGACAAATGAAAAGGACAGTTCCTACCAGTCCATAACTGCGACTGATGGCCTTTACCCCCTCAGAGACCAGATCATGTTTTTTCACACACTTGCAATGTGTACACTTGTGTTTTGTGATATATTTGTTATTTCAGCAGCACAGCACAGAACCAGACCAAGTCCCAGACGTATCGCATAGAGACAGTTGGAACACAGGTGGGCCACGTGCCTTGTGGAAATAGAGAAAAGAAAGCCAGAGGGGATGATTTTGATAATAAAAAGGTTTGGTTTCCACTATAATGTGTCCAGTCAAATAAAAACCCATGGCTTTTATGTCTAGGTTTTTAAGCCATGTTTTAAGCCCTGCTAGCAGCATGTCTCTAGGGTAAAATGGCAATGTAGTCCTATCTGTCCATCAGTCAGTCAATCGGTCCGTCGACCTGACGTTTCTTGTTCCCAGGTGATGAACCCTCTAGCACTATTATGAGGTTGACTTTTATGTATTTGAGTGAAATAATTGACAAAATGATTGTCATGAAATTCGGTACTGACATTCATGTTCGCCTCATGAATTGTAATAACTTTTTTTGTGTGTTCAAAACTTTTGGTTTATGACTAAATACCTGCAAAATTAATCTTTGTGCTTAGTGCTAATTAGCAAATGTTAGCATGCTAATATGCTAAGCTAAGACAGTGAACATGGTAAATATTATACCCGCCTAATTTTGTTACCATTGTCACTGAGCATGTTGCGATGCTAGCGTTAGCATTTACCTCAAAGCACCACTATGCATAGTGCTAGCCACTAGCATGGCTGTAGGCTCTGGCTGTGTCTGAAATCACTCTCAGACACTTATGAATCCATCATTTTACATCAAGACTGACTGTCGCACAACTAAGTTTTGCATCTATAAAATGTGGCACATTGCATTGTGAGCAGAGAGTAGTGTACATGCCATGGACGGTTGGACACAACAGCACTATAGTGGGTACATTTACTCACTGAGAATTCAAATAAATTCAAATAAAGTGGTGAAACGTAAACATAATAAACTATATAGTAAATATTCCCATGTGGGGATGTCAGCATGTGGGGTTTATGTGGGTTTGGTAGGAAGAAAGGAAGAGCAACCACACCACGTCTCCATTCCTATCCAGACTGCCAGCCTATCCTCCTGTGCCAGACATCCTGCCCAGGTGTGGAGAGGGGAGAAGAGTACCAGTGCACACTCAGGTCCTCTGAAGGATCAGGTTGCCTTGCTGTTGAACCTCATCAGTGAATGTTAGCTTCAGATTCCCAGATTCCTACACCCTTGCCCTCGAGCCCAAATTTCACCCCGTACCCAGGTCATAAACTGGGTTTACGGTTAATCACATGGTGGTTTAACAGTAAAACTATCAGTTACGGAGGAAGTAAACAACACTGCAGCTGACAGCCAGTAGACACATAAAGAGATGCTGTCCAGTCAAAACAACCTGCAGAGACATACCAACTGCTGAGACACAATGAAAGGATTATTTACAGGAAAAAACAAACATCAAATTCTGTATTTTTCCACTGATACTGTGTGATTTTCACATTGTTTGTCCCTTTCACCACCAAAAAGAAGACACACGTGAACCTGTACACATACACTCCACACCCCCCTGGCTATTTCCCTCCCTGTCACACTCCTCGTCCCCTCCCACTTTCTGACAGTTAACTGTATAAATATCCTACTCTCAGCATTGCTGGGATTCAGACACTGACCTGAACTGACCAGGGATACTCAGGTGGGAAGAGACCAGCTAAAGAAAGAAAGAAAAAATATAAATCCAGTGGGGAAACTCTCCACTGAACAGAGGAGGATAAACAGTTGCATCCCTGCAAAATCAGAAGATAAACCAGAAGATCATCGACTCAGTCTGACCCTCCACAATGTGGCTCCAGACGTCTCTCCTCTGTCTGTCCTGCTTAATTCTGTCCAGCCAGGCCCAAGACCGAGCCTCCCTCCGCCGCTCCAATGACCAGGCCGGGCGCTGCCACTACACCTTCACCGTGGCCAGTCCAGAGGAGTCCAGCTGCTCTGGAAGCAGCATGAAACCAGAGATGGATGGAGTCCTGTCCCGGCTCACCCTGCTGGAGGCTTTGGTCAGCCGGCTCATAGCAGGAGCGGACGTAGATGCAGCGACCGGGGTCGGGGCTAACGGTGAAGAGGGTCTCCAGGAAGCTTACTCCCAGGTTACTGGGGAAAGAAACCAGCTGCAGCAGGACAAGGAGCGCCTGAACAAGCAGGTCCAGGAGCTGCAGAGGAGGCTGGCCGAGCTGAATCAGGAGGCAGAGAGCCTCAGGCAGAAACCCTGCCAGCAGACACAAACCTCAGGGCGTGAAAGCAGGCCTGCCAGTGGTACGTACATCAGTGAGTAAAGGGAAAACACACACTCACAAAAACACAACTCTTTTAATTATAAGACCTGTGTGCCCAGAGGAGCATTTTTTCTCTTCACCACTAAAAAAGTTCTCTTTTGGGGAAGCTGAGAGGAAGACAAAGATATTTTTCTGCAAATTTTTGCAAGTGATGGCTGCTCTTCTGTGTTGATGCTTTTTTGATGAATGTCTTTGTGGTTGACTTAGGCTATGAAAAGTCTCCCGGGGCAACAGGTCAGGTTGCAGTTAGCTGTCCCAGGTTGAGTAACGGGGTTGGAATTTACAACGCAGACTCTTCTTTTATGGCTTTGTCACTCATGCTTGTCTGTTTACGTGCGTGTGATCATTTTCAGGAGAGCTACAGCAGGTTTATAGGGGGAACCTGCTGTGCTCCGAGGCAAATAAATGAGACTCCTACACTTTGATGTTGTCTGTGTGTTGGGACTGACTGTGGCTTAACTTTAGCTTACTACTAATATATACAAAAATTATTATTTTTGGTCATGTTCTACTCAAACTCCCTTCCCAGTCTGTACTTTTGTGTAATATTTCACTTTCTTATACAACATTCTTCACCCTGTCTCTCCCAGACCCTGCATATGATTTTGGGAATGGTGCATACCAGGAGATGAAGGCTGAGGTTACAGAGGTTCCAGCATCCCATCTCATTCCTGAAGGAAATCACAACTTCACAGGTAAAGTTTGGGTTTCACTGATGTTGACGTAGCTGCTCAAATCAGCCTAGTGATGGGGTGTTGATGCAAATTAATGCTTTCAAAAGCATTGTAAATATGGAAAAAATACCATGAAGTTAAGTCTCTTTTTTCTCCAGGCTGTGGAGAGCTGCAGTCAGTGGGAGATCCTGTGTTGCACAGGAAGGCTGACAGCATCACAGGGAAGTATGGAGTGTGGCTGCAGGATCCCGAGCCTCAGGGCCCTAATTACACCAACAAGACTGTGTGGCGTATCGACACAGTGGGTAAAGATGTCCGTCAGCTCTTTGCCTATGAAGACATGGATCAGTTCTCCCGAGGCTTCCCTATGAAGGTCCTGGTCCTGCCAGAGCCTGTGGAGAGCACAGGGGCAACCATGTACCGCGGGTCCCTCTACTACCAGCGCAGACGCAGCCGTACCTTGATCCGTTATGACCTGGCCTCCGAGAGCCTGGCATCACGCCTGGACCTGCCTCATGCTGGCTTCCACGGCCAGCACCCTTATTCATGGGGTGGCTACACTGACATCGACCTGGCAGCGGACGAACAGGGCCTGTGGGCTATCTACAGCACAAGCAAGGCAAAGGGTGCAATTGTGATTTCCCAGCTGGACCCTGAGAGCCTGGAGGTGAAGAGGAGTTGGGAGACCAACATCAGGAAGAACACAGTGGCCAACGCTTTCATGGCATGCGGACATCTGTACACAGTGGCCAGCTACACTGCATCCAACACCACCATCAACTACATGTTTGACACGGCCACCGGCGTGGGGCAGGCTATTGCCGTGCCCTTCAAGAACAAGTACCGGTACAACAGCATGGTGGACTACAACCACGCCCAGAGGAAGCTGTACGCCTGGGACAACTTCCACATGGTCACCTATGACATCAGACTGGGCAGGGCCAGCCATGGCAGCAGCTAAAGAGGACACAAACAGAGAGAAACTGCTGTTTACAGGACTGTGCTGATGCGAGGTCAAGTGAATGAGATAAAACATATAATCATTTGCATTGTACTGAGGTTGTCTATGTGTTTTTGCATTATTAAAATCTATTTTGTCTATTCCTATTGTAAATAAGATCTATTATGGCAGCAGAAATATATTCACAAAGCAGGTTCATGTAGCTATGATAGAGCTCCTGATGATCTCAGTGATCATTATAAACAGTAATCGTGGTTTTAAATTGTGAAATATTTTTGTTATCTGTTAATAAATGTTCATGTTATTTAAGTTCTCAATAAAAAACATTTATATGTATGCCTGAATATGTATTACATGTATTAAATATGTATGAAATGTTTGCCTTGTGTGTCTTATATAAAGCACTTTAATAAGAAAGGTTCCACAGCTATTAAGTTTATTATATTATTAAATATGGTCTCAATTGGCTACATGAAGGCACCAAATATCTGATACTGGAGGCTGGCTGTGGCGTGTCACATAGTGCAAGTGACCAAGAGGGTCATTGACCTTTTATGCTAAATGTTTTCACCAAAACATGAACTGAGACAATATTTGTGCGGAGGCACTGAGCTCACCTACCTTTATATTCACATTCATTTACAGGTGGTGACATTAAACACAGCATGTGCTCCTCCATCATGGCCCCAGAAGGTCATGAAATTCAGTACTCCATATTCAGATCAGGTGTCTTTCAAGTTCAGCTTTTATCAATTGGCTTAAAATGTGCAACAGTTTTGACGTTTCAACAACGTTTTTATTTGTTGTAGCATTTGCAGAAACTTTATCATTAATGTATCCAACCATGATGCTATAAACAGCTGTAATCATCAATATCTATCATGGCCTGTCACATTAGTGACAATAATTCGATGGCCATCTAGGCGATCATTTAAAAGATATTCTGATGTTATCAGTAGTACAAATGAGGCACCTGTGCTGCCTTACAAAGACAGACAGCAGTAACTACAGAAACAGTGTAGTTAAGAAAAAAAGAGTTTGAATTCTGAAGTGTGTAATGACTATATAAGCTAGAAAATGTTGATTTTATTCCTTTTATAGATTTTATAGATAATTGTCAGATACAATCAGATACTGTAGTCAAATCAAGGGGCATCTAAGCTCAGCTAGTTAGCTTTTAGCAAGTCTAATTTATCTGGTGTTCCTTTTTTGTTATAGTTATAGGATTTAGATACTGCCTTAAATATGTATGTGTGACAAATAATTTCTAAGATGTTGGAGCATCAAATTTGATTTTTCAATTACAGGAAACAGGTTGGTAAATTAGCTTATGCTAACGGAAGCTGTGACTGCATTCTGTCTAACCTTAACCAGCAGGAGCTCAGTCACTGTGGTTTTGGTTCTGTTGTTCTGGCAAAATTTACATTTTTTTTTCGGAAATTACACATCAGTGGCACAATATGTTTCATGCAAACAGACACAAAAAAGCCAGATTCTGGTTTTAACTACAAGCCTCAATATAAACACTTGCCAGTCTCTGAGTCCTGAAAAACTTCTGAACCAGCTACATCCTTGTGTTAGAGCCCCCATGTTGCCATTGGCAACCATATTCTTGTCATGCACTGCCCTCTGTGGACAACTGTTTGCATCTGCATTACACGTACACCCCTACCAGCCCGAGTTTATTTTTTACTTCAATCATGCACCAGCAAAAGAACTGGTCTGCTGTCTGGTTCTCTGGAGTTTAAAGGTGAAAATACAAAATGTCTCCATGTATTCGCAGAGTTTAGTTTGGAATTTGCAATGGTATGTTTAAGATGGTGGTTGGCAGCTCAGATTAACAACAATGTAAGAAGAGATGGGATGTATTATAATGACAGTCAGGAGACTCAGCAGCAGCAGCTGATGGAAACTTGGGTGAGTGTGACTTGACTTCCCTCCAGCAGTGTTCACACAAATACGTTGGCTCACTGTAGACTGTTTCAGCTCAATGCAAAACCACACTCCCCTCATGAGACAATGTGCCACCACATACTGAGATGAAATTCTCACATCACCAGGAAGCAGTGTGCCAGTGTCATTTTCATACAGTAGATTAAGATTTCATTCTCAGCCCCAGACTTACTCAGTCTCAGTAAGATACAAAACTATATCTGTAAATGGTACACAGTTTATTTTAATTTGCTTTGTATTTAAAAAAGGCTCTTATTGAATTCAGCTTTGGTTTCAGAATTACAAGATTAAGTCCATGCATCATCAATGCCACTGTGGAAACAAGCTGCATGTGCATCTTAATGGGATATGATAACCCACCAGTGACTACCAAACCATCCATTTCAATATTTCTACTTCATTCTTTTAAAAAAATTAAAAAGAATACAGACAAATACACATAAAAACAGGTACAGGTGAACAAAATATAAGAATACTGAAGTAACTTTGATATAATCCAATAATAAATAAAAAAACAGCAGGGAATCTATGAATTACACACACTCATGCTACACATTTCCCCCACACATAGGCTGACACACACACTGTTCCACCAAACCTAATATTTCCAATCTGCCATCCAGAGTCCACCATAAACCCTGCTGAGTCTCTCTCTCAGTCGCATGAGGAGCAGGTCCTGCAGGCAGTCCCAGGTCACCCACAACCTTTCCACTAGACTATATTGGCAGTAACCCATAGCCAAGCCAAAGCCCACATCTGTCACATAGTGTCTGGCAAGCAGCAGCCGGGACAGGCTCACCAGGGCGGCCCAGCCCACCACCAGGACCCGCATGGAGGCTGTGTCCACCAGCTGGGCTAGGAGGAACCGGGCGCACATGGCCGCCCGTGTGGCGTGGCCCGACGGGAAGGAGTAGCGCTCCACGAAGAAGGTGGAGAGGATGTCAGAGCGGTTCTGGGCAGGCCTGCGACGTCTGACCAGAGTCTTCACAACCCTGACCAACAGCAGGTCCAATAACAGAGCTGTGAGGAGGAAAAGGAGAAAGATATGTTGGTTTCAGTTTGCATCACAGGCTGAAAACTCACCTATTCAAAGAGTAACTCAGCTCACTTTCCTCATTTCCCCTCACAGCAATTGCTTTTTATATCTAGGCTATCACTCTGAAACTCAGTTTCTTCTCAACCTTACTCCATTGAATTGAGCAGTTATCTGTCCCTCTGATCTACTTATCTACAGCTCTGTGTATCACTTTCTGATAAGTTCTTCACTTTCCTTTCATAGATGGTTTGTATTAAGTAAATACTGGCTTAATTAATGGTTAATAAATTACTTACTAATGCTTTATAGACCAGTTATAAGCCATTAACAAGAACACATTTTTTGTGAACATCCCCTGGGCTGGTGTCTATCCTTTCTGTTAGGTAATAATAAAGTTATAAATGTTGGTAATCCCTTAATAAATGTTCCTCGAATTTCTCACTTATAAGCCATCAAATCTGCAGTTATAAATGTTGATAAGTCATTCATAAAGGGTTTTTACTAAGATCTTACTGACAGAGCAATGAGAAAAAGCAAGCGTCTTGCAGAAGCAAAAGAACTTTTTCACAACCTGGCAACCCCACAGTTGCTCTTATTAATGGCTCATAACTGATCTGTCAAGCATTGATAAATTATTTGTGAGCCATTGATAAAATTAGTTACTACTTATAAAAATTTATAAAGGGTGTCTTGTTAGAAAGTGGTACTGAAGTCTAATTAAGGATCTTTAAATTATTGTTGAAGCCTTTATAAGTGACTTTGGACAAGAGTAGTGCAACAAATGTAAATGGTAACAATACCACACTCATGTATTTGTCTAAAAGCTCTCTCATATGAAATTAAATGAAATAAAACCCTTGACCTCATTCATTTCTCATCGGTCTGTATCATATAAGAAGAGTCATACTAGCTCCACTATTCCCAAAACACATTGGCATCCTATAGGCTATTATGTGCCAAAAATAGCTCTGGTATTTCACCACAGCACAATACAGTATAACAGCACAGGACTTGATCTCAAAGCTGTCAGTCAACAAATATAATCTACACGTGCAAATAAAGCATCAACCATGTCGTGTGCATGTCTCTGAGTGGCCACAGATGCTGTCAGCTGGGCTCAAAGGAGAAAACTTTCCATGGCTGCGCTGTTGCTGCTTCTCGCTCGGTCACGGGGACGCGCACACAGCCTTTAGCTCTACTAATGCATTATTTGACACTTGAGTGAACTGATGCAGCTTTGGACTGTTATGCTGTGTTATTTCAATAACCATTAACATTATTAACCTCAGCAAAGCTACTGCCACCCTCACTTTGCCCTCACAAGGCTTCTTTTTGGAATTGGCACAAAATGTGCGCAATAACGCACCGGCTTTACCCGCAGCTGATGTGGTGATAAATAGAAAGGTGTGTGAACAACGGACACCTAAATGATAGCAGGCCTATAATGTGTATTTTTGTAATCCACATAAGACTGCTGCGTTCAGGAAAGTTGATTTTTCAAATAATGTTCTAAAAATGTCCACACTGGCGTGCCAAATACAAAGCGATGTAAAAATGCTCTAAGTTTTGTTATAGCTTACAGTATATGTGCTTATTAAACAAATAAAAAGGTTATCTATTGCTAAAGGAAGCGGATACTTGACTGCTAATTTGATTGCTATAACCCTACTGGAGTCATTCTTGATAACCCAAATTCAAAACAATCGACGCACACTCGCTCACCCAGGGCCAAGTTCAGCATGATCTCCTGCTCCGCCACACTCTCTCCCCGGAGCAGAGTGTACACAGCGCCGATGAGCCACGGGACGACATGCCCAGAGAACTCCACCAGCCGCACCAGGGGCCGTATGCTGCCCCACGGAGACTCCTCACAGGCGCACGCTCCGAGCCGCTTGGACAGCCACAGATCTATCGCCAGCAAAAACCGGAGCGTTATAGTGAATATCGGCTGGCTCAGACTGACGGAAAAGTGTTCAGTTTGCGCTGCAGAGGAAAAGTAAGAACAGCTGGAGGCCCGGCGGCGGACATGGCACTCAGATGATGCCCGGTTTCCACACACAACTCCACGGCAACTATTCCGTCTGGATGTTGGTGAGGACATTTTGGTTTGACAAAGTGTCCGGAGTAATCTCTCCGCCCTTCTTTATCGACCACCTGTGGCGCGTAAACACTTTAATCCTCCTGCGCTTGGACGCAAAACATCCTGCAAACCGGAGAGTGCGCCGATACAGGGGTTAAAATGATACCGCTTCAGAACTGGATTCCGCTGGTCACGTGGCTACAGTACCATTCCTATTAACATGTAATTAAACATATCAATGAGTTTTAAATGTATGGTTTCTCTTTTCTCTGGAAGAAACAACAAGCAAACAAATCCACTGCTTCTACAAATGTTGTCGTCGATTTTATGATTAAATTGTTTAACAATTTATGACCATATTTTAGTGAAGAAGTGTTTTAATAAAATCACTAAATCCTTGGTAGGAAACCGGGCCGTACGCGTGCGTAAATTGGTAAATTGGAAAACTTGGAAACAACTATGCCAGACAGTCAAAGCGCGACCTGAACGCACCGCACTGAATGAATCTGATCAGGCTCTATATGCTGTCCTGTGCACTTCACAGTGGATGGTAAATCGAGTGGCGTGCTGAGAGGGAAGTTTCCGCCTCCTCTTTATCTCACGCTGTCTGTCATCAGAGCTGCAGCTGAAAAGACGGAACACCTCCACGGTCACACTGAACATGCCGGGACTGCTGCTCGGAGATGTATTTCCTGATTTCGAGGCAGAGACCACCACTGGCACAATTAAATTCCATGAATTTCTCGGCGATTCGTAAGTATGCTTATTGATTATGGTTGTTATTTTTGGTTATTGATTGTTAGGCTTATCGAGAATTCAGTTCAGAGAGAGAGGGAGGGAGAGAGCTTGCGTCCAGTTCCTGTTACTGCTTTTTGACTTCTGCTTTAGACCTTTGACTTTACTATATAAATAAATAACCATCTATAAAGGTGGTGGACAAAATGAATGTACTCTGGAAAATATCAGATGCACAGCTGTTTATGAGCAGAGTTTGCTCAGACAGAGATGATCCAAATCGTCAGTCAGCTGAATCCCTCAACCATGTTGATGGTGCACAATCACAGTGCTCATGAAAAAAGTCCCTCCTGTCTAATTTTTGACCCATTTGAGAGTCACAGAGGTCACATCCTGTCAGTTTGGTGTCAGATGCATCATTCAGTTCCATCCTATTGTGCAACAGTGTATGTCTGATGAGAGGAACTGAGTCAGATTGCATCTCCTCATTACAGAAGCACTGACTCTGGCACAGCTTCACTAATATATCTTTTCATTTCCAGATGGGGGATCCTGTTCTCCCACCCCAGAGACTACACTCCCGTGTGCACCACAGAGCTCGGTCGAGCTGCCAGACTGAGCAATGAGTTCAGTAAACGCGGCGTTAAAATGATCGCCCTGTCCATCGACTGCCTGGAGGACCACCACGGCTGGACCAAGGTGTGCATCTGATACCACATCTGGAGTAACACACAGAGCTGGTATCAGTAACACTGAGAAGGCACGAGGCCGTCCGCAGTGGGTCAACATGGAAGGTTCTGTAGTTGTTAGAAGGGTGTTTATGACATACTGAGCATCAAAGTTTTGACTTCCCAGCAAGTAAAACTGTGATGTAGTTTTGCAGATCAAAAGAAGTTTAGACTATTCTAATTTTTTCAAGGAATAACACATTTTACACATAACCCATGTTTTAACAGTGGATTACATGACTTAGATCACTTTATTTTAGAATAACAGGTCCTAACTACACATTGAAATTCCACTTATATATAAACTCAACATCTAAACAACCTTTACTTTTCTACCAAAGTTAGCCCAGTGTTAACGTAGACGTCTTTACATCTTCTGACCTGCAAATTTCAAATGCTTACTGGAAAAACTGGTACCCAGAAGGTGCTGCATCACAGTCTTCCAGGATGTTTTACGACATAAAATCTTACAATTCTGCAAGACAAACTGGGATTGGTTCTACTTGATTATTTCACAATCGAGAAAGCACAGTTTCAGTGGAAAATTGGGTAAGCTGTTATGGTCAAATGTGATTATGAAAGCAGTTTAAGTGTGTTCAGATTGGACTGCATCAGTTACAGTTAAAGGAAAAGTTAAATTTAGTATACTGCATATCTCACTCATTTTAGCAGCAATCTTACAACCAAATCTTGTCCTTCTTTATTTTCTTTCAACGTGTTTCCTTTAAATTGTTTTTATCCTAAATATCACTTAATATATAGATGTTTCTATAAGACAACAGAGCTCCACCAGCGTAGCAACGATTTGGTTTAAATAACTAACTAAGGGCTTGTGTCTCTGCATTAACAGGACATCCTGGCATACAACTGTGAGGAGTCTGCTTGCAGCTCGTTGCCCTTTCCCATCATAGCGGACAGTAAACGGGAGCTGGCAGTGGCCCTTGGCATGCTGGACCCTGTTGAGAAGGACAAAGATGGGTTGCCCCTCACTGCCCGCTGCGTAAGTCCTCACAGTCAAAATCCAATTGTCCTATTTTATAGGCAGGGTTATATCCTCTGAGGTTCCATCTCTCTGTGTCTGTGTGTGTTTAGGTGTTTATCATCGGCCCTGACAAAAGGCTGAAACTGTCACTCCTCTACCCGGCCACCACCGGACGCAACTTTGATGAGATTTTGCGAGTGGTGGACTCCCTCCAGATGACAGCCGGGAAACGAGTGGCTACTCCTGCCGACTGGATGGTATGTCACACCTTTGAGAGTGACCTTAGTTTGCAGCAGTCATTTCAGCAGCAGGCCACAGAGATAACAGAAACAGGAACCGACCTGTTGCCATGTAGAATAACCTAATTTCTTTTCCGTGTCTGTCTTTCTCCAGCCTGGAGACTGTGTGATGGTGCCTCCCAGCATGTCTGAGGAGGAGGCTGCCTCTTTGTTCCCAGACGGCGTCTACACCAAAGACCTGCCCTCTGGCAAGAAGTACCTGCGCTACACACCCCATCAATAAGCATGGGCAGAGGAAGCACTGATATCAACACTCACTTATGTCACACAGATTGTGCCTTAATCCAGCAGCTCTCAATCCTGGACCTTAAGGACCTTGAGTACTGCTCGTTTTTGTCAGAGGGCGTCCCAGTTGTGAATAAGTCTGTGACAAAATGGATGGATGAAAACCAATGCCTTAAGGAATATGTGGGACTTCTATGGTATTTACAGCTCCAATAATAAAACCTGTAATGTTCGGCCTGTTTTTCAAGTTTCAATTTTGTAACAGTGATGCTGTCAGTGTTCAAATACTTTGGATCATATTGTTTACTCATGCACCTCTTTTTTTTTGGAGCAATGCAAGAAGAAGTGGTTTACGGTGATTTACACAAAGGATGACCTAGTGAGAGCAAACAATACTATTGTCATGCCTTGGTACTCATTTCATCTGACAGGTTTACTTCATTAAAATTAGTTAGTTACAGTTTTTTTTTAAAAACTGTTTAGTACTTCTGGAATTACCTTACCTTACATAACTATAATTTTGCACTAGTGCTGCCAGACCAAACAAAGTTTTGTGGATTTCCTGTATCTATACTCTCATGGTTGAGTGTTTGACGTAAGAATTTCACCTGGGTGGGACAATAAAAACATTGAGGTTGCTAATTTTTTCCCCATAATTTTGAGAGAAAAGAATGTTTATCAAACAGTGAACTACAGCAACGAAATCGCTCTGTCATGACTTGTGGACTCTTCAGAAAACACCTGCACGAGTTTGTTAACTTTGGCTGGCGGCGCTCTCCTTGTCCCCTCTCTATTATACGTTAGTTCTGTTTGGAGGCGGCTGTTAACTCAGCTGTGTAGGATTTGGCGTCCCCCCACCCCACCCCACCCCACCGGGTCGACGGCATCAGTGAAGAGCTTATCAACTTTGATCATGGGAACTGCTGGCAACAGGCTCCTCTCTGTGACCAGCGGACAGGAGAATTTAAGGACAGCTAAGGCGTCACAAACAGGAAATTGAAGCATAAGATTAAACACAGTGAAGAGAGAACAAAGCAGGTGTTTAAAAATGAATGAGCGTCACTATAGAGTTGAAGCGCACTAAATTATATATCAAAAGACATTAGGGTGGAGTGACAGTGAAAGGCATGAGCAAAGTTCTATCATTTTAATGATTTATTAGGAATACATTTGAAGGTGACAGCACTTGATGGTATTTGACCGGATGGAGCGAGTCCATCAGTGTGAAATCTGTTGAGGTCACCTCTTGCATCCACCTCTTTATTTTGGGTAGACCTGCAGCAGCGGATCTAAAAGACAGACAGCCGTGGAAAGCTCCAACAGCTTGTTTCCATAGAGGTCTTCTCTACCGTCATCTGCCAGGTGGTGTGAAATCTAAAAAAACTCTGCCACCAGTCATATATGCAGAACCAACAGAACCCCCTGACAGAGAGGGAGCCTCAGAGAGCTGTTTTTCTTCAGGTTATTGAGAGCATAAAAAAAAAACTGGACCCTTAATGATCTCAGGAAAAGCAGCACGGTTAAAACGTCTGTTCTTGTTCCCAGTGTGTGGATTTGTCATCGCTATTACGTCAGAAGAGAGTCAGTTCCAGCTCGGCCGCCTCCCACCAGCAGTGTCATCTCTGGTTCATGAGGGCCTGGTACTCCCTCTGGTGGGCGAACAGTCGCAGGAACACCTTGTACTTTCTCTCATAGAAGCTGACAAAAGCATGAAATGCAGAAAATGATTACACACATTTGTACCATATATTTCAGTTTTCATTGTCATAAAACACGCAGACTTCTCACATAGTGAAGTTCTCTCATAACCAGGCCTCAACTTAAAGGACACTGGTTCAATATTATAACATTTTGGTTTCACCTGGAATGAACGGAATGATTTGACAGAAAAATACTTGTAACTTATCTTTATCAATATGGGCTATGAAACACATTTAAAGACAATGCTATTTGCTTCACACTAGATGTAAAAATAAAAGCATAACATATATATTTTTTGAAACTGCACATATGTACAGTATGTGTGTATGACATCAAATTAATAGATAGTAAAAGGTACAAATTAATTTTAAAGAAGAGGTTCATATGGAAAGACAAGTTGTTGAAGAAGCTTTTTTTTGATAAAAATTGTTGATATGTTGTATTCTTATTGAATTGAGCATCATATATATTTGATCCATTTATGTCGCTATCCCACAGACCATTACAGCAACCATGACTTTCACCAAATATTAAAANNAAAAAAAAAAAAAAAACATCTTTCCTTGTCTCACCTCTGGAGTTCACGGTCAGGCTGAACAACTTTCCCCACTTTAGCCATTTTCTCCATTGCCTCCTAAAACGTAAATTGCAAAGACAAATATCACTCAATAAATCATGTTATGCACATTGGGTTTCAGGCCAGCCGTGACCCAGTTATAATATTAACATCAGCCAACTGCAGTGGTTTCGGTGTGGCTGACTTTATGACTAATGCAGTGCAGGGCCTCTCTGCTGTCTAAACCTACAAAAATCCAGCCAGTTGACTGTCTGCAGCTCAGAGGATCAGACACAGCAACTGCCTGCTGTAGTTATGGCTGAAAATGGGTTGACAGGTGCAGCCTAGTCTAAACAATAATGTCTTATTTTTAGTATATCTGGCTTAAAGGCTTGCCATTCTCTTGCGCTGCGAGCTCTGGTACTGAGACACCCAGGGATGATAACTTGACCTACTAGCAAAAGATTAATCATCGCTTTGTATCTTAAACACACTGTGCACAAATCTCCTCTGTGACTGAGGCAAACAGAGGCATGCACTTTATACTTTGTATTTTGGTTCCACCCAGCAGATGGAGGCATTGAGCCAGTGATTATAAGACCTGTGCTGCGTGCATATGACTCGGCGTATAATGTTCTTGGGGTCAATTTTATTGGTCTACAAAATAAAAAGATTGGATTGCAAACTGCAAAATATATTGCAAAATAAACACGTTTTTAAAAAGGGGCACACCACAGATTTTAACCATCAAGTTCTAGTTTACTCTCCAAGAGGAGTGCTACTCAGTCTGTGGAAAGTATTGTATAATGTCTTCTGTGGTTCCGGGGGGAAGTTTTCTTCAGTTAAAAAATAAAACTGTTATTTTGGATTTGGCTTGAGACTTAAACATTTTAGCAGTAAGTCTGCATTACAAACTGGAGATGTGTGGTTTGAAAGAAGTGGGCATTTAGAAGGCAGGGGCGGTCTAATGAAAGATGCTATCCAGTCTGGAAATATAGGATCCAGTGTTTTTGAAGTTTGACCATTCTAGAGACTATAATAATAATAAAACCCTTTTAAAACTAAATTTCAAACTTATCCAAAAATTGTACACCTATTCTCACATATTTTATGCTGAACTGCAAAATCCCTTAAATGACAACATATACAAACATTTTAAGATTTTGGGAACCAAGCTGTTTAACGCAACATTCACACAGCAGTGCATTCAGAAGTATGAAACAACATACAGTACCTCCTCTCTCATGCAACATACATCATGAGGACACCGGCTTACACTATTTTTTCCACTTGCATAAAAGAGCAAAAGTAAATTCCCACTGTGACTATTCATGATGTCTCAGTGTATTTCCACTGCAACACTACCACATGTGCACCAGACTTCCAAGCGAGTTATCGTTTAAGAGTACACAAAGAGACAATTTTGAGTACAGTTTTGAGGATTTTGTGGGATGTTGTTGGACAATTGTTGGACAATAGTTGCATTCAGATGTGAATTTTTGAAAACTCATTAAGAAAACGTGTTTGAAAGCACACAAGGACACTCCTAATTATCAGGGCACATTTTAACCCCCCAAAAAGCTGTTTACTGCAGAAAGCCTTTCCTGCCTGAGCCCCTGACAACTTTATGAAATTAGTTCACATACTGCATGTGTCTGCGTGTCACTCCACCTGTATAGTGCTGTAGTCCTGTGATGCACATGCACCCAGGACTGCTGCTCCTATTAACACAGCCTCCATCTGGTCAGGCAACACCACAGGCAACCCTGAAAAGGATAATATTGAAAAAGGTGGAATTGGCTAAAGCCTCCATAGGAGATACTGTTTAACAGAAATTTTCACAACAATGTGTATGGTTAGTAGAAATTGTAGAGAACCACAGCTTTGTGTGTTACCATTGTTTAATATTTTGGTGTGAAATGTCTATTTATATAAATATTCATAATATCAAAACAGTCATCGTCCCCTGTTAGTATTGCATACCTGTAGCGTTGGCGTGAATCTGTACAAACAGGGCGTTTTTGCTCAACCCGCCACACAGGAAGAGGGTTCTGATGTCATGTCCTGCTTCTTTCATGGCCTCCAGAATATGACGCGTACCAAGCTGAAACCAGAGAAGAAGACACGAGGGGAATCAGGTTAACAAGTAAACAAAGGTAACCTTCCTAAGTACTTTAAGGTACTAAGATGTCAGACTGAGGCTCAGAGGAAGTCATTTGAAACACTGAAACAAATAAAAACACAGTAGACTCACAGCGAGGGCTTGTACAGTGGCCAAATAGAGCAGGGCCAAGTCATCCAAGGTCTGGGAGAGTGACAGTCCGATCACCTGCAAAACAGTTATGAGTCATTCCTGCAAAAATGTCTTGGTGCTGAATAATAAGAGCCACCAGAGGGGTGCTTTCACTGACAATAGGGCTGCAGAAAGCAAAGCTGTCATTGAGCGTCTGGTATCTCGGATCACCAGTCTTCAGCCTCTCCTCCCTGGCTTCCTGCTTCCTGGAACTACAGATATGTCCTGGACACAATAATTG
The DNA here is from genome assembly GCA_003416845.1 of Oplegnathus fasciatus. NCBI lineage: Eukaryota > Metazoa > Chordata > Actinopteri > Centrarchiformes > Oplegnathidae > Oplegnathus > Oplegnathus fasciatus. The sequence goes on along the minus strand of NTHP01000139.1, from coordinate 1,034,477 downwards.
GCTTACTGACCCTGGGCCTGACAGTGGTGCTTTGTGAAGTTAGCTTCTTCAATTAGCTGCTAGCTAACTGTATCATGAATTTATTTTATTTAAATAGTAGTAAGATTTCAATAGTTTTGGGAAATACAGGTATTCGGGTTATTTCCAAGATTTAGATGAGAACATTGATAGCACTCTCATGTCTGTACTTTACATACGGAGCTGGAACCGGGAGGCGATTAGCTTAGCTTAGCTTAGCTTAGCTTAGCGAGTGGAGGCAGGGGGAAACAGCTAGCCTGGCTCTGTCCAAAATTCCAAAATTCTCCTAAAGCTCACTAATTAGCAGGTTATGTCATTTGTTTGATCTGTACACACACAGAAATGTAAAAACGACAGTTTGTGGTATTAGGGGAGAGTAGCTAGGCTAACTGTTTCCCCCAACATCCAGTCTTTATGCTAAGCTAGGCCAATCGTCTCCCATCTCCAGCTCCGTACTTAACGCACAGATATGAGAGTGATATCGATCTTCTCATCTAACTCTCCAACAGAATGCAAATAACCGTATTTCCCAAAATGTTGAATAAAAAAAAAATCATAACACAGTCAGCAAGCTGCTTCTTGGGAGAACATATGACTAACTTCACATTATTCATATTCTTTACCAATAATCATTCTTTATTTACCAAAACATCAAGATATAACTAAATTGGACCACTTAAGCATACTTTAAAGTTAAGGAGGGTCTGTAATGATCACTCCACCCCTGACGGTTATCGGTAAATAAACTTACAAACCCATGCTTTCATCAGTAATATTTGATGTCATCAAGTCACGTGAAGCCTTGACTCATGTTCCCTCACCATGCCCTTCAAGGTGGGGTCAGCCAGGGGCGACCTGTTCCCGTGGAAGTCCGGCCACAGGTGCAGACCGGAGCCCAGCAGGTCAACAGCAGATTCGGAGTTAGCCATTAAACTCAGGTGGCTGTTCAGGTAGCTGTAGATGTTCTCACCAGCAAAGGGACACCTGGGAAAAATAACAGTAAGCAAATGAAGAACCCCTGTCTGATGAAATAACATTAAAGATGGACACTAACAATTTGTTTAGAAAATGCAACACGCCTTTTTGTCAGAAGACATTTTGACATGACATGAACAATATACCAGCATGCATGTTTAATTCTAAGTAAACGTTAAGAAAATCAAACTTAGTCAAATTGTATAGAATATACAACCTTTCTAAGCTTCTAATCTCCCCAAAGCTTACTGAACATTATCATACGTCAGCTGAACAGGGATGAGCAGCACTAAATGCATCAGCTGACCTCTGCCGTGCCTGTTCCTGGAGCTGGGTGTAGGCGGCGTGGCCCTTCACCATGTGGTCAATCTGAGGGAGGAGAGAGCAACACAGTGTTACAGAATGGATTACCGATGACACAGCTGATGACACAACGGCTTGCGGAGCTGCAACTGCTGACTATTTTCATCAATGATTCATTTATCAATTATTTTTGATTATTGGTTAAACGTTTAATCTATTAAGTATCAAAAATATTTTACAAATTCACATGTTAAGTTACTGGAGCTGAAACAAATGTTATAAAACACCCATCTGAGAAGCCAGAAACCAGAGGACATTTGGTGTTTTTATATGACTGTAAGCATTATTAATAATTCATTTCTCTACTGCTGAAATAACTCTGATGAAATGATTGTGTTACTGTGGTCTCTTTTACGTCTCTCATTATTTATCTGCTTTGTGTCTGATGTGACTCAGCTGAATTATATGAACACCCGATGATAAAAGATAACTAGACTATACTGAAACAAATCTGATTTCTTTAACCCCAACAAAATGAAGGCCTCCACGAGTATATTCATGAGAATTTTTTGACAGCCATATATTTACTGGAGGGGAGATAGATTGCTTTTAAATGCAGTTGTCTATGTGTCCAGATGTGTTGATCATGTCTGGGTGCATTTACACCTGGATTGTATACAATTTGTCTCTACTTTCATGCAGTTTTCTCTTACAGCGCAGCACAAACCGGGTCAGCAAAAGCGTGTATGAAGCTTGACAGTGGACTGACCAGCCTTCCTGTGGCACTCTGTCCTCCCTCGTTGAGCCACATGCCAGGCACCATGGCAGACAGGCACGGCCCCCACACTCCTGGCACAAACAGAGGCTGCTCGCTGATCTGATGCACATGGAGGTGAAAAATGTAATGTTTCAGTGAGCACTGTATATCACACTAACAACGATTTTACATCTACAAAGAGACAGGCATGACACTAGTAAAAAGCTAACACAAATACTTATCATGTTTTAAATGGCAATAGAAACCACTACAGTTTCAGTTTCAGGTTAACGAGATTACTGCTGCTGGCAGGATCATTTAAGTCTAAATACAATAAGGATTCACTCAAAATATAATATGTGTAAAAATGACAAAAGAGAGGAAAAAATTCAGAGTGGCCCTGATCTGTCATTGAAGAGGATTTATCAGACTATTTTTAATAGACTGCATACCTGCGTATCAGTATTAACTAAGTTTTATATCACCTCAGTCTCAGTTAACACACCGGAAGTGTGTGAAAAGTGTCAGAGGGGTCATCACGGAGTTCACATCATATCCATGTTTTTATAGCACAAACGCATATTGTTTTGCTAAACATGAGTTCCACTGAAATGTACAACAGGAAATGTAAACCACTCACCGCCATGTGACAGGTTGATGTCCCACAGATCATTGCCATGCGTGAGGCGATTGGCTGGTCCTCACAGGGCAAGTGAAAGCCTTTTACATCTGCACCTATCACACCTGGGACGAGCAAAATTACTGATTTACTATTTTTGGCAGAGGAAAAATTGTATTGTCATAATGAAGTTTTTTGGTATTACCTACTGTAATACAAAGTTTATAAAACTCCTGTCAGAGCCCCGTCAGGGACTAATCACAATGATTTGCAGATCAAAAGCTTTAAATCCATTTGATGTGGTTCTCTAACCTTCACGTGGGATTCAGCAGTGACACTAACTGCTGGAATAATGTTTGTCAAGCTGGTTTGAGTTTAAGGTGGAAGGTTCATCTATGCGTGGGGGCAGGGGGTGTACATCACTGTGACATGCACAACAACTAAAAGTGCAGAGTGTTTTAACCTCTGACTGATGCAACAATGTGTGATCGGCAGAGGCCACGGCCAGAGGTCAGGGGGCACAGTTCATGAGCAGTTTATCTCCAAGAACAAAACCAGATGGTTTGGAGTTCTGAAACAAAGAAAAGGTCTACTGCCGCCCTCAAGTAACAAAATGCTCACAGATACAGTACACAGCAGCATTAATTAGTAACAGACACCTGTTTGTTGAATGTTATTTCATTTTTGCTCAAAATATTAAAGAGAGTTTTGGTGGACGCATATCAGTTACTGCAACATCCCTGCTTCAGTTCTACTCAGGGATCTTTATCATATCCTCTTGTATCACTACTACTGTTGACAACTACTGGCTCAGAGTGCCATGCAGTCTGTATGGATATTCATGTTTCCTTGAGGATGATGCTTGATTATTTTGTTGAACCCCTGGCCTTTCATCTAGCACCACCATCTAAATCTAAAAATCTACTGGACTACTGGATTGCTTTGAAATGTACTGAACACCATAATTTACCCCAAAGAATGAGCCCTTTGCTTTTGGGACACTTCACTGGCTTTCCTCGGGTGCCAGAACATGTTTTCAGTATCTTGTGTGCAAGATACTGAAAACTGTTGGCTGTAATTCTGTGAACTTGCTGTGCATATTTACATTCCTCTGAGATTGAAAACTTGTGTTTGATGAGCCCCTGACCTTCTCTAGCGACACAGTTATGATAAACTTTATATTTGTGCACAAGAAATATAAAAATTTAGCTGGAAAAATGAAGTTTCTTGGGTTTATTGATGTTCCCTAGTGGAGGAACATCTTCATTATTGACACTCCATCAGCTTCATCTTACACCCACCCTAGACCAAAATGTCAACTTTAGACATAAACATTAAATCTTCTGCCTCCCTTCTCCCTTTGGTGTCTTACTGATGACACATTTCATGTTTTATGGTTATGAGAGTTTATATTTTAAAAACCGTTACCTCTCAAAGCCATGTGGAACCTGCAAAGTTACCTAATAAAGAAAACAGATACATTTGGCAGAAGAAGACAGGTTGAGTAAACAGGTTTAGGATGTAATACCAAGGCCTCCTGCATGCGCATCAATCAGAGAAGCACCGACTGCAGTTCCTGGGTCCAAACCCAGATCTGCTGCTGCCTCCTGGGTTAGGCCGTCTCCCAACGGGCTCCCTGGAGGACACGTCACACTGCCTGGATAACAGGAAACAGCACAGCTTGCTTAAATTATCCAGTAGAAGATGTGTTTGAAAAGATCACAACATGAAAGTTTCTTGAATTCTTAAAATATACAATTAATTAGAGGCTCGCTTGTTAATGTATTTTACCTATTTTGGAACAGTTGTTTTCCAGGAGATCCTCCAGTCCGATGCTAGTCCAAAAACTGGCATCCCATCCTTCTGGGGGGCAATAAGTCCATTTACACACCAGAGTACACAAAGACCTGTGAAACAGAAAAGTACTGTAACATGTCTCATAATATATTACATATACATTAGTACATTAACAGTATCTGGTGAAGGCCACAGTATTAAAAGTTTGTCCATAATAAAAGACACACTTCTTAGAATTACCCCTGCTACAGAGGACAACCCTAGTCTTTCCTTTAAACAGACATTTGATACAGGGATAATGTATCACAAAGTCACAATGACCAGCGAAGCTCACCGTGTCAAAGAGCCTGCTGCCTTCCAAGACAGGAAGTCTGGAAGGTCGAAAAAGTGAGCAGCTTTTTTCCAGCAGCTTTCTTTCAAATTCTGAAGAAAAGACAAGAGAAATACTGTATGTGCCAATGAATCCCTTATCAGTGAGGAATAACAGCACATGCATGTGCTGACAGACCTTAACAACAAACCACTTTCAGGGAACTCTATCAGGCGCCTCCCAAGAAAAAGGTGGGTAAGGCTGGAAAACTTGTAAAACAACAGCAGACACATGCTGACCAGCCAATACAGAGAGCGACAATAAAACATGTAGAGATCAGTGGTCCTGTGGTGACCTTGCTCACCTCTCACCTCTTTGAGCCAGAGCAGCTTAGGGGGTTGCATCTCTGGTGACATGACCCCTCCCACCCTGCTCAGGACCCTGTGGCCGGTGTTTGTTATACGAGCGGCCTGCTCTTCAGCTCGATGGTCCATCCACATCACCACGTTCCTTTGTCTGTCTCCTGGTAAAGCAGGTTTTAGTGAAAGCAAAATGTGAGCAAAATTTACCAAATAGCAAATACTGCACAGACTGAATATCCCAAATTAAATATCCAAGATTAAATTGGTCTATTAGGAGATGATAAACAAAACAGTCGTGATAGATATGTAACATCTATGCAGCATATAATCAGTCATTTAACCTGAGTATCTGGCTCCTGACCCCTGTGTCCACCTTGCTTAATTGAAAAAAAAAAACCCTACCATCTCCAGGGTTTCTGCTCTGTAGCTGACCCTGACCTCTGACCTCGCTGTGGAGGAGGGGATTTTACCTTCAGGGATCAATAAAGTATCCCATTACATTAGACTAAAACAACGTGTCCAAGCAAAATCCAATAACTGAAAGGTTTCATGCTCCAAAGAATCCATTCTAGTAAAAATTTACAACCTTATACAACCAACATTTCAATAACATAATTAATTCTTCCCTTAATAGCCCATAACCATAACGTGTACTTAGGTGTATATAAATTGTGCTTTATAAAGTTTTCCTGAAGCAAAAAATAAGAGTGACATGTGAGGTACAAAGGTCAGGCTACAGGGGAAAGAAATGTTTGACTTACCATCCTGACTGACTGGCACAGGCTGGAAGCTTTGGTCCAAAACCACAAGAGAGCAAGTGGCGTCAAAGCCGAGCCCTCGTACCTGACCCCTCTCCACACTTTGGGTAACTCTCTGGAACACATATAAAATATAGTCTGAAAAATCACATTAGGTCAGTGCTTTTACACATAAGTAACATCCGCGGAGTGATTGTAAGAGTGTATGTCTGAATGCATTAGCAGGCACTGTTTCATAGTTCAACATATGTTGTGTGTTACAGTGACATGATTATGATGGCTGGAATGAGCCCTTATTTATTTTCACAAATCATCAGCATGTTTGACACACAGGTGTACTTGTACCCCAGGCAGTACCTTTGCAGTTGCCAGGGGGTATGTAAGTATGATTTGTTCAAAGAAATAGATCCACATATTTGTGTTCAGCAGAAAAATAAACATCCAAAAAGAATTGCGAACTGGCGTGATGCTGATGTTTAGTAAATGTATTGTCACAAAAACCAAGAAGCGACAAACAACGCTGACTGTGTGTGTCAGCAGAGATTTATAGTTAGTTGAAATTGAAGTAAAAATAAGGGAGAAATGATCGAAAGAGTAAAAGTAATTTATAAATAGCTGAAATATTAGCTAAAACTAATGGGTAAATGATTGAAGGGTCCAGCTTCTGCCACTCCCTACTGGTATAAGCAGGAATGCAAACAAACACATCTGGAACATGAGTGGGGTCTATGGTGGGGTACCTGACTTCATCTGATGAGATTGGTGGAGTATTTTTAATGAAAGGTTGGGAACCAGACACTGCTCTCAGGTCACCCTACCTTGACTACTGTGCAGCATTTCTCCCAGATCTCCGTGGAGGACTGGACATAGTGGTCAGACTGGGGCTCCCAGATACTGATGGGCTCCTCTGCGGTGCTCTTCAGCAGGCCCGCCCTGGTCACCAGTGCAGCCCTCACACTGGCGGTGCCCACGTCCACTCCAACATAGTAGACCTCTGCCATGAGGAGACGAGCTGAATGTAGAGGAGGGGGGGAGCAGAGGGGCCAGGGGCTGATTATTAACCAGGCTACACCGTCAGTGTCAACATTTAATGCACCGTTTCGAAACAGGCAGAAGTAAACACAGATATGAACGTGTGTATATCGTACATTTGCTTATAAGTAAAGATTTCTTTCTATGTCTCGTCAGACACTCAAATGAATATGATAACACTGCTGTGCAGCAGCGGGGCGATCCAGAGATTCTCCACTATGATTTACACAGAAATAACATTTCAAATACACTTAACAAACATTATCAACCATAGAGGACATTTATACATCAGCTAGAACAACATCACAGGACTTACCGGCAGATCGAAACCTTATTTCAGCGCAGAAAACATCACTTTTGAGCTTCTGACCAGAGCACTTTGTACGGGAGACTGTGGCTGCGACGGAACGCCAAAGCGGCCAAAAAGGACAAAGTCGACTTTTTCTGATGAGCCGTATAAAGTCCAAAGCAACACAAGTAAGAAAGGTATGAAAAGTATGAAAGGTTATTTTACATTCCCTCTCTGTCTTTCCTTCGTTATCTTATTGTCTCTGTAGAGTCCAGGATTTTAGTGGACTACTAGGCCATGAAAAATCAGTGAAAACACAAAAACTGTTTAAATCTTCATAGACAAAGTATATTACTGTGCAAAGTAGTCCAATAGGACTATATTTATCAACCGAGCAAAGTGGGCAACTCTCTGGGGTCTGGAGGCCCCAAAAGCCGTAAGTTTACTGTAATAACATGTACACCATTTTATAATTTGAGAATGATTGTAGGAATTTTCATCACTTTGGTACAATATAAATTAAGACAGGTCCTACATCATTTATCTAGTCTAATCGTAACCTGTCTTGAAGAGGCTCCCTGTGAAAATCTAGTTTTAAGAGTTTTATTATTTTAGTTTAGATTATTCTCTCATGATGCATATTCCTAAATGAAGCTGTGTTCAATCATATTACTACAAACTGACACACAAAAACAGGATGCAATTAGTGTTATTCCAGCATGGAAGTGATGTGTAAGTACTAACTCAGCTTATTAATATTGAGAAGCCTCAAGCATTATGACCAAGCAACCTGGCCAACCCTGTAGCCACCAATGAGGACATGAAATACGGACTCAAATATTATTAGATTGATTTTTTTAGACTAAATATCTCGAAATTTGACTGATTCTATGACTACAAAATCCCTCAACAAACGTTGTGACTTGTCTTGAGTGTTTGAGCAAGTAACTAAAGCCACCATATGTAGTCTGCTGTGTGCACTGGACTTATCGGGAACTTAGGCAGGATTTTAGAACATTTAGGACACTAGCACGTCTGTTATTTCATTATTTCATTGTTCAGTCAAAAGATCTTTTTCAGTCAGCAGACATTTTGACTTCTTCTGGCAGGAGAAGCTCAGGTGTAACTAATAAAATTACTGTTACATTTAAGGGTTACAGTAAGTCGTGCCAATAAGCCAGCATGCACAGTGCCAGATGGGCTCTTGAACTGGCAAAATTAAATGACATGCAGCCATCGTTAATGTTATTAAGCACACATCTGCTTTTCCTGCTATGACATGTCAAAATATCTTCTGTGAAAAAAATCTATTTAAAACTACATGAGTACAGACAGTGTACGTGAGTTACTGACCACTCATATGTGAGCTGAATAAATAAAGACATAATAGAAAACACTCTGTTACAGCAGTGTAGTGTTAAGGCTGCAAAATGAGCTGTGTTAGACAATAACCTGCCATCAAAAACATGTCAAACTTTCTACTCTGCATCCCGCCTTGTCTCTATTGTGTTCTTTTCTTAGAGGAGATCAACAGCTGTCTAAAGGAAGTGGTGCTGGCTGTGATCAGCGTGTTTGGACCAGGAATGATCAGCAGAGATGGAGTACAGAGAAAAACCAAGCAGCAGGACAGGAAGAAACAGATGGTCTTCAGCAAACACTGCATGGACAGTGTTTGAAATCTCATCTGTCTCTCTCACTGCTCGGTGTGTGTGTGTGTGTGTCCCTCTGGTCCACGCCTGAAGGTAATCAAAACTTTGCTCTGTTGATACATCAACACATGCATATATATAGTCTTTCTCTGTGTTTTTGCTCTCATGAAAGGGGGAGTGTTTCCACCTGACCCTGGGCCGTCCCACCTGTGTGCAACAAAAGCAGGCCTGTTGGGAGGCGGGCAGGACCGGCTCCTGATTAGAAAACTTCATGCAGTGGAAACAGCTGGCCCGGGGAGGGAGGAGGAAGGCGCTGTTATCTAAAAGCGACCTCGTCAGGCCAGCAGAGGGGAAAAGCTGACAGAGAAACAGGAAGCACGGCCGGGGCACAGTGGTAGCTTGATAGGAAAATACTCCTCAGTGGGGCTTAACACAGGTGTACAGACAGAGACAGAGAGAGGGAGTTAAGTGGCTCAGAAAGTTATTGGAAGCTGCTCTGTTATGTGGAGGAGAAAGGAAAGGAAAGTCTGAGGCCTTGTTTGTCTTCAGTACCGCTGTGGTATAAGACACAAACATTTCTAAAGCATTCCAGTGCTGGATTTCTACTTCAGGGTGTCAAATACTTCCAAATGGGTGTTGCACGGCCGTGTTGTGAGGACAACATGTCATCTCAAGAGTGTTGACCTCAGGCAGCTCTGGTTCTCCCTGGCTGTCTGGGGCTGTTAACTTATTTATAGTTGGCTTGAGGAGAACATGTTGAATAATACAATGGGGGAGGCCAGACAGACCGGACTGCAGCTGTACGGAGCCTTCAGTCACTAGTGCAGCTTCACATTTACCTATGAGGCCTAGGAGAGCGAAGGACAGAGTATAATGAATATATTTCCTGTTTAGGAAGGTTATCATGTAACTTCAACACGAGCAAAGATCAAGTGACCAAATTATAATTATAATAGGTTTTAGGGCTAAAATCTATATCATAATATATTGATAACAATAAATGACCAATGAGCTCTTTTTAATTCATCAATACATTATATTTACTACCATGTGTTGGCTCAATTCTGATGTTTGTCCTTATTAAAGATATGAACAGTTTAAGATTCTGGACATTTGGACTATACTGTGAGCTGATTGGTTGATTAAGATATTACAAATTAAAATTAAATATTGGTTTTGATTGATTATATATGATTTGAGCAATTTTTTGGAATCTGTAATATAATCTACATTTCTGACAGTAAGAAATACATATCTGTAGTTATTTAAATTGTATATTTAGATCTATAAGTCAATGTGAATTAATTATAGTTCCTAATATACACAGTTTACAGTAACAGTTTGACCTGTATATAGTGTATGTTGGTTGTCCACGTGTATCTATTCCCACACCCCCTTATGTCTGTACTTAATGGCTCATCTGTGTGTAGCTTTGTTGTGTATATTTCTGTCTGTATACTGTGTGTTTGTGTATACTGAGAGCCACTGACAACTACAGTCATATTTCTTGTATGTGTCATACTTGGCCAATAAAGTTGATTGTGTTCCTGAGGACACACATCGTCCTCCTCTCTCTGAAAAAGGCACGGTTGTAGAAAGACATCTTTTTGTAAAAAAAAAATGTGTTGTTCTTTTACAACAAAAGAGCTCCTGGTGCAGGTATGACCTCATTTTCTTTCTTCCATCTTTAACCCTTTTCACCACTTTGCAGCGCTCATTTCTGAGCTGCTATAACTAGATTTATACACACACTGAAGATTTCATGTCCCTGCATTTTGATCATGAAGCCATCATTTGAATGTGCTTTTACCCAGTGGTCTGTGCAACTTTACACTCTGTGAGCGACGTGTTCCTCATCCAAAACATCTCATTGAGAGAATATTGATTAGCTGTTGTGTGTTAATCAAGGCTGAACTCCACACACCATCTGGAGCAGCCCTCGCTTCAGGATGGGTAACTAATAATTGAGCGGGTAACTAAATATTCAAAATCACTACGTAATCCCAGAGTACATTGCTCCACTGTCTGCATTACCTAATCCCATAAGCCATCGCGGGGGGGCGGGGATATGGCTAGTTGTCAGAGCAACCTGCATGTCATTAGACATACCCCTCCCACCAAATCATCTCCCGCCAATCAGAGGCCGTAGAAATGACATCATTGTTATTTTCAGTAGAGCTGCAGCTTAGAGGTGGATAAAGTTCGTCTCCACGTTGGAAGTGATAGAAAGTATTATCCCTATTCAGCCCCTCTTTCTAGATTTTGGGAAGGAAAATAAATCAAAGAGGACACTTGAGGTGTAAAAACACGGAGGCTCGGCGGCGGAGGGACTACGTTTTTCGTTGATGATCGCACGGTTCACAAGAAGAAAAGTTTTCTCAGGACGCGAAGTTGTCAAGTGAGTTGAACTTCAACAATAGGCGGACTCTATCACAAGACGGTGCGGAGATAGAGAGTCCCAGGACATATGTAACCAGGCGATCTTGGACTCTTTTTTTTTAAGAAAAGACCCAGAGGGTGATAAAAAAAACTTTATGTCCAGAAAAATGGAAGCGACATTTTACGACGAAGCCGTGAATGCCTCCAACTCTCAGCACGACGGGCCGACAGTGTATGGGTTCAACCCCAAAACCCTCAAACAGACCATGACCCTAAACCTAAACGACCCGAAGAACTTCAAACCCCAGCTGAGCTCCAAGGCCCTGGACATCCTGACGTCCCCTGATGTCGGGTTGCTGAAGCTGGCCTCGCCTGAGCTGGAGAGGCTAATCATCCAGTCCTGCACCGGGCTGACTACTCCCACCCCGACCCAGTTCGTCTGTCCCAAGAACATCACCGACGAGCAGGAGGGGTTTGCCGAAGGGTTCGTGAGAGCGCTGGCTGAGCTCCACTACCACCAGCAGGCGCCCGCCGCCCACCCTGACGCACAGACCAGCGCGACCAGCAGCATGGCATCCGGCTCTGCTGCGTCCGAGAGCGGCGGGATTCCCTACAGCTGCACGGTGCGCACCGACCCGCCGGAGTACACAAACTTGGGCACTTTCAGCCGGGTTGTGGGCTCTGCGTCCGCACCTGCCAGCGAGAGGCACCCACCCATGAGTTACCCAGCCGCCCCACAGCCGTCCCACAACCACATGGACCACCAGCTGGCGGCAGCGCAGCACTCGCGGCTACACGCGCTCAAGGAGGAGCCGCAGACGGTGCCCGAGATGTCCGGCGACACCCCGCCGCTCTCCCCCATCGACATGGAGAACCAGGAGCGCATCAAGGCGGAGAGGAAGCGCATGAGGAACAGGGTGGCCGCGTCCAAATGCCGGAAAAGGAAGCTGGAGAGGATCTCCCGGCTGGAGGACAGGGTCAAAAACCTGAAGAGCCAAAACACGGAGTTGGTTTCCTCTGCCAACGTCCTCCGGGACGAGCTGGCTCTGCTCAAGCAAAAGGTCATGGACCACGTTAACAGCGGCTGCCAGCTCATTTTGACGCAGCAGCTCCAAGCTTTCTAGACTGCCAAGGGAAAAGAACCAAGGGACATTTCTTGGGGACCAAATGCAGCTTAAAGTGGGCCTGCTCAGCCTGGAAGGGGTGGGGGTGGGGGGTCCCTGCGTCTCATTTCATGTTTCCACCAAATTATCCGCTCAGGCTGTATCCACGAAGTTTCTGCAGACAAAGAGCAACGAACTTGTAATTGGTCAGTATGATGAAATATTACAGAGCGGAGGCCACCAAGCTTATTGCACAGACACTCTCAGCTCAGAGGGGACATTGATGTGACTTGTTAGATATTTCAAGCAATGTTGTCTTTTTTTTCCATTCAAAACCACGAGATCAAATTTACAGTCAGTCAAGCCAAGGTAGCGTGGCAAGTGTCCATAGCTTAAGCTAATTTTAAATTGATACAGTCCCATGCAGTCCTGACAGACAGCCAGAGCCTGCGTGGGGGGGTCAAATTGCAACCGCACAGAAACACAATGTGAACGAGGCCATGCCCCTGCGAGTCTCCAACCACGTCAAGTAGCAGTTCATGCAGACAGACTTGAGTCGAGCACTGAGTATCCCACCAGCGACTATACAGTATGTACAGAGTAACACTAACAATAAAGATGTTTCACACCTTTTACGCAAGGACTCTTCTAGGTGTGCGTGTAGCGTTTACTGACAAGATCTGCCTTACTTTCTTAACCCTTCTGTTCATACAAGTTTGTGATATAGGTGTAACTAATGTTAGACCTGAAAATAACACTTTGTAATATTTGTACGCTGTTATTTTGAGCACTTCGGAACTGTACATATGACTAAATAAAATGTTGGACACGCGTGATGTGTGAGTGCTTTTGTGCCTGCTGGATAATCACTTGTTAGACACACGGCCTCGCAGTGCATTACATGAAGTGTTTGTTATCGAAGGAACTGGGACGGACGGGATATTGAGTCACCAGTGCAGCGTGTGCTGCTCGTAATGGTTGGTGAATCTACGCGGCCGCCCATTGGACAGCGAGGTGTCGGAAGTGAGCCGCAGGCAGCCAAATATGGCAAGAGGTCCTCAATGCGCACTGGGACGGGTGTGTGTGTGTGAATCACCGTCCTCCCACTACAGCTGGTGACTCCTAGAAGAAACCTATGAGGCAGATCTGTTTATGCACTGTGGGAGTGTGCTGAGGGACAAAGGCAGTATTTTGATAGAAGGAATTTTCTGTATTAGCTAGAACTTGTACAAAAAAAACAAAAACATTTTTATTTTATTTTTTTTAACTACTGTCTGGAATATAAATTACAAACAAGCGTGTAGAAAAAAAAGGTATACATTTATACACATTTCAACCTGAACTAGATGCTGCACACAAACATGGTCAACAGATATTCAAGTGCACATTAAAAAAAATTTAAAAAAAAAGCTTAATCTGTATACACATTGTGGACCACCAACACTGGTGGCTACTCGCTGGCCTTAAACCAGACACCAGTAAATGTTTTAGGAGACAATTTCAAGGTATGTTCATGAGGGGCGTGATGACTCAGGAGGCAGCTGTCCGGCAGAGTTTAAAGACCCTACACGCCCACAGTAAACCCCCACAGGTGTTTTCACTTACTGCCTGATTAGACCTCTTCTCAGGACGCTGTGCAGCTCGACTGTTCTGTTGCACCTGTAGAGGCGGGACAATTTCCATCTCTGTCATTCTAATTCGTGCGTTGAGTGAGATGACCTCAGGTGATTCTCATCATAGCAACCTGTGATGAGGTCTAATCAGATGAAATGAAACACCTGTGCATGGTACAGGGCCTTTAAGGCTGTTTAAATAGGCTTAATCTTTCCTACATGCAGTACATGTTGTGACCGGGTCATGTACACAGTGCTACATGATTAGATACAGACTGTTCTGTATTCTTGGGATGTTTCTTGAAACAGCTGTGGTGCATGTCTGACAACATGGATGAGCTTCTTACCCACACACACCTGAGCACTAACACTGTGTAACCTGGCCAGGATCCTTGTTGTCCTGTCCACCGCTCGTAGCTGCTGGTATATCCTAAGCACTTTCAATATTTTACCACCAAATTTTAAATTCTCACAACATGACAGAAGTGGCAAATGATGGTTGGTCGACTGCCAAAATGGCTGGTGGAGCAGACAAAAATAAAACAGCTCATTTGCCAGCCACTGGCTGGAGGCTGGAGTTGACAGCCCACTCAGCATCCACTGTCCAACTGTTTTGTTTCATCTCGCTCCACTCATGTTTTATCTTTTTGTGCAACAGGTATGTGATTTTCCAGGCATTATAAAAAGGTATTCAGTTTTTTGGACACACTGTTCCCCGTCCATTTCCATGTGGGGATTATTTTTGCGTTTGGTTCCTGATGATACCCGCAGTTCATATACAGTCCTGTGTCAGTGGTTCTCAGCTGACCAGCACGCCCTCTTTCGCAGCGAGGCGCTGCCGGTGTACGTGGTCCTGCTCTAGTTCTTCATGGCTGGGGTGCCAGAGCCGTGACAGGATGCGCTCCATGTTCAGGGCATACATGGTGTGGGAGGGCATCACACCGTGGTGAACCTACATCAGACAAATGTTTCAGAAAGATATTTAAGCATCTAAACCTTCGATGGATAAAAAGGGCAGGCCAGAAGTACTAATGTGAACAAATTCAGTGATAAGCAGCAAACAGCGGTTCACTAATATGACCAATGAAAACACTTTAAAATATCTCACAGCAAGAAAGTACATACTTATGTTTAAATATTTACTTCTAGTAATGAATAAATATTCTGTGTATGTGGATGTCACAATACAATAATTTTCAGTGTGACCACTGACTAAGTACTATGTTATTCCTTATAAACAAGGTTATGAAAGCTCACTGACTTCTATACACTGACTAACGCTCTTTGATTATAAATAAAGGGGTAATATGTCAGAACTTCTATGTATGAAGCTTGTGTTTGTAAGAAAGGTCTCTAGATTTAGTTATTCAATTATAAACTAGGGTGGCAACAAACAATTATTTTCTTGATTAATCATTTAGTCCATAAATTGTCACAAAATTGTGAAAAATGCCTACTACAATTTCCTAAAGCCCTCTTGATCTCTTCAAATGGCTTGTTTTGCCCCAAACAGTCCAAAATGATCAATTTACTGTTACTTAAAGTTATAATCTCGAAGATTTTCATTTCGTTGTCTTTCATGGCACCTATGGCAATAATCGGTAATTGCAGGTGTGTTTTTGGACCTCACTTCAGTTTCAGTTTCAAGTTTCATCATCCGTAGTCATCGATCTTTTCTTTGTTTGTTCGGCCATGGTAACAGTTTACTCACAACGCGAGCAGAGATGGGAAAAAACAGTACGGCGCTTCACACACAGGTGAGTTGAGGAGCGAGTCTGTTGCGTTAAAAGCCTTGTTAAAAGTCAAACTGTGAGCCACTTGTGATATTTCCGGGAAAGTCATCACTGACACCCGGGTCATAATACTGCAAATGCAAGGGCTTTCATCAGTGGGCCATAGGCTCAGTCACCACTGTGTTGCATCATTCGGCGACAGATAGTGACTTAACAGACGTTTATTTGAATGAAAATCTTCGAGATTATATCTTTAAGTAAAGCAGCTAANTCTAACAGATGAGAAGTTAGAACTAGGGACTGTTTTTGCTTGAAAAATGACAAATAATTATTCGTCTGATCATTTCAGCTCCATTATGTCCACTTTTATCAATCACACCCAAGTTCTGGATATAACTTGCATATAATGCTAGGTAATTTCAAGAGATTTAAAAAAAAAAAAAAATCATGTGCACCCAATTCCAAGGTACAACATGGCATCCAATTTTACATGTTCAGAGTTGGTACATGTTCATACCATTTTCACCAAATCTGACAAAAGGAGTTGCGGGTTGTTTCAAATACGAGGTGCTAAATGTGTTGAAGGTCCGGGGACCGGTTACATACATGAGCACATTTCTCTTACCTGTAAAGCCTCCAGGAGATCAAATATGCTTATTGGAGGGAGGGGCGCGGGGAGCATATCAGCAGAACAAGCCAATAAGTGAACAGCTTGTTGCTCGGCCTCATCAGGTGACACTTGAGGTGGTGGGCCAGCAGGGAGGGAAGCACATGGAGGGGGACTGAAAGAAAGCAAGATAACATTAACAAAGTATTACCTATCAGATATATCTACATTAACTTCTTTCCCTTATATAAAACCTGCACAATGTTTATCAGCTAGTAGGAGCTGACAAAGTTGTCCCTACCATTCAGTAACACTGTGGTAAGCAGCAAGGCTGTTTTTCAGATATGGCTGCGGCGTGACATCACTGCCAAAGGCATATGGGAACCGAGCATCTCGTAACCGATACGCCTTCCTCCGTGTGATTACAGCGGTCAGGACATCTTTTAAATGGTGCTGAAATAAATCAGACAAATGAATCAATCTCCTGGGTAAACACAGCTGTCAGTCACAGTCAATAAGCGATACAGAAAATAAATCTCTACGTTCATTTTGAGCCACTGCATGGATGGTAAAACACAGAATGTCAATCAAAAGTTAAGACCACCATCCTCTCATATTCTATGAGTTTGTACTGACATTTGAGATCATTAAAGACATTAGCTTACAAAATGATTCATTTCTTGAAGACAGAATCAATCGCCTTTACATACGTGTGCATACACACACACATTCATTAAATCCTCCATACACAAAACCACTTACACACAATTCCTCATTCCTTCATACTCTGATAACGAGCATCATATGCTGTACAGATTGTAAATCCCATAGAGGCAAATCTGTAATTTGTGATTTTGGGCTGTTTAAATTAAGCTGACTTGACTTCAGACTGCTCGCAGACGGTCGCTACAAACCTCAACAGCATAGATCATGGTGCTGACGGCATCTTCTGTGATGTTATCCAGGCCCAGCTCAAAGGCCGTCACCATCATGCGGGCCTCCAGCTGGCCCCGCGTGGGCAGCAGCAGAGTGTGGGCGCTGAGACGCAGCTCCTCCTCCTCGCCTCCCACCTCCCGTGGACTGAAAGGCTGGGCGGCGCTCAGAGGGTTCTGAGGCTGGAAACGATGCTGAAGGCGCAAACAAGACGCACAAACGTCAAATCATACAGACAGTCAATTATACCCAGATTTTACACCCAGACATTTTTGGGGGCAGTTAGCTTATTTGAAAATTTCAACATTTAGCTGGGCTGCTGGTAATTTGAACACACCCAGCCTCTGCAGGGATGAATATGAGAACAAGTACTTACATCGAATTTCTGTCTCGAGGAACATTTCTTCTTCCCTTTTGGTTTGCCAGGCTTTGAAGCAGAGCCACCTTGCCACTGTAATGGCCCTGCGCCCTCTGGAGGACAATAAAAGAACACATAACACAAGATGCATTGAAGAAAATTAAATGGAGATCCCATTTAAAATAATATTTCCCTTTAGTTCTATAATTAGAATTTCCAATAGTGACAGCCTCTAACTGGCTCTTGAGAAATAAATCACCAACAATGTGCTTATGCACATAAGGCATCTTCAACTTTCGAATTTCACTATTAAGTCAATTAACTTCACAACTTGGTCAATATTTCAAAGTGTCTGAAAAGTACACAGCTCCAGCAACTAAGACAATAACATCAATGTAACACGTAAACACAGCTAATGAAGTTACAACAGATTAAGGTTCTGCAATATTGAATAAAACATAACTTTAACGTAAACACAAGCTCACATGCAGTTCCAAAGAAAAGAAATCATTTAAAATAAATCATACCTGGTGTGGAGACGATGATCTGGCAGCGTGTGAGAATGGCCAGGAGAAAGTCATTGTGTACATGGACTGCAGAGGAAGAAGGAGACAAATACAAAATAAGCAACATGTTTTCAGACATTTTCCAATATAAACAATTAAAAAAAGTTTTCTTCTTCTTGCTTACTAACCATTCTCCTGTGCCAACAGACGCCGTGCCTCAATGTCAAACTCCTCCTTGCTGATCTTTTGTTTGAACCACAGCTTCAGGTTAGCCCAGTAACTGCATGGAGAGGAAACAAACAGAAAACATCAGGACAAGCCTCACTCCGGGAGAAATAAGGTGCATTTACGATATTCCCTTCATGTAATAAACAAATGTTAGACATAGTGCAGCCTTCTCATCTCCTTATGTCTTCAAGAGTTTAGACTTACAACTGTTTAAAACAAGCACCTAAAGAAAACAAAAGAAAAATGTTCGCTTCTTTCTCTCTTTCATCCTCTTTTCTTTTCACTTCACGCTAACTGAAGTTTCACATCCATATATTATTTATTATATTTAAGCTGCCTTCATACAAACCTACAAGAACGTGAACATAAATGTAGCTTAGCTCAAATTCAAGACGTGTGGAGATTAATAACGTTACTTCACGTTTAAGATTAGTCTCACTTCCTCCCGAGAGCACATAATAAACACTGAATAACTGCAAAAATACCGGCTCAATGATGACTTAACTGTTGCTGAGGAGAAATGCTGCAAACATTAGCAAGTGCTAGCGAGCTGCTAATGTGCACACAGCTAGCCACAGTGGCAAAATGTACTTTGCATTTCAGCGGCTAAGCAACAAACGTGATAAAAAAAAAAACACCACTACAGACAGAAAACACACACAAACGACGTTTCACTTACTGCTTGACGTTATCGCCGATTGCATCAGTCAAATTTTTCTTTGCAATCTCAAGCTCGCTAGCATGAGCTGCCATGGCGTTCATTAAGCCCTGCTATGACGTCATCGTCCAGCGACACCAGGTGAAGTTTCCCCCTTTTTTTGTCTGTAAACTTTATTGTAGCAAGTTTTCATTAACAGGATGAAAAATATTACATGACAATGAAAACTACATAACAAGTAATGTTGTCATTAACTTTACCCAACAATAATTTAAATATTACTTATATAATAAAAAACATAGGCCTATATAAAGAACTACAGATGTAGGGGTCACTGTAAAAATCAAATAAATGGCTTCTTTCAGAAAACAAATGCAGAGCAGATAGATGTTATTTTCTTAACAAACATGCATTTTAAGTTCAGTCTCTTCTGAGGTGCCTAATTTTAAATAAAACTACTTGTTTCCTTTGTCAGAGCACATTTGTTTGTGAGTGTGAAATGCCTATAAAGGGTGTCAGGCATGTGTACAAGAGCTTTTCATCAATGACTCACCACTCATCCTAAGTGTTGCCTGTTTTACCTGTCCTGTCATCATCACACGGAGTGAAGCACATGGGGTATGGTTAGGTAGTAAAACTACTTCACCACTAGATGGTATCATAGTATGATTTAAATTCTGCAAAGCCCAGACCACTTACATCTTGGTGCAGAAGAGAGCTGAGGAAAAAGAGGATTTAGGATTTATGAAATTTGACATGCTTTATCGAAGTGTCAACACATCACAGTGGCAGGGTGAAGGTGCACTTTACCCCAAAAATGTAGTGCAGTGTAGGACACAAAGGGCGTATCTGCCTTTCGCAAGCTGCTCAGGATGTGTTTTCAAGGCAGAATCGCCTGTTTTGTCGCTCATTATTTTTGAGATTGAGCATGTTTACTTCCAAATCATGATATGAGCTGATATGCACCGCTGGCTCACTTTAGCCTGAGCTGATGTGTATTAGTAAGTGTGGCTGTAGGGTCGATATGCAAGTCTGATCAATGCCAAGAATGTCGGTGGAGAAAAAGATTATCTCACTGGACATTAAGCAGAGTTGCAACTACAGTATTAATCTTACTAAGTAACAGTAAATCTAGAAGTTTCATTTGTCCCCCTCCCCAGCCCTAGGAATGTATTAATAAGGTTGTTTTTAAATGGTCTTCCAACTTTTTACTGCTCAGTAAAGTTGATTCTTTTTGGTCCACTGACTCCAGAAATACTACTTTTAATGATCTCAGTAACCTCCTTCCAACACAAAGCTAGCTGCCAGAATCTGAGTAGTTTTAACAAAATTGAAGAAAGCTGTCATTAAAAAAAAACCATCCCATTTTACCACTGAAATCCCTGCCCCATTCAAAAGTCACTCACATCTGCAGCTACTTTAGAATGCAGCTAAGATGTGAACTACTGCTAAATGAAAAGATCAGACAGCAAATTTCCTGTTCTATCATCTAACCGTCATAGTAGAGTTACCAGTTCAATTCAGATCCGGTGGAAAAAGTGTACTAATCACATTTAAAGCACATCCAGTGTTGGCTACAGCAGGACTTTAATTTCATTTGACTGTCCCTTGGTGTGGGCTCAGTTTAGCTTGAGACATCAAGTCCTGAACATCTTTCCAAAAACTCTCTTTTATTTATGTAAAGATTAGCTATCTTTTTGTATCGTTTCTTAACATTTTTTGTGCTATTATTTCTAACTGCTCTTTCTGTTGAACATGCTTTCTGATTATTTTTTTATTTCTCTTCAAGCAAAACTACTTTCTTTGTTACTGTTTTTTAGTTATGTAGAATTTATTGTTAGCAGCTAAAAGAAAAGACCAGAATTGGTGCTACTGCTGTAAGGCTTTTTTTTTATTCTCCACTGGACTGGATGTAAAACATTTCTGTGGTTCCTTCTGTTGTCCTTGTGGCTCATGCCTCTCTTGAGCAGGTTTAGGCCGGGAGGCCTTTTTGTTTTTCACTGTTTAACTATGGTGTAAAAACAGTTGAGTAGTCAAGGCGATCGCTCCTTTGGCTCTGTCTCCCCAGGCGGTCATGAAGCCTTAAACAGACCTCCATGGCTCACACCATTCATCACAATAAGTGAAATCATATATCCAGAATACATACAGTTAACAGCCATACTGTAGACTATTAGTGGGTCCTCTGGTTCAGTGACTAACGCTGACTCAGCACTGTTCTGAGGTCATACTTCTTCACGAAGGAGATCCATTTGATAAGCGGTTTCAAGGTTTGAGTCTAGAATAAACAAGCTTTTCATGCCAACCACATGAACAATGAAAACCATCTGAATTTCTGGTCACTAATAGATGTATTTAACAGACTACATATCTGTTAATAGGCAGCTGAAACCAAAGGAGCACACTTCGCATGGCTCAAATGTTCCTTTGTTTGTTATCTCTGGGTTGCGATCGGTGCTTGGATTAACTTCTTTCTGTAAAAAAAAAAACCCTCATTAAAATAAATCTCATTTTCACAATCTCAGCACTGGCTTGTGTGCTTCCCAGCTAAATGAAATATCTTCCTACTGTGTGTTTTAGACTAATAAGGGAGAGTGGAAACTGCAGCTGTCCGCAGCTCAGTGAGCCTTCCCAGATCCCTCCAAGTGATCACCCATCTTAAACAAGTGTCTGCTAAACTTTAAATCAAAAGGGCACTTAGGAACGGACTTAGTTATGGAGTTGTTTAACTGTCTCAGCAAGGGCAAAAATTAGTCATGGTGCTTATTTTCAAAGAAAACAGCTCCACATCCTGTCTGTTGATTTGCTAGTTGACACTAACTGAGCTTTTGAGGGCTAATGAGTCACTCTCACGGACATTTCCCCCAACAGCAGATGTCTTTCAGCAAACAGCAGTAGAGCCAGCTTCTTCCAGAAATCTTCCGAGCCCGGTGCCATTTTGGTGGTGAGGTTCATAGACAGCGAAGCTTCACTCAGTGACAAAGAGGGCTTTCACCTCCGAAACCTGCAGCAGTCCTCAGAGGACCACACCGCAGCAGCGCTGGGCCATCCCCAGTCTGCTGGCCGGGTATTGGAGGTGGTACAGGCCTGAGTGTGGTCCCCTCGCCAGAGCCAAGGATGTCACCTTCTCTGTTCCAACGTCTGGCTGCGCAGGGGTTTGGTTTTTGTGGGATAATCATGGATTTCCATACCCCAATGAGGCAGTATAAAATGTGAGGGTTCAGTGTGTGGTGGGCAGAGTTATTGGAAGACTTCAGTTACAGCTCCTGTGGTGACGGAGCATCCCACACTGGCAGTCTGTGGGCCTCGATGTTTGAGAGGCAGACTTGTGACAGGAAGGTGGCTCTGTCACAAAACAGTGTTGGATTGTAAGAGCAAGTCAGCTCAATAAAACTCTTGGAGGGGAGTGTCTGAGCCTGCACTTGACCCTTTCAGCACCCTAGAGAAAGGGCTTGTGTGGGTTAATGGGACAGATTTGTGCCAAAATGAATGGTTTGACATTTTGGGAAATGTGCTTATTCACTTTCTTGCCCAGAGTGAGATGAAAAGATCAGTGCCACTCTCATGTCTGTACACTAAATATGAAGCTAGAGCCAGCAGCCAGTTAGCTTACGTTAGCAGACTGGAAACGGGGGAAAACAGTCAGCCTGGCTCTGTCCAAAGTTGAAAAAAATCCACCAAATATTACATCTAAAGCTCACTAATTAACACGTTATATCTTATTTGTTCTGTATAAAAAACAAACTGACAACTAACAAGCTGTAGTTTTAGGGGGTTTTATGTGTTGGACTATTTCTTGGGCACAGTGACAAAGGTCCAGGGGCATAGCACGGAATTCTGGGCCCTGGGCAGGCAGTCTCTGAGGCCCCCCATGATTTTAAAATCATTATTACAAGCAATTTTCCTGGGCGCCTACACACCTTTGGGCCCTGTAAATTAGTACCCTTTGTACCCTTCCCAGCACGTAACGTCCTGTAAAACCACAACTTGTTGATTTTACATTTTATCTTCTGTACAGATAAAACAAATGAGATATAATGTGTTAATAAGGGAGCTTAAGAGGTGCTGGTAGGGTGACTTTTTAAAACTTTGAACAGAGCCAGGCTTGCTGGGTCTGCTTCCAGTCGTTATGCTAAGCTAACTGCCTGCTGGCTCCGGCTTTCATATTTTACTCTTGGCCAGAAAGAAAATAAGCACATTTCCCAAAATTTCAAACTATTCCTTTAAGTATAAATCCTATCTTAATGTACATGTATGAGCATAGATAACTCTTCTAGTTTTTGTGTTAAGTTACGCTAATTTCCTGCTGGCTGTAGCTTTATATTTAGCGTACAGACATGAGAGTGGTATCAATCTTCTCATCTAACTCGGCAAGAAAAAGTTAAGAAGCGTATTTCCCAAAATTTCAGAATATTCTTTTAAAATAAAAAATAACACAGACATTCAACTTTGTTAATAAAAGCATTACCCTCAGGAAACAGAAGTTTGATGATGTGACAAATTTAAGGCATAAAGGTATTCATTGTGCTTTGTTGGATAGCGGAACAGTCGGTGAGAAATAGGCATGAAGTTCAGGTTGTGAGCCAGACTTGAATTGATGACTTGCCCTTACCCAGTCATCCACAGAAATGTGTTACCACTTGAAACGAGATGTCTCTGCGATGTATTCATCTGTCTCCTCACGACTCTTTCACGCCAACACAGAGCACACACAGCCACACACATTTTAGAGAACTGTCTTATTACGGTTAAAAGCAATAATGCTTCATAATTTCAGTTGGAAAAGGTTCTGTGGCACCTCCCTCCATTAAGACTTAAAGTATCTTTTTGAATCATTCGGAAAAACAACATTTCATCTGCATGACTCACACCCACAAGATAAGTTTGGAATGTGCATGTCATCTTAACAAAGACTAAAAAAATAACAAGTCATACACTAATTACGACTTGGTTAACAGTATAAATCAGCATGGACATGAAAGGAGTTCCTTTGAATCCGAATGAACAAGAATGTCCCCTGATGTGACCCTCGATGTTCTCCATTTATTGACTGTTAGTTGTGTAATATTGTTCTGCCAAGTATTGTGACTCACTGGTTTCAGCTTTTATTGCTGTTTAATTTTAACATTGTAATGCCCTTTTTATGAGACACTGCTTTTTTACATGTTCATAAACATGTTTCCATGTCCGGCTGGGTTTGACCGTTCTCCTTTGTGTTTTGTTGCTTTATAAAAGTTTGTTAAAGAGATGGGTGTGAGGGCCATTGCGGTCAATAAGAAAAAAAACAGCACAATATGAGAGTCTATTTCGGGCTCAGAGACCAAAGGCTGTTGGATGCAACGCTGTTGCTCAAAGCAGACCCACCACTTCAAACCCCCCGGCTCCCCTCTCCTCTGGGATGGTTTCTCCAAAAGGATGCTGCTTTCCTTCCATACTGGTGATTACAGAGTGCAGGCACCCGTGACTTTGTCAATGAAAGATATTTTTACGAAAACATACAGTTCAAGCACTTTTGTGTGGAAAGAATGTAAATTTCTCTGTATTTAAAAGGAAGAGGGGGGGAAAAATAACTTGGAAATTTGGACCAATTCCATCCCAGTTCATCCCCTATCCTCCCCCCTTCTCTCCTCTCTTTTTCTTCCTCCATCCTGTCTGGCTTTCAGCAATGTGTTTCTCGTTGTCTGTCCCATTGCCTATAACTCTCAACACGCTTGGTTGGCATATTTTTCCTACTCGAAAACCACTCAAAACAAAACGTAATTCCATCTTTTCTTTTTCCTCCCATCTATGCTTGTTTTTTTCCCAGAGTCATACTGAAATTTAATCAACAGCCAAATGAGAAAAACATATAACAGCAATTTCCATACGTGCAAGCACACTTTGAGAATGATTGTCATATATACAGTGGAGGAAATTAGTTCTATTTTCTGTAGGATCATTTACTGTTCCCTCAGGACACCTGGCCCTTTTCACTGTTATGATAAGTTAATTGTACACATAAATTATAGTTTCTGGTCATCTGCGCTTGGACAAAGTAGTTTAACATACAGCATAAAGGTCATTTTAAGTGTAGGGAGAAAAAATAAAATCAGTACTGTTTTTGTGTAATCAAATGTACATAAAATGTGTATTTAAACCACCTTCCTCTCTGTGGATACAGTCTAAATAAATCTATATAGGTATTAACAAAATGTATTTTCCAGCTCCCAGCAACTATAGCACAAGTTAAATACCATGTATGAGTGTTTCCCCCACACATTTATCTTGGCGAGGTAGGAAGAGCTGCATTTAGATCCTGTGACACTAAAGCTTATGAATGAAATCGATACCGATGAAGTTCTCTTAGGATGTGGCACCTCCTTTCCACGGGGTGACCTAGTAATGAGGAAAACACTGCAGTCTCTTAATCAGATAGACAGCTTGCATGATTTAGCATGCAATTATTCTTAATTTCCCGTCACCATCTTATGTATTTGTAGCTGTATGGCTTAATATAAATAGCAATGTCCCCTAAATCCCTCTATGTGTGCATCTATTATGATATAAAGAGAACAATGTTCACACAGAGTCCATGTCTGTGAAAGGTGGCAGTTCAAGTCACTACTGATGGTTGGTAATCTCCATTGGTGTAGTTCTTTTATCTAGGATCAACCAGTTGCTGATGACATATACAGTCGCAATTTAGAATGAGGTTCAAGTTTGCCCTGGCCTCCATACAGTAGCTGCCCTCGGAACCAGCCTGGCTTACAGTATCTCCTCAGTCTATGGGCCTGATCATCATGCGGACAGACTTCATAGAGTAGAAGCCTCCGCCATAGTCAGCCCAGAAGATCCCATCTTGGAATTTGCTGCGGTAGACGCCTCCGGTGTACCAGACACCGTTAAGATTGGCTTGGCCACAAGCGTTGTACCACCAGCCTCCTTTATGGAAATGGGCACAGTTTCCTGTTGTGGGGAAACAGGAAGGGTGATGATTATCTCTATTAGGAAGTTTGTTTTTCACAGAGTGAATGATTCAAAGGAACACAGTTTCAAGAAGATCATTGCTTTCTGTTTTGCCTTTTTAAAGATTGACCCACTGGAAGCAAACAAATTACGAGTCATTGCTTGTAGCTATGAGCTTGTAACGCTAGCGAGTAGCTTGTCAACATACCACTTTCTCCAGCAATTTTTGAGATGTTGTGTCAAGCCCTCATTTGCACAAAGTAAAAAATGTTAAGGCCCTTGCCTCCAAGATTACATATACAAATAAAAACGGAGTACTGTCTGGCACAAAGTCACATCAATGTTTGGAGAAAGTGGTAGGTTGCTGATGCTCACAGCGATGAACGGAAAAGTGGCGGAGGCAACGCTGCGCAATTTCTTTCGCTTCCAGTGGGTCAACACCACTACTTATTTTCTATGAAATTTCAATAAAATTCAGAGGAGACTATATGCTACAAAAGCACAAAGGGACCCCATGTTCATCTACCTGAGAAGGCATCCTTGTCACGATCCAGAGTAGTGAACTGTTTGCCGTTGTGACTGCTCAGGGAGTCCCCGGCGTTGCCCTGGTAGGTGCCCAGCCGCAGGCGGTAACCCTCACTCTCAGGCTCTAGGTGGAAGCTGCTGTACTGAGCGTAGACCTTCTTGCCCATCCAGTCCTCCAGCTCCACCAGCAGCTTGTAGTCCCCTTGCCTTCCCAGGCTGTAGATGCCTTCCAGACCGAGCCAGTATTCCCCATCTATGTTGCCAAAGCCGCTCTGAGTCAAAGGAAGATTAAAAGGAAGGTTACAGAAAGATTACAGATAATAATGTGTATTGTCTTTTATGTGGTAGCCTGAGGAGTTTAGAAACATGAGAGTTGTTTAGAAACTTAAAACCTCTTTGTGGATGAGGCTGTGGGATTGTAACAGAACAAATGAGAATCTTCTTTTTGATGACGCTTTGGTCATGGTACTGTACTTAAGACAAACTACAAATCTTCAAAAGAAAAAAAAGAAATGTGGCAAAAGAACGCCACCCTGTCTTTGAAATTCCAAAAAAGACATGTTGTAAAGTTTATGCATGAAAATAAGCATCCATCTTCAGAAAGCTGGTTCATCGCTCAAACCCTACAGATCTCTTGGATCCCGGCTAATGGTGAAACTGGCCTGGGCGCTTGTGTTGAATAACCACAAGCAATCTACATCTGGCCATGTGCCTCCAGAACACTTCGCTTGGTAGAGGAGGTTGAGGTTTGTGATTGTGGATTAGCCGGGTGAGCCAGCAGATGATGAATGATGTAGGGTTTCGGGCCGGGGCCTCCTCTCTGGTGCTGTGTGTGTGTACATGCGGTGGCTTTGTGGGAGAGCGCAGAGGCAAATCAATGTTGAAGAGAGCAATTTAGCTTCCAGTTACACATGCACAAGCCTGGTCAGGCTGAATGGAACACGCCGAGGCTGCCAGCAGCGATATACTCCGTCTCATTCTCACAGAGCTTTGATGAGAGGGTCTATATGGTGTGGTGGAGTAAGCCAACCAGCCATCCATCCAGGAAGGCACCATAGTAGTAGCGGTTTTGGAAAGAAACCCCTGTAGATTGAGCTGTGGAACATACCTTCCTAGCGGGCCATCTAATGTTTCATAATGGGAATCTCAAACCAAATGACCTCGGACGAGTAGTGCTGCTGACAGGGCGTTATATTTTACAGTAAGTGAAAACACAAGGATTCTGGCCCAGGAAATAGTCCCAAAGACCCCAGATGGCCCCTCTAGATGGGTCATTTGACGGCACCCTTGTTGTCTCTGGATGAGCCAAATAGTCTGGTTGGCTCAGGAGAGGAGAGAGAAAAATAAGACAGACAGGGCAGGGTGTCATTGTCATCACCTTGTAGTTATCCCAGTTCCTGAAGAAGTTAACGGATCCGTCTCTCCTGCTCTGAATAACGGCCCAGCCCCCGTTGTCTATATCCTGTTCACACCAGACCTGCACTGGCCTCTCCGCTTCGTCTGGTCTGATCAGGTACATACCGCTGGTGCTGTGGCCAGCTTCCTGCGCCCCGAGACAGTCTCTGAACGGGCCTGAAGGAAAGAACAGTGAGAGAGGGAGGCAGGTGGTAAGGAAGACAGGGACTGGCTGGAAACAACAGAGGAGTGTGTAAAACTAACCTTACATGTTAAACCTTAATGCCAACCATCACCCACCCCCAAACAAAAAGAAAAAAATCTGTTCAGACAATCTGTGTTTGGATGTTTAATGTACAGGGCATCTAAGCTAGGCTAGTTAGCTTTTAGCGGGACAACTTTACTTTTTTTCTTCATTGTGATTTCATTTAAATACTGTCTTATTTGTGTGGTATAAACATAGACAATTACTAAGACAATGGAGCATCACAATGGATTTTTCAATTACGGGAAACGGGTTGGGACTTCTTTCCGACTCGCCTAGCTAGGGCGCAGTCACCGCTGTTTAGTTTTTACCTCTGTTTTAGTTAGCTACTAAAACTTTTTGTTTTGTTTTAGAAATGAGTACAACCTAAAAAATGTATATGGTTACAAATTTGTCAAGAAGTCTGATTCTGGTATTAAGTCAATTCTGATTAAGTATGTACTTACTCACTGCGTTGTGGTTTTGTTTTGGTGCCAGAGCACTGAGACAACAACATGATTGACATGAGTTTACATGATGAGGAAACACTGAAGTCACCGTCTGACAGAAGGTAAAATAAGTAGGAAAAACCAGTAAACAAGAACAAGATCACACAAGCAGACAGAGTAATACAAAACACATTTATCTAGGTCCGCAAAGATGTTTACTATGTCCTCCCAGAACTGCAGAGGAGAATGGGGCAAATTAAGACACATTAATAAGACATTACTTGCCTTCATTTGAGGTCAAAAAACCAAAATAGATATGTTGTTAACCCACTGTATAAGTGACTAACATCTGCCTTTTTTCAAGGTAATTCAACATTCTTATTACAAGATTTTTAATTACTAGCACATGTAGTAGTGAGTTTATTTAAAGGGCGAGTAACCCTTTCTGGCTAATAATATAATAATAATAATGTAAAGGTAGAGTCCGTTCATTTCATGAAGTATACCAGAAGTGCCTCTACTTTGTGGTTTGCAGGAGCCTATCATGCCAGCCTGGGTTTTGTCTATGTCTCACATGCAATGGAACAGTCTTGTAAAGGATCATTTTCATACACAGCTGTGCTGAAATCCTACACACTTTGTTATTCTTGGGCGAGGGCAATCTAAATGTGTCAGGAATTTCTGTTGATGAGCAAAATCGCACTGGTTAGGTCTTTCTTTGCTTTGGTTTAAGTCCCCTGCCTCAATTGAGACGTTACAACATTTTTATTTCCATCCTGGTTTGTGTTCTTTCTGTTGAGCAGGGAGCCGAGTTCCAGCTGAATTTGCAAATCTTTAACCTTTGAAAATGAGGCCACGGGCCCACCTGCAGCTATATTCAAAGTCAGTGATTATTATTTTGTTATGGTTGGCCTGCTATGACTGCTATGAATTTTAGCATGACTGTTTTGGATTTTGGAGACTGAATCAATGAATAAATGAATGAAAATGAATGAAGAGATGGATAGATGGATGGATTACTAATTATTAATTCATTCTCTCACTCGCTCACCTTCAGCACTGAAGTTTCTCTGTGGAGGTTTTTGAACTTCCAGGGTGCCGCTTGTGGGTGACGGCCCAGAGCGAGAGCCCCTTTCTCGGGCAAACCCTCGGGTGTTGTCCCTTTGGATCTCATTGGTGAAACGTGGCACATTAACAGGAATGTTCTCAGGCACCACCTGCACAAGTGGAGGTCCCAAGGGTGGCTGCTCTTGCCTGCGGCTGTAAACCTGCATACAACGCTCCTCCAGTGCCCCAATCAGCACTGACTGGTTGTTCACTACTGCAGACAGGGCTGCGTATTTGGCCTCCAGTTCCCTGTACCTGGAGGCCAAGCGCAGTGACTCAGAGGTGGCATTGAGGATGCGTGTCTCCAGCTGCGCCAGCTCCAGTGAGTTGTCCCTCTTCCTGATGATCTCGTGCAGCAGCTGCATGTAGAGCTGGGTCACTCTGGAGTTCATGTTCCTGCTCTCTTTCCTCAACAGCTTCATCTCATTCACCAAGTTGCCGTCCACATCCACCACCAGCTTCAAAGTCTCCATCTCCCGACGCTGCTTCGACAAGAGGTCGCGCACTGCAGCCACATCCAGGCGTGTCACCCGGTCCTTGTCGGTTGAATAACCGCGTGCAGCACAGATGGGTCCTGTGATCTTTTGCTCAGGGACCAGGAAAGTGTAGGAGCACTTCTTGCCTTCTCCATTGTCCTCTGGAGCTCTTCGTATCCGGGAGAGGATGGGGTTCTTCGTGAGGGCTTGGCTGTTGCTCCAGAAAGACAGACCCAACAGAATAAATAGGCTCCATGTTCCAGGTCCCATGGTTCCTCCTCTCTTTATCACCAAACAAGCTAAAGATCTACAAAGAGGAATGAGAAGTGTAGACCAATTTACTTAAGGACAGGTTGGTGTTATTCTATATTGCACTTAATGTCAAATGATCCCATAAAAGACCATAAACAATGTATTAGTCTGTGTCATCATCAATACTTTCCAAACTTCCCTACCCTGTCTTTGGCACTCAGCTCCATATCCATTGGTTCCTACTAAAGACGTGAATCTTTGAAATGACTCACGAATATATAGTTTTGTTTTTAGCCTTGCTTGCACCATGGTAGGGGCGCAAATGTCGGTCAGTGGGTCAGCGGATCCACCACTTTGAGTGAAATATCTCTACAACTATTGGATNNCACACATCACGTCCCCCTCAGAATGAATTGTACTTCTCTTTGGTGATCCCCTGAGTTTTCATCTGGCTGGTTGATAATTAAATACTTACACAGCTAATGATATTCAGCCTCAGCTGTACTTTGTGTTAATTAGCAAATGTTAGCATAGGGGTTAGGGGTTATATGTTATATGCTAAACTATGACAGTGAACATGGTAAACATCAGCATGTCAACATTGCCATTGTGAGCATGTTAGCATGCTGACCTTAGCATTTAGCTCAAAGCATCGCTGTGCTGAAGTACAGCCTCACACAGCCACTGGCAGGACTGCAGACTCCCAGTCTTCTTTAAAAAAGCACAGTCATTTCCTATGACAGCTTGGGCACTGTAGTTTTTATCATGCGTTACTCAAAGAGAAGTAAATTGTGTATTTGTTGAGGACTATTTTCAGCCACAGATTACAGATTGCAGAGTGGTGGGTTGGGAGTATTGACAGACCTGCAATGGACTCTAAATAAAGTACAGCGCCAATGTTCATCATAACAAAGGAAGTGCACCCAGAGCAACGGTGTGGCTCGTTGTTGGGTTTTTAGAAGTTTTTGGACTGTATGACACAGAGATTTATGCCACATCATGCTTTGGCTATACAGACAATACTTGTTAGTAGGATGAATTCATTGTTGGCTGAGGTCTTTTCGTTGGATATGTCAACAAGAAGAAATATATTAAATGTCACCAGACTTATTCTTTAATTTGGTCCAAGTATTTATAAAGAAGTCCTTTTTGTTACCACTCATTCTGTACTTTTTGTTCAATTTCCTCCCAGATGTTTTCTTTTGCTCCTCTAATCCAATATAATCCAGTATAACCACTGTGCCTGCAAATCTGATTTAGTCAAGGAGCATCTGCTGGCATGATATAGGAGACAGCTTCCAGTCGAGGCTCAACACAAGAGCCTTGCTTAATTATGAAGTGAGCATTAAAATGTAAAGTGTAAACTAGCAGACTGTGGCAAAGGCACAGCTGGTTTCACACATCAAGTACTGCAGACAGTCCTGCCCTTGGCAAGATGTGCCCTCTGGTATGCTTGTGGTGGTTTAAGAGCGGTGCCACCCACCCACCACAAATCTGTTATCGTAACTCATATTTTCAATACATTCCCTCATGGGTTCTCTTTCATTACGGCCCATACCACATCTGTATCAGGTGTCTGGGTGTGCGCAAGTGCTGGGATCTGTTTTTCATATTTCTGTAGATCTCCTGGCTCAGGCCTTTCATGAAACTCCCCTATAGCCTTTCAGCATACCTGCACTGGCTCATGTGGAGAATTAGATGGTTAAAAGCCTCTGAGTCTGACAAAAGATTTGACTGAAAATGAAAATATTTGGTAGAAAATTGAGTTCATGTGGCCATGGATGACATTGAAAATATCACTCCAATGGGATAGCATCCTCTGCCAGTCTTTGGTGGATTCATTAGGTGTAGAACTGCATTTATCAGTAATTAACAAAATGGTAGAACTCAGCAGGCGGTTATCATTGGGCCTCACTGACTCATTTTAACTTCTGCCATTTCTGCCTGGCCGGTGCAAGTAGATAAATTTGAATTTTTTAAGGAATAAAAGAAACTGATGTGTTTAAGGAACAGCAGGGGGAGCAGGAATCCCTGATTTATGAGTAATGTTTTCTGGAGTCTATTTTTGGAAGGGAAGCTTGTGTTTTGATCTTATTGGGTTTGACAGCACAACGAATGGCGCAGGGGTGGGTGACGTTCAAAAATGCACGCTAAGAGAAATGTCCCTCCTTCCATATTCAATAGCCAGACTTGGATCTGGAAGTGGGGCTAATGGTGAGCCAACTACAGGCGGATTTTGGCAGTCGGGCCAAATCCAACCAGAAGGCAGTCTGGTGGATATGGCCAAGGAGGTTAAGTAACCTTCATCTAACACTTCTGACAGGCACACTATATGAGCCACTTCATATCGGAGCTCATCAAAACAAATCTGGGGAGGATTTTAACAGATGCCAAAGAAGTAGAATTAAATAAGTCCAAGACAGAGACAGCAGGGGCTTTGGATCATTTCTGTGGTCTCCTCTTGATGTTTAGTTGCACTGAAGAGTCCTGACCACAGTTAATGGGACAGATCCCAGAGCATTACCTAAGCTCAAACTGCTGCTGTAGGAGAATAGTACCCTTTTATCATTGTTGAAGGAAAAAACATGCTTGCCTCAAGGGAAATATATACATCAAGTTTTTGTGTTTTTACAAAGCACAGTGACTTATTGACTGAAAGAAAGTGTCTGAGCCAACATTCATTTTTAATAGCTCAAAAGTTCAGCAGCACAATAAAATGCCCCAACGCCTGTGTTTTAGCTTTAACATATGGAACAATCTGAAGTTTGTTTTGTCACAGATTATAAACCATCTGAGGGCAAAGGGAAAGGCACTTTAAGGAAAATGGGCCATGTGTCAGAGCTCAGAAACACTTTGGCACTGTCAGTCAGTTATTATTACCCGAAGAGGACTTTTTCCTGTCTTTCTGTAATCACAGGTCATCCCCTTCAATAGCTCGGTCTCAGCAATTGGCCCGTCTGCATGTCTCCAACCCCACAATATGAATCTCACAGGCCCTGGCCTGACAGGAGTGACAGTGTTTACACAGAGGCTCCTCAGCCAGGGCTGTGAATCTCATCGGCAGTTATTACCACCAGGTTTCTCTCTGTCGTTCACACCCCGCTGGTCTTCATCAAGTCAGCCGCAGCAGCCGTGTTTTTTTGTTGACTTATTAAAAGGGTATTTTCTCCTCGCTCAGAGCCAGACCTGACCAGATCCAGCCACCTCATCTATATTAATGCAGTCCTTGCAACCAGACAGGTCAAACTTTGCGGTGGCTGGTTTTCCCAGCCCAGAGGAACACGAGGACACTGCCAATCGGCCCACTGACTCTAAGTGGTGCCACTGAGCTCAAACTGTCTACTGGTAAGCTCCCCAATTAAAAGATTTTCTTTGACATTAAAACACTCAAAAAGCTTATCCCTGGGAATACCGCATTTGCGTCCCCCAGTTTTGCTCCAACTTTATTTCAACATACAGCATGGATATATTGCAAGTCAGAAAGTTTAATTTTTCCAGTCTAACTTTGTTGTGGCTTTTGCTCTGGGCCAGCATTTTTTTAGGACTGTGCCAATTAGCCCACAAGTTATTCTGATGGTGCCACTGATTAGGTCCGTCTGCTGAGGGGACGACATGACGCATGAGCTTTGTGCATGGTGAATATGATCATGGTTACTTCAATTTCAGCATTTTACAGTCAGTTCTTTATGAGGAGTCATGGATGTCTAGAGGACCCCACTTCCATTTAAAAGTTCAATCTAACTTCATTGTTCTATATTACCATTACTTTTATCAGTAAATGAATTTTTTATCCATATTAATGACTGGGAAAATCTAAACTTTCAGCTGTTTGAATACTTTTTCAAGGCATAAAAAACATTTCATACATAACCTGATCATAAAAATGAAAGAATACAAATCTTACTGTGTCAGTGAGTTCAGTCAGCAGTCCAGGAGCTGCAGCTTGGTGTCTCAGTTGTGTTTCCTAAGCAGGTTCATGCTGTACATTCTCCTCTCACTCTCAGTCTCCCTCTGTCTTTGCTCTCGAGAATGAAGGCCTGCGTGCTGCTATGGCACAAGCAAACACCGTCCACTAGGAGAACAGTAGAGGGTGGTCCGTATCCAGAAAGAGGGAGGCTGATGGTGTGATTTTCTCTGTAGTTTGAGCAGGGGGAAGGCTCGGCCCTGCCTTCCTCCTCTGATGTCGTGTAAAGTTTGGGAAGAAAAGAAAGACTCCTCCTGATATGAGGTTTCACCGCTAATGAAAAACTGAGCTGGGAGTCAGCAAGAGCGGTGAAGACGCTCACACTCAAAATCAGTCTAGCTGTCACCATTTAACTCTCATAAGGTCTTGTTTACAATGTTATATTGACTCCCACACGTGCCATTTGTCTTGTAGACATTGACGACATGCATATAAACTCTCTTATCTTTCTTTCACACACACACACACACACACACACACACACACACACACACACACAAAGAGACACACACACATCTGTCAGCTTCATTCATATAACTACTATTTGTCATAGTCTACTTACTCCTCCTTACAAAGCTGTTTCCCATCAGCTCTAATCTAATGACTGAGTGATTCTGGTGATCCAGTAGGTTTAGCGTATTAAATAGAAGATCTGCTTTGAATGTGAGCGTTTCTCTTGTGTTTTTTGCTCCGTATATGGGACGTGTGTGTGTGTCTCTTGCGGCAACCCAAGAGCTATTGGCAGCTGTGTTTATTTGGTTATGAGGACAATATGCAGAGGGCTTTGCTGACAAAAAAAAAACGCCCCTCAGCTAAATGTTTTGGATTGAGGAGGAAGCACAGGCTTTGATGCATGGGGATTCTCTGCGTGGGGAGAAATACTTCAGCATGTGGGAGGACAGATTTGCTCATGAGCAGTCAAGGCAGGACATTCATAGTGTAAGAGTGTGTATGTGTGTGTGTGTGGGTGCTTGCGTGTGACCCGGACATGTATGAGAACATATGTTTGCGTATGTATGTGTGATTGAGAGCGCGTGTCTCCCAGGTGGTCGATTGTTTATAATGGAGGTCGTCCGATTTAAATAAATTATACATAGAAGAACATGTGTTTAGAGGAAGCTGTTATTGAAAGAAGTTAAGAAACACATTTTGTGTTAATTCAACCCATGCCTGGAAATCTTTATCTGTATCTGCACCACATTAACAAGCACCACTCTAGTGTAGTCTAAATCAGTGTTTCACAACCCTGGGGGTCAGGCCCACTTAAGGGGTCCCAAGATAAATCTAAGGGGTCACAAGGGGATGAAAGGGATCAGAAAAAAAATTTCTTTTACACAAACTTATGTTACAATTTCTGACTTTTGACAAATCTCTGCTATTTTCTTGTGAAATATGGGATACTTTCACCTCTTCAACCATCTAAAAATGAAACCATCTGAGCAGGAAAATTTGGTTGAACTGCTCATAATTGTCACATTAGATGGTCATTTCAGCAAGGCAAGGTCTTTCTCCACTTCATGTAAGTGTACACGAAAGAGGTGCCCCCTTTTTCATTTTTGCCCCTGCCTTTAGAAAATCTCTTTACGTCACCGCTGATATTATTATTTTTTTCATGTACAAAATGGAGTTTGAGCCTTTGTATTTAGGGACTAATTATTTAGTATCAAAAATGTACATTTCACCCTAACTAACATAACTAACATAAGCTGTCACACTGGTTAAAAGTTAAAAGTTCAAATTCTTACTTTCTCTGTGAGCCCCTCCTTGTGGCTAAACGACTTTATTACCACCCCCACCTTCACAATTGTTGCAGGTCCATTGCTCCTAAATTTGATCTTGATGATCTGGTTTGGTTGGATGATTTGATCTACCTGTATGAATGTGCAAGAAAGTACAGTAGATAGATAGATAGATAGATAGATAGATAGATAGATAGATAGATAGATATTAAAAGTAGAAATTAAAATTGTATTAGCATGAATGCACAAACTAACATACCTTCAAACAAGCCCTCGGTGACGTCACACGGATTGACCAATAGGAGGCGGTCAGCCGGTGACAGTTGATACTCGACGGTTAGCAGCAACGACTGTCATCAAAACAGAAGATTTCATGACTTTTCTTTGATTTAAATGGAAGAAATTGATTAAAATAATGACGCCTTTTAATTTAAAAATTTGCTGAACGACGTCTTACTGTTTTTTGTTTTCCTGTCGACTGTTTACTTTTCAAGCATGGTGAGTTTTAACCCCTTCTATTAAATGTTGTTGTGTTTTATCGTCGTTAACTGTGTGTCAGTGACAAACTTCGCTTAGCGGACACACCGGGCTGCAGGACCTGTTGCTTTTGTCCACTGTGTCCTACAGAGAGCGGCTGGATTAGGTGATTTAAACGGGCTTTACTTGTGTGCAGTGTCTCATGTGTTGCGGATAAAATTAGACTCCTGCAGTGTTAACCTAGAGATCCTGTGTCACTGCGGATCTGTTGAGCCCCCAGAGGAAGAAGCCTGAGAGACAACTGTCAGGGCTTAACGTTATTTAACGTGAACAAACAATAAACAGAAACCTCTAAAACATATTGAGGGCATAACTGTATATATTAATAACACTAAAATAATAACCTAATAAGTTGAGGTCGTTTCACCCAAATTGATTTTTAATATTTAATGTAATGTTTGGTCTGTAATCTGGGTGAACTGGCCCTTTAAAATGACTGCAGACGCGCATACCTACATTATGATATGCATTATCCAGTACTATGATTCCTCCGATTACCTGTTGATGTGTTGCAGGATGCCGAGGGCCCCGGGGCCCTGTGCGACCTCTGCTTGGCTCAGGTGTGCCGCAGCCTGGACGCTCTGTGCAGCAGGCGAGCAGACGGCTCCATGGGCCTCAGCTGGGCCCCACTCTTCCCACAGGAGATGGCTGACCAGTTACTGCGTAAGCTGGCAGCTAAAGGTAGGTCAGGGGAACAGAAAAGGCTCCAGCAACGTCAGTGTCAACAACCGAGGACAACCGCAGCTACCAAGTAGTTCTGTGGCAATTTGTAGAAAAGGGACAAATAAACTCACATCTCGACAAATGTGACTAACCTTTGACCTTCAGATAGTTATAATTCTAAAAGCACACAACTTCCTGTATAAACAAAAGCTAATTACAATGTCAGAATATCATCATCCTTAAATGACCCTATAATCATATGATTCATTAGTTCACAGTGTACTATGCCAAGCTGAAGTGGTGGGAAAAGTCTATTCCGTAAACATAAATGTGGCTAAACTGATGCTGCTTTTTCCTACAACATCCCTCTGTTTGCTTCTCCCTACAAGGGATACTGAATGACACAACTGTTGGGATTTTCCGAAACTGCAAAGAGCTCCGCCTGCGCCGAGCCTCCATCCGCTGCTGTCCACTGTCTGCGGAAGCTTTTCGCTTGGCCCTCTGCCCTCACCGGCTCCAGGAACTAGACGCTTCCTGTGTCTCTGGGGGCCTCACTGGGGCTAACATCATCTCAGGCCTGGCCTCCAACCCGGAGTGCAGATCCAGCCTGCAGAGGCTGTCCCTCAATGGGCTACATCTAGACTGGGAGTCTCTGGGGGAGGAAGGAGGAACCCGTGTTGGCTTCAGCTCCCTGCAGGGCTTGAGGACGCTCAATCTTGCCAACACAGACCTGACTGATGCTGTCCTCGAGGATGTCTGCACTCTCCCTCAGCTGGAGAGCCTAGATATCTCCTGCAGTGCCGTCTCAAACCTCACCGCACTCCTTGATTGCAAAAACACCCTGAGATCCTTGATCACCCACCGGCTGCGGCAGCTGGATATGTCGCCTGCCAGGTTGCTCTTTGTCCTCAGCCAGCTTCACGCTCTCAGGCACCTGGACTTTTCAGATGACCATTTTACTGTGGATGACAGTGACGGGAGAGATGGGGATGAGACAGTGCAGCAGCTGCTGGGGGGGAGTCCACAGGTCCTCCCTTCCCTTGTTTCTCTAGATATCTCTGGACGGAAGAGAATCACTGACGCAGCAGTGAGAGCATTTGTGGAGGCCAGGGGTGGACTGGTCTTCTTGGGCCTGCTAGCCACCAGGGCTAGCTCCTGTGATGTCCTGTCCTCCCAGAAAAACCTAAAGGTAAGGACCTAGTGCCTAGAGTCGATGACATACTGTGGTTTGTGACATGTCAGGACATCAGAGACTGTTATGGGTAGACACATGAGCTGGACTCTCGCATAAGTTTCTCATTTGTCTTTGACTTGAAGCACTGTTTGTATATGTACTGAATATGCCTGCTGCATTTCCTGTCTCTCTGACAGCGCTGATCTGCTGTGTATGTTCAGGTAACTGGAGAGGCTAATGAGAACCAGGTGTGCGAGGCCCTGAGAAGGTACAGAGACCGTGAGTGTTTCACACGAGAGGCCCTCATCCACCTCTACAATCTTATCACTGACATTGACAAACCTCGACCAGATATGCTAAAGGTACGACGGTTAGATTTGTGTTTGAACAATATGTCTAAAGGATAATCCCCATTTATCACAACGCAGGTCTTGTTTTTGCCAATCATTTCTATTGGTTATGACTGCACTGTAGGCACAAAAGTAATTGCTTAAATATGGAATGCCTAAAAACACCTAAAATATCATCAATAATCCCTCATTGCACAAGAAAACTGGACACGCAGAAAGTTAAACCAAGAAGTCCATCTGTAAGCTGTGATTGATGTTTAAAAATGACAGTTTGGGTAATAATTTTACTGTTCACCTCCGTTTTTGTCTTCCAAGTAAGTTTAATTAACCTTGGGGGTTGTTAAAGACCTGTATGATCGTAGGACTGCTCATGTTTCCTGCCCCCAGGATCTTTTTTTAGCGATGTCACCACATTCACAGATCTCAGCAATTACCTTCCTGAGCACAGTGTTTTTAATACAGACAGGAATGAAACTACTATTATGAATTAAAGATTTTTTACAATGTTTTACTCTAGTGTTGAACAATATCTTCACTTATTCTGTGCAGGATGAGATGCTGTAGCTTTAACTAATTAATTAGTTAGTAAATCATTTATTTAAACAGGTTCGCTTTTCAAGAGAGACCTTACCAAAAGAATAAGCATACAGTATAAGCACAGAAAAACACACAGAAGTTCCCAACAACACACAATTTTCATTCACAATAGACATTGTTTCCACAGTAAAGGAAACTTTGAGTAGCATTCAAAATGCTCAAGTATAATGTTTGAAAGTGTAAAAGTGTAAAGGTGCTTGTAACTCATTCCCTTCGTGAGGAGCAGTTTTTTCGAGCTCAGTTTGAACAAACTGCACAGTTTAAGTTAAAATGTCCTTTGACCTGACATCGTAATTACTGTATTTAGATGTGAACGGAAAGAGGAGGTAAAGAGGCAGTTTCAGATAAATAGTACAATGCAACTTCACAGCTGGCTTGGTGAGTAGTTTTAGGAGGTGGAATTGTTACACACTAATAATATCTGGGAGACAGTCAACAGCCAACAGTCACAAACACAAACGGTTTCTTATTCTGAAGCACGCGTGATTATAAGATGATTATGACGTAAATTTCTCTTTTCCTGTAGCTGGTGCTGAGTGGGATGCAGAGCCACCCCACCTCCCTGCACGTCCACCTGGTGGCCACAGCGTGTGTGTTCAACCTGACCACTCAGGACCTGGCAGAGGCCATGCCCGTCAGCCTGCTCAGCTCCACTGTCACCCAGTTGCTGCACGCCATGAAGACCTTCCCCAACCACCAACAGGTCAGGGGATATGCTCAGTGTCTCCGATTACAGATCCACAGATCAACAAAATGTGGCACAGAATGGTTCAGTCGCTACCAGCTGGCTTGTCATTCATCAGACTCTGCAGCTCCCATTCTGCCACCTTCAGATGATATTTGTAGTTACTCCATAATACCTCATACACACACATGCCAATAAATTTTCTTCCTTTTCAATTTGCAAACTGTTTCCATCTCTGTAGGTGCAAAAGAATTGTCTGCTGGCGCTCTGCAGTGACTACATCCTTCAGGATGTCCCTTTTGACAAGTTAGTTTACTTTCTCTCAGTTATAATATGACGTATGAGCCCACGGCCATGCAGTGGCCAAGATAATCAGTGCACTCATAGAGTGGCACTGTAGTGTTTTTCCAACAAATTGTGATCCAGCTAAAATATGTTTTGTCTTGAAATGTAAGTGCCAAGAGAAATAGTCCCTCCAGATGTAGAAGTGCAGAAAGCTAGATTTTCCCAAGGCTTGTCTCTACATCACTGGTATATTTGTGTAATACTGTGTTCCTTATATCCACGCTGTGATCATGGTTCAGGTATTTAGCAGCCACGCTGGTGATTAACTGGCTGAGCAGCCACGAGGATCCTACCCTTCAGAGGATGGCTGTGGCTGTCATCTCCATTCTGGTGGCCAAGGTCAAGACACTGCTCACTTACCGTGCATTAGTCTGCTACAGGAAAATAGAATGCCACATGTTAGTCCCGCCCGATAAGAGCCCCATGCCTCAGTCACCTCCTGTACTTCTGTGATACTAGTTTCAACAAGCCAGCTTTATGCTTTCATTTAGTCCAGTTAAATGGGGTCAATTTCCCCGTGTGATAAAAGCACTGTTTGTTCTAGTTTGACATTTAAGAAAATGGGTAGAATTCAAGGAAGCACTCATCTATTTGTTTTATTTGCAGTTGTCCACAGAGGAGATCGCTCAGCTCGGCAAGGACGTCTCTATTATGAAGGTACATTTACACATTTAAAGTATTCAGTTTCCAACTTACACAACGTTCCCAGCTTAGCACTACGTAGATATGCATGAGTGTATTTCTAGTTCTCTCTCTCTCTCCCTCTCTCTCTGTCTTTCTCACCTGCTATATTTTCCATTACCTACCCACTGTATATACTCATTTACTCTGTCACCCCACTGCTCCATGCACTCGTCCTTCTCGGTTTACTGTTACTCCATTATTCAACCACCTCTCTATTTGTGTATTTAATTAAGCTTCTCTCTATGTTATTTTAGTTTATTGTATGTCTGGTGCCACTTATTGATATGTAAATTCAATACTGCCAACAGATGTTTCTTGTATATCCACAAATTTCTTTACAAAAATTGTCTTACACCCCATCTTGTCCCTCTCCATCATTCCCCTCTGTCTCACGTTTTCTCCACTCATTTGCTCTGTCTCACAGCAGCTGCTGGCTATTGTGCAGCAGAAAGCCATGGTGGGAGTGGTGGACTCCACTCTGAAGTTTGCCCTGAGTGCTCTGTGGAACCTGACAGATGAGATGCCCACCGCTGCTCGTAATTTCATCGAGTGCCAGGGCCTGGAGCTGTACGAGGAGGTTCTGGAGGTAGCGGAGCCCAAAAATACACTGATGGACACATTAATACAGAAATGCACCCACACAGAGGGTCACACACACACAAACATTTTTCCTCTCATGCTGTCCCTTTTTTGCGTTGCAGTCCTACTACACTGAACCTTCCATTCAGCAGAAGGTTCTTGGCCTCCTGGTAGGTGCAGTGTGTGTGTGTGTGTGTGTGTGTGTGTGTGTGTGTGTATGTTGTGTTATTAGTTCAGAACTTGTTTTTTGATTATGTGCCATGTGTTCCACAGCACTGTATGTTTATAGCTTGTTTAAACTAAAAAGTGATTGCAGTGTTTACAGCTTATACTCATTTTCCTTCTGCAATCATTCCCACAATCAGGGTGTAATGCTGTGACATAAGGCAGCATCTGAATTTGGGAATTCTGTCAAATATTTTCATATTTCCCCCAAATGTTTGAAAGTATTTGACCAATGGGAATGAAAGTAAATCCATCTGTAGGCAATCTGACATAAAGCAGTTCCTGTATCGCCTCTGGCCCTAACACCTTTCTGCCAAGTGACATCCAGCATTATTATTGCTGTCATCACTGCTGTCATCCGTCTCGCTGTGTTGCAGAACAACATCGCAGAGGTGGAGGTGTTACAGGCAGACCTGATGGAGGAGGACCTGCTGGAGCACATCCTCAGCCTGCTGCAGGACTCCCAAGTGGAGGTGGGGGTCCGTTACTTTGCAGGGGGGATCCTGGCGCATCTCGCCTCCAGACCGGAGGTCTGGACCCTCGATGACGAGCTCCACAGCAACATACTGAAGCAGCTGGTGTGTGGGAGCAGCAGGAGTTTTTATGCTGGTTTGCTTTTAACAGACAGTTAAATTCACCTTTGGCTCTTTTCAAATGGTCTTTTTTCCTTTGCAGCACGCTTCCATAATAACATGGACCCAACTGGAGAGAGAGATGGTCTCTTACAGGTGAGAGAAAAGAGAGGAGTAGAGTCGTTTTTAATGCATTTGCTCATCCTGTCTGTTCAATTCAACATCAAATGCAAGCTACATGTTGCATAACACTTTTTGCAATTAACACAATTGTAATTACCTGTATCGGTTCATTTATTTGGATATCTGCTGAGGTGCCATATACTGTAGGGATTTGTTACACAGAATAATACCATGAGTGCAAGAGAAAGCTCAGACAATCACAAGGCAGCATTTTAAAATCTACTGAAAATAATTTTCTGTGAGTGACACCTCAGTTTATATCCCCTGAATAGCATTGATGACAAAGAAATTCTGCTAATTCAAGTACAAAACAAACCAAAAGAATGCTCAGAATTACTCAAAAGTAAAACATTTTTAAATCTCGTGTACCATCTCCTTGTGTCCACATGTCAGGTCGTTCCGTCCGTTCTGCCCTCTGCTTCAGACTTGTCAGCCCTCAGGAGTGCAGCTGTGGGCAGTCTGGGCCATACATCTGGTC
Organism: Oplegnathus fasciatus; assembly: GCA_003416845.1. Lineage (NCBI taxonomy): Eukaryota > Metazoa > Chordata > Actinopteri > Centrarchiformes > Oplegnathidae > Oplegnathus > Oplegnathus fasciatus. Next base: position 991,322 of record NTHP01000139.1, on the reverse strand, counting down.
TGCAGTCAAAACAGTGAGACACACAAACAGACTGTGGGGTTATTGGAGGGAAGTTTGGCTATGGGGAGCACGTAGGGGATTTATAGGGGTCACCATATTTAGATCAATTTGTCACACAGAACTACAGTATGTGTGTGTTACAGTGCTCGAGCTGCAGCAATTACAAGAACAATCCACAGAAAAATAATCAGCAACTGTTTTGATAATTTTCTCTGCTTTATATAATATTAAACTAAATATCTTTGGACTGTTTTGGTACAAAAAAACACTGAAAGATGAGACCTTGGACTTTGAGAAACTGGGATGGGCATTTTTCATTATTTTGTGACATTTTATAGACCAAATGTTTAATCAATTAATCTAGAAAATAATGGGCAGATTAATTGATAATGAAAATAATCGTTAGTTGCAGCCCTATACTGTATGCTATTCATTTGGATGTAAAATAGAACTGATTGTTATTCTGTCTTCATCATTTTACATTTGCCACAAATATTCCACCTTATGTAATGTTAAATAGATTCATGTAGACTTCTCCAGAGTATAAATATTCAAGTGGCGGTGGGGTCGATCACTGTGAGCTTCCATTCCTCTCTCATGTTCTTATCACTTCTTCCCTTTATCCTCTAGCTTCGCATTACAGCAGCCTGCTGGAGAAGGAGGGCGTGACTGAACTTCTGAAGGCTCTGGCTGCACATCCCGACACACACAGCGACATTAAAGGACTATCAGACAGCATCTTGCGTCTGGTAGAGCAACACCAGAGTCACTCGGGGCCCTTCAACAGCCAGACGGGGCCTCGAAACCCTTGACAAAACTGCAAAGAAATGGATTTTATTTGATTTATTGTCTTTGAGCTGTGCCTAAAATGTGCTAGATGTGAAGTGGCAGATACAGTATTGAAGACAGTTCATGTCAGTCCTCTTGGAGTTAAAATTTAATGGAAGGAATTATGTACTGTATATTTTATACAGAGTTAAGTTATTTCTGTCCTTGTCTACTTTTAAACTGTTTATTTATTTATAGAAATCCTTTGGAAAAGTGAAAGTTTTAATTATTATAGTTATAATTTAAATATTTGCACTATTCTGAGGTCATATTGCTGTTAAGTTTCAAAATGTTAGACCTTAGTGAAGCGTTCCAAATAAACTGAAGCTCGAGACTAAAGCTTGTGTTGTAAATCATGCATAGAACCAGATCCTGTCACTAGAGGGTGCTTTGGTACTGTGGCTTCAGGGCTGTTTTGCCCTTAAGATCTGTTTGAGTAAAATATTCAGTCATTAGATGTATAGATTCAAGATCAGACATGATACGTAGCAGGATACCAAAGCAGACTGAATCTGCTGTGTTTATTTGTCTGTACTGAGGGCCTCATTATAAAGCAGTCGTGCTCTAAAATAAGTTCCTCTACCTCTCTTGCTCTATCTCTCTTTCTCTCTCTCCCCCAGTGGTATCCTAGATGCTGAATTCATTATATTTTATGTAACACAGCTGGAAGACAGAACTGCTCGTAGGCATCTACAGAGTCTATTCTAAGTTGGTCTATTAATAATTCCTTTTGAAAAGTGGATTAACAACCTCACATGAATATTCGACTTGTACCACCATGTTGAACTTTTAAGTGTCAAATCCCCTTGATTCACCTTTTTAAACCCCCCAAGGGAATTCAAAGGGATCTACCAAATAGGATATGGCGTTACGTGCTTGTTATTCAGACAGGTTAGTCATCTCCTTGCCAGTGGAAGGCTATACCTTAGAAAAGAGCTGCGTAAACTGATCCAGGGTCAGCATTTAACAACCACTTCAACCCTTAAACATTAATCTCACAGTGGCAGCCCAGTGGGATCAAAGGTCAAGTGAACACGGTGTGATGCTACCGTGAGAAGTTCAAAGTCAAGAGAAGTGTGGGAAAACGCCACTGCTTTCCGAGGGCTGTAGGTTATTCTATAGCGTGCATGGTTGATGACTTTGGACTGGTGTCGGTTGTGTATGTGGAAAACGTAGCATGTGAGGAGGTAGGGTGAACAGAAGAGCCAAAGGGTAATAGTGGTGTGCATTGCGTTAATCAGGTCTTAAGTTTCTGTCAGTGGCTCAAAGAGCCTATCAATATTCAAGTGATACACGAGACACACTATCAAATAGAAAGAGAAGGAAAAACCAAGGAGGAAAGAATTGTCAGAGTACTTCATCATTTTGGGAAATGCACTTACAGTATTTGCTTTCTTGCTGAGAGTCAGAACATAAGATTGATGCTAAATATGAAGCTACTTAGCGTAGCTTTTCATAAAGACTGGAAACAGTGGGAAACAGCTAGCCTGGCTCTGTCAAGAGGTAACAAAATCTGCCTACCAGCACCTCTGAAGCTCACTAATTAACACATTTAACCTGTACAAAAACCAAAGTGTTAAAACCACAGTTAGAGGAGTTATGTGCCGCACAATGTCTTGGCCAGAAGCAGTGACCTCCTGGTGTCTCTGCTGGTTGCTGGCAACTGCTCTCAGCCCAGAAATAGACCAGCACATAATCTCCCTGTAAGACCACAACTTGACGTTTCTACAATTTGATTTTTGTACAGATTAAACAAACGAGATATAATCATGTGTGTTCATATGTACTGCAGCTGGAGCCAGCAGCAGGTTAGCTCAGCTCAACATAAAGTCTGTAAACAAGGGGAAACAGTTAGCCTGGCTCTGTCCAAAGTCCACCTACCAGCATCTCCAAAGCTCATTATCAACACATTATATCTCGTATGTTTAATTTGTACAAAAACCAAAGTATAAAAATGTCCAGTTGTGGTTTTACAAGGAGACTCTAGGAAGTCACTGCTCCCAGCCAAGAAATAGTCCGGCACATAACCTATTGTATAAGGGTGAATAGTTGTTTTTACTCTTCGGTTTTTGTAGGACCAAACAAACAAGATACATTGTGTGAATTAGTGAGCTTTAGAGGTGCTGGTAGACATATTTTGTTAACCTTGGACGAAGCCATCTAGCTGTTTCCCCTTGTTTCCAGTTTTTATGCTAGGCTATTCGCCTGGCTGTGGCTTCATTTTACCGTACAGACATGAGAGTGGTATCAATCTCCTCATCTTACTCTAAGCAAGAAAGCAAATAAGCAAATTTCCCAAAATGTCAACTATTTTACTAGAGGAAGGGAGAAGCACGGGAAAAAAGACAGAAATAGAAATGCCTATATGGAAATTGACAGGTGCAAAAATAGGATTTATGGCCAAAAATAGCTTTAGATGAGATAAATAAAGCATGGGTGGGATAAAGAGAGACATGCTGGAGATGAGAGGAATAGAGTTGGTCAAAGGAAATTATAGACCCTTTCATGCTCCACCACTGTTTGTGCAAAAATACCACAGACCAATTTGCAGATTCCCTGTCTCAGTTTGAAACATCATTGTGCTGCTTTTGAGTTGGAGCTTAGTGTGAGTAAGCATCTCGTTATCTCACTTTTGCAGCCAGCTCCATTGGATTAACATAATTGTGAACCAGTCTGAGCACCCAGAATATACTAATATACAATGCAACATATCTCCAGCTGTGAGTGCGTGCGCATAAGCTAGTTCACTTGTGTGGCAATGTTTGCAGTGGACATGTGTGTTTGTGCAGCTATGTCTGCGAGCTAACAAGGCCCCGGTGACCATAAGGCCGACATACAGGTTTTTGACTCAGATGCTAATTAGACACCCGCTAACCTCTGAAATACCCGGAGAGCAAAAGAGGGGAAAAGTACATTCAAAGAGCAGAAAGAGGTCGAACAACAAGACAAAGCCAAAAAAAAAGAAAAAAACACTTCTCCAGGCAGAAATGTGACGCACAAAAGGACACACCATCTCCTCTCAAATGACCTTTTATTGCTGGGGAAGGATACAGAGTTGGCAGGCCCCCTGAGCCTGTGTGCAGATATGTAACAGCAGTAGGACCTTCCTCCTCTCTGCCAAGTGGAGGCAGGGGCTTACTCTTCACCATCAATCAATAGCCACTTTCGCAGAGGAGGGCTAAGTAGAGCTTGTCATTATCAAGTCCAAAAGAAAACATAGTTTGTAACATAGGATCGAACACAATAATTTCATTAAGTTGAAATAAATCCCAGTTGACAAATAATTTCTCATAATAATGTGATGTGAGAATGATGGAGAAAGTGAGGGAAACTGGAAAAGTCATTTCCGGCCTGTAATGAAAATCAGGCATTTTGCTTATTCCCATTCCTCCTTCCGTGCTTCAGTGTGGTCAAAATAGGAAGTGACAAATAATTAAAGCAAAAGAAAGTACAAAACAGGAGCGCTCTTTATACACTGTTTGTGTGTTTACAATTGTAAGCATAAGAAATATATTTAACTTAATATAAGTTGCAGCATTTCCTTTATGTTCCAGCTCCAGAGCATGTTTTGTTGCTGCTTAGCACAGCAGTATGGGTGGTTGGAGTTGGCTGACAGTAATTTGGTGCTGTCATCCATATGTGGCAGTGATTAATGATGACATTTTGTTGAAATAACTGAAACACAGGCATCCAGTTTCCAAGCACCAGTCTCTGGAAATATATCCCTCATTTCTAACTTTGGTGTAAGTCGTTCCACTGCTCCGTGACTAAAGGATTTTCTTCCTATTTTGTGTGTGTTTGTGTGTGAGTGAGCGTGTTTGTAAGTAGACGTGTCAGAGGGATATTACGGTCGGTTAGCGCCGCTCTCACTTGATGTCACATCTCCCATCTGCGGGCGTTTTGCAGTGGCCAGTTCGCCTTCGGCTCAGTAGATGCACACAATGGTGCAAATAACAGGAGTTAAACAACCACAGGCAGGAGACGAGCCTGCAGGAGCTTCTGCATCCAGTAGCTGTGTGCATTTCCTCGTCTACTGAACTGGCTCGCAGTCACAGCTGTGCTATTGATGTGACCATAGCCAGCTGAGTGCATCTCTGTCCTGAAGCACATCCTGACCACTACCTCAGCCTGGCTGGTGGATGATGGGATACAGAAATGAAAACAAACACCCATTCTCAAGCACAACAATATCCCTGTTAGTACCACTATACGTCAACTTGAAGCAACGGTACATTATTTTGGGAAATTTTTCACTTATTCTTTCTTGCTGAGATTTAGATGAGAACACTAATGTCTGTATGCTGAAGCTATATCCAGTAGCCTGTTAGCTTAGCTTAGCATAAAGACTGGAAGCAGGAGGAAACAGTCTGGCTGTGTCTAAACGTAAAAAAGAAGACATCTTGTTTGTTTAATCCATACAGAACCAAATTGAAAAAAACGTCAAGATGTGGTTGTACAGGGATATAAGGATACGGGAGCAGTGAATTCCTGGGCTGTGTCTGAAATCACTCTCGTTCACTCACTCACTACTCCCTCTATAATAGACACATTCGTCTGTTCCATAGTGAGCAATAAATTGAGATTTCGGACACTTATGAGTCATCACCATTTTGTGTCTTCACTGACAGGCATACTGTCACTCAACTGTAATTTTTTTAGCAGTGCATTGTGGGAGTGTTAGCAGAAAGTAGTGTACGTGCCTTGAACACCACTTTTCTGTTCCACTGTTGGAATTATATAGTGCATAAATTACACATTCAGAATTCGGACACTCAAATAAAATGGGGGAAGGTAAATATAGTGCCAGTGAGTGATTTTGGACACAGACATGAAGTTTTGCTGTTACTGTGAGGTTGCCAGGCAACCAGCAGAGGCTCCAGGAAGTCAATGCAAATAGTCCATCACATATCCCCTCGAATAACCACAATTTGTCATTTTTACACTTTGTTTTTGGTACAGATTAAACAAACAAGATGCAGATATATTAATTAGTGGGCTTTAGAGGTGCTGGTAGGTGGAAAGGTTTTTGCCTTTGGACAGAGCCAGGCTAGCTGATTCCCCCTGTTTCCACTCTTTATGCCAAGCTAAGCTAATCAGCTGCTGGCTGTACACGCATGAAAGTGGTATCGATCTTCTCATCTTCTCATAGTCTCGAAAGGAAGTAAATAAGCATATTTCCCAAAACATCTAACTCTTGAATTTTAGATTTTTGATGTTTTGATGATGTGGGATGATGCTGTTCTGGTTGGTGTCGGTAATGTAGCGTTAGTGAGAGTAGAACACTTCTTCTAAGCTTTTACACAGTACATGGTACTCAGAGGTGATCCGTGTTGGAGTCGATTATGGAGGCAGAACTGATGCGTGTGTCTGAGCACATGCATACATGTGCCTAAATATGGTCTGAGTTTGCAGTGTGGGGGTGTAAAAAGTGCAGAATATTGAGTTTCAGTTCATCCACTTTGTATATTATTGAAGCTCAGCATATTCTATAAAGTACCTCCAAGTGCCCATACGGAGCAAAAGCTGTCAATACTGAGAATTTACAGAGCCAGGTGTTTGCCTTGTGTGCTGTACACAAGAATAGCAAATATGTACATGTTTATTAAGAAAGGGAGACATGGGTATTTCTTGTCATTCCATCTGTGTCACTATGCTGACATGAATTAGGGCAACCCACTATCCTATTTCCAGGCCGCACCCTCACCCTTGCCTGTGGCATCACATGGCCTAATCAGTGTGCTTGGCAGAATGTAATACACCATCACAACTGAGACTAACTCATATATGCATGTATTGTATGTGTATATATACATGAGAGTTTACTACACAGACCTCAATAGACATGCACATTATTCAATGCATTGTGTATATACTGAAGGAACCCATGCAAATATTACACCCAAAGCCACGAGCGCAACCAGCAACCAATGTTTGAAATGTTCAGAGGAATCTCAGCATACTGCTTCAGTAGGCAACTTACAGGTACAGTACATGGGTCACTGTCTTGGAGTGACACTTTTGGCATCCAGTTACGTATGCAATGCCATTAAGTATGGTTAGGTTGGTACATGCATAGTTATGCACACTGCCATGAGTCCAGATCACTCCCTTATATGACAAAGGAGGGCAGGCAAACACAAACAGACATACACGCAAGATTCATTCCTGAGTCTCTTGTATCAGTGGTGTAATGAAAAAAAATTACACTTACACCAAAGACTTTCCTAACACCACATTTTCACTAACTGTAACTGGAAAAAAACTTTTGACTTTTCATTGCAGGAAAAGCACAGGTGTAATTAATAACCTCAGTGATGCCTGAGACCTGGGCCCTGAAACCTGAACACCTAAAGGGAATGCAGCCATCATCCATGTAATTAATTACACCTGTGCTTTCCATGCTATGATAATTCAAACTGTCTGAAAAAGATCTATAATGGTCAAAGCAGAAAACGAACTTTGCATTCGACACATCCATAACCAGCATGTTTGTACTGTAAAATATACTATTATTATACTCTTAGTTCTTTAGTTAAACCCATAACTTTGTATTTGTTGTTCATTCTGGACAAATCCCAACAATATGCACGAGTGAGTGCCAGTAAATGTGTGAAGAAAGGTTTCTCAGTAGTATTGCAGATCACATTACAGAAAGAAAACACACTGTGCGGAGTCAGGGCACAGATTAACCGCTCTATCTTCACCACATTTTCTCATACAAGTACCAAATACGTACTTCTACATGCTAATAATCCAATTCCTCACAGTTGCATTTGGTAATACCTCTTCTTTCTCTTTTCTCACAACCTGGTAGTCAGTCAACAGTTGGACAATCCAACAATTAATAAGAAAAAGTCGCATAATACCACCATGATAGGGGTTTTTAACACTTTTACTTGTCATAGCAGAAAAAGCACAGGTGTTACTAATACCATTATCGATGGCTCTGTTAATGTTATTATTATTGAAGTGTCCCAGTAAGTCATGACAGTGTGACAGTGAGCTAGCATGCACAATACCAGTCCCCTGAAACTGGAGCAGCTAAATGGAAATCATCCATCGTTCATTTTATTATCTACGCCTGTGCTTTTCTCACTGTGACGTCAAAATGTCCTCTGTGAAAAGGGTCTGTTTTACCTTGCTGGCACGGCTGCAAGATATCACTATTATTACAGTAACTCCGACTTGCATACACAGAAACATCTGAATCCAAACACTTCCATAATTCAAAAGCTTGTATAAAGTACAATCTGCACAACATAAAATGTGGGGAAAACAGCTGGCCCAAGCACTGTGAGAGGATGCCCTCCCCTCTCAGGTCCCTCAAAAGTAAACTTTTGTTCATAAATCAAGTAAATAATTCTGAGACACAACTGATTGTACAGTACTGACACCAAAGACGACATATTGGAGCAGCTTCCTATTTATTTCTCTAGTCCAACAAGGATTTTTTTCCTTCTTGCTCCTTCCCAAGGTCATAACAGTCGATGTCAGGGTTAATGGAGTGGTACAGCCAGATAAGTATAAGCAAACATAGAGAAGTGGCCATTCTGCGCTAAGTGGGACGATGCAAACTGGAGGCAAAACCTCAAACAAACAGGTGTTGATATTTACCGAGCTGAAAAGATTCTGTTCCCTGTTTTTCCTGACAGCATTAGCTGTGTTATTGCTGTCGAACTGTAGATTCATTTAAGAGCAAATTCCTTCACTCAATTCAAAGTGTAAATAAAAAGTGCAATTCCCTTACTAAGAAATTAGGAGCACGGATTTTTTTAAGAATGAGACTTGATTACATTTAGGATCTTTTGTGTGTTGCAGTAAATATTGTTTTCTTCACCCTCAAAGCTTGTACACACCTCATAAGGCTTTTTTGGTGCATCAACAGTGCATGCAGAAACAGATAGGACACTGCACTCAAACCAGTTACCCAACAGAGAGAGGATGAAGTAGAAATCAATTATCACACTCTTGTGTTTACTTGCCGTCCAGCAGGGCCCACTGCCAAAACAGACTTCAGTAGTTCGCTTTAAACTTCACAAATAGATCTTCGACACAAATACCTTGACTGCAGTTTGTTTCTGGGCTAATAGATGAGGGAGGTGAACTATCGGTGCAAAACCACACACCACTGGACCAAAGATCAACAAGCTCACATCTGCAAAAGCCCAGTCACACGTACAGCTACATAGGACACTCTAATGTGTACATGCGTGTGCACATATTTGTTCATCTACACTGATTTAAATGCATTGTATAAATGCATTTAATCCACACCACTTAATTTCACGTAGAGGCTGTGAAGATGAGTCACAATTCTCCCACTATGCTTGTTGCCATCATGGAGATCCACTGATGAATCTTTTGTGTGCAAACAGTGATATTTAAGTAGGGTCTAGAAATAGATTGTCATATTAGTTGATAGCAGGTGTATCTATCAAATTGGTTACATTATAGGTACAAACAAATTGTATAATATGACATTCTTGTTTCCCAATCCCAAATTATTTTGGTTTATTGAGAAAACAGCCATGGGTTATTGGAAGGGGACCTCCACAATGGCAGCCAGAGTGTGTGTTACATCACCTGAAAGCCCACTACAAATGAGAAGAATGACATTCCTCATCTCTGTTGAATCCTCTCTTTTCTCTTTCAGAGCTGAGCCTGTTAAACAGACTCAGTTTGACTGGAGTGTCATTAGACTTCACAGACAGTCCTTGACTGGAGGCACTGTGGGAATGCATGGCGGGCAGAGTGGGATTAAATCTTTTAAACAGTATGTGACGTTTTCAAATTCCCGTTGCCATGGTCACTCCTGGCTCGCGAGCTACGACCCGCCTCGCTGGTTTCTTCCTCGTCGTCCACATCCAGCTGTTCGTCTTTCTTCTTGATGTAGCGCTCATAGAGCACCATAATGACGCCCATCACCCAGGCCGACACTGTGCCAGCAGCAAAGATGACAAAGCCGATGACAACAAAGAAAAGGTAGTCCCAGGAGCCCAGAGTCTGGTGACATAACGTCCGTAGCTGGATGCCCACCTCGCCGAGACGACGGCCCTGCATGTCAGCAGGTGAGCCACACACCGTCTGGCCTTCATCTGTCACACAGACACACACCAAGAAGGAATGATGAGGATTAATCATAGGACACTAGAATACAATACATCAACATATTTGGTTAGGAAATATAAAGTAAAAATTGGAGACAAAAATGTCTCTTTTCTCCAGGCTGGTGGTGTTATAACAAAAACATATGACAACAGGCCAGCTGTCCTGGAGTGGCATCATTCAGACTATTGAGTCATCTTGTTCTGGACTGCATGTGCAGGGTTTGCATTTATTCATGACTACAATCCAGGGCAGTGACATTCTTAATACACATAATTGTCCTTTGACAGTAGCGACTAAAACTGCATTTCTTTGTCTATAAAGTATTGCTTTTGTTTAGTAAAGCAGGTTGACCATATGCATACATAATTAATTTTAAAGCCCCTGAAAAGTTGGTTTAATATCTTAACTGTTTTTAAATATGCTTGACTAAATAAGCAACAATCAAAGTTCAAGTTATTGTTTATTGAGAATTTAATACTAATAAAACTCATCTAATCTTCTTCATCAGATCTTTGATTGACACTGATAGCAACATAACCCCACAACTGACATCATATTGTGATTCAAATGCTGCCGAACTCTGATTGGTGCACAGAAGTACGTGACATCACCTTGTTCCAGCTGAGCCCCGCCCACCTCAAACCAGTGAGAAAACAAAGGACGAAAAGAAAAACACAAAAACTGTTCATGTGAAATAACTAAAGGTGCTTTAACTTTGGGAGAAAATAACATGTCCATATAGAGGCCTGTCACTCAGACAGAAGCTGATTGAGAAAATATATTTTTTGGGGCCTTTAAAGTAAATTTAATTTCTGATCTCCTTTGCAAATATCAAGTAACTTACTTACATACAGCAAACATATACACAGCCTTGATATACAATTATCATATGATTTAAAGGATCCTTTGATGTTGTGAGCCATAACAAAATTCACAAGTAACTTAGCAAGGAAAATATTATACATATGGTATTAAACAGAGCAGCCTGTTAAATAATTCAAACATATTACTTTATATCGTTTTGCATAATATTTGTAAATGGCAGCAAACTGAGCTGAGGATATCCGTAACATATTCAGGCTCACTCAGCTAAAAGACTAAAATGCAGAAAAATGCACTAGCATAACAATGTTGCTGTTTTTATCTGAAAACTACAAGGCTTTAGGAGCTTCCCTTGTACTAGAGTCTTGAGTTGCTGCAGCATTAAATTACAAAAAAAATCATGGATGAATTATTCAAACTCCCCCCCCCTCCCCACAGGATTAGAGAGTGACTTGAGTCTTTGTGTCTGCCTGAAACCACAGATAATAAGGTTTCTCATCAGGCAGCAAGTGTGACTACGACTAAGACCTTGCTGAAATACACAAATCCTGACAAAAATGTTGAGTTCCTTCTCTTTCAGAAATCTACAGTAGATGGATCCAATTTTAAAAGGCCTATCAGTCAAAATTAAATACGCCACATGGCGGCTGTTGAGCTCTGCAGCAGCTGACAAGAGAGGCATTTTTTTCAGAAAATAATCCTGAAGCCTGGCTGAGTCTTTTGTTACTGTGAGCAGAAACACAGCACAACACAACAGAGTGTTGCCATCTTCATGGCCACTGTTTTTAATTGGCTTCTGTTTTTTCAAAGCTTTTGTGCTGGGGGTAATTCCCACTGGGAGAGATCAAAGGACTTGGAAGTTTCTGCACAGGGAAGAGTTTTCTGTAACCCTATTTCTACAACAACCGCCTTAGAATGCACATTCTCATTTTGCTGCCGTATTGTGCCATGAAACTGTGGACTGTGCACACATGTAGACCTAATGAATACAGGAGAACTTGTAGAATCTGCATGCAGATGTGCCGCTTTGACTCTCTGCACCCTGCAAGATATAAAGGTGGCCCACTACAGAATAATTGTATACTTATTGTGTTACATAGTTAAAATCTTACACGAATAATTCATGAATATTGTAATGGTGTTATAGATGCTGTTGTTTTTCTCACCCTCTCAGTGTTTGATGTTAATGGTAGGATTAAATTAAGTTTTACTGATTCTTGTTTCATCCAGCGACAGCAGAGGCACACACACTCTCATTGCACAAATGTGGTTCCCAAACTTTTCCATCTGATGAACTCAAGTCACCCTTCACGGTCCACCCATCATGTTCCAAATGTGTTCTTTTCAGTTTATTTCAAAGAGGATGTTAAGTGACACGACAAAAAGTGTTTATTGTCGTAATATTTTGTTCTGTTTATCCATTTGGCTCAGCTAATCATTTCAGCTGTTTTCCATTACTTTTACTAAATAAACTATTTTAACCATTCATGTACTGTATTACTTTAAGCTAACTCACCTGTTTATTCATTAATTTCAGCTAAATATTTTATCTATTTACTGTATGTATCATTTTAGCTGATACCTGTTTATCTATAAGGCTCAGCTAATCATTTCAATTCATGTATTGCTTTTCGCTAACTCACCTGTTTGTCCATTAATTTTAGGAAGTATATATAACTGTATTAACTGTTTGTTAATACAGTTATATATATAACTGTATATACAGTTATATATATTAACTGTTTGTTTCTTACTTTTGGCTCATTATTTCAAATGTTTATCCCTGCTTAGCTAACTATTTAAACCATTTATCAAATGCTTTTAGCTAACTATTTCACCTGTTTATCCATTCATTTTCAGTAGCCTAATTATTTTAATTGTTTATTACTTTTAGCTAACAATTTCACTTGTTTTTCCATAAATTTTAGGTAATCATATCAACTGTTTATTTGTTACTTTTGGCTAATTATTTCAAATGTTTATCTTCTCTTAGCTAACTATTTAAACCATCACTTTTAGCTAACTATTTCAACTTCTCTGCTAGATGCTAACAACTTTAATGTACTCTCAGTAGCAACGCGTGGTGTTAAGGTGTTATAACTGACTCAGGCTGGTGGGAGGTGTGATTTGACGGCGGGTGAGAGGGATCATACTGCAGCTTTCAATCAAATCACTTGACAAGTTCATTTCACAATATTTTATTCACTCAGTGCATAAATTCCCGCTCTCATCCTCAGAGAAGCTCTTCTGTGGCTCACAGATCTGAAAACGAGCGTTCAGCTGAAGAACGCGAGGACAGTCAGCTTCTCTAAGCTCCATCTACCACCGAGCATTCAAAGCCTACTCTGATCCTCTCAAAGGCTGCTGCTGTTCACACAATATGCTGTCAGACTCTGTGCTGTAACAAACACACACATCCATGCATGCACTCACATACACATGCACACTCCCTCTTTACATGTACATGCACAAAGCCCCTCCGCGAGACCAAACTTTTCCATCTTCCGTCTCTGTCCTTGCCAATGTGTGTGTGCACGTGTCTGTGTGTGCCTGACAGCTAGGAAGGAAACCCTTCTGGCTTCACCCCCCCCCCACACACACCCCACCCCTCTTCCTCCACCCAAAGGGACTGGCATCAAAGAAGAGGGCTTTCCCTCCCTCCTTCCCCCATCCACACTCTGCTCTATTTCTAGACGCTCTCCTTATATAACAGCTGAGAGAGAGTGCTAATCTAGCCAGGAAGGCGAGACAGAGGAGAATCTGTTGGTTCCTTCCTGAAGCTTCCTCTCTCTCTCTCTCTCTCTCTCTCTCTCTCTCCCTCTCTCTCTCTCTCTCTCTCTCTCTCTCTCGCTCACTCGCTTGCCATTGATGCGTTCCCTAAACTGAGGAGACAAGCGAGCCGTGTTGCATGAACCAGGTGAGACCCAGACGTGAGATAACAAGGCTTC
>NTHP01000139.1:962712-977541 GCA_003416845.1 Oplegnathus fasciatus | reverse complement strand
GAGACAGAGCTCGCAGCTGAAGCACACTCGTCTCCAAAACGTTATCCTTCTGTTACCCCCATCCTCGAGCACTAAAAGTGTGCTTTATCTGTGTTTGTGTGTCTAAATGCATGAATCAGTGAATGTGTATGCGTGTGTGTGTGTGTCCATTTATTTCTGTGTGTGTGTGTGACTTTCCACATGCTTTAGGAGACAAGGTACTCAGTTGAAGTGAGAATGAGGGGTATTGTCAGTGCTGCCTGCTTAAAAGAGATGGACAGACTGTGTGTGTATACATAACAGAGGTGGAGAATGTGTGTGTGTGTGTGTGTACATGTGTGTCCGCCTTCTCCCTTGCTGGCAGCTGTCATTGGAAGAGGCTCCACTCCAAATTAAGCTAGACAAAAGGCAATGAGCAGCAGGAAAATAGGACAGCTCTTGCAGGACTCGTTTTGGATCCGGCCTAAGCTGCACAGAGACCATGGTGAACTATAGTGTGTGTGTGTGTGTGTGTGTGTGTGTGTGTGTGTGTGTGTGTGTGTGTGGGAGAGAGAGAAGCAGGGGATGCCTTTTTAGTAAGCGTGGCGGGTGTATTATAGCTATGGTGTTAGAATTATGACTGGCTCCTTGCTCAGTAAAGACACACTATAAATAGCAGCTGCCCTTTTGCATAGTGACACATCCACACCAAAGCATGTGCATTATAACTCAAAGTAGGAAAGACTGTGGAATATCAGACACATCCATCAGCTTGACAGTAATAAAACAAAAGGGGGGATCGATATTTGATGGTGCAACTATGATCCGTTAATCACATCTGCAGCACAGTATCCCAATAGCTGGATAGAATAGAGATGGATTAGTCATTTCTAGATAAAAGACTCTCTTGTTTTCCTCCCAAACTGCAGAGCGCAGAGCTGAATTAATGAACAAAGTTGGCAGAAATCAAATGGCTCCCTGCCGCCGATCTTCTTTCACCCTCTTTGCTATTTGATATTCTGAATGCTGTCACGCTCCGCTGCCATCACCTGCGTCTCATCCCACTGAAAGCTGAGAAAGGGGGTGAACTTTGCAGACTTCACCAGACTGCATGATGGTTACATGTGCGCGTATACATGGTACACATGCAACGTCATATTTTGCATGATGCACTGATAAGATGACGTGATGTTATCTGTTGCTCAGAGGTGCAGACGTGACAGGGAGTTTTGAAGTAACATGATGTGAGAGAAATCCGGCAGTGAGGGCTCTGCATGTGCTTGGAAATATTGTTAGCATGCAGTCATTCCTTTCTTCAAGGGGTCTGAGGGAGACTTTTACTGCCGTTTTGTTAGGAGTCACTTTTGCTATTATCTCTCCCTTTTCTCTTTGGATGTCTAATTGGAACCACCTTTGAATAAATTATAGGCCTAAGGCTTTATAAATATTTTACAATGTTTTATAATATTAATAACAACAATTTTAAGGTTGTCTGGTTGTCAAAAATCACTCTGGCTGATGTTTTATGCTGGCGGAGGATAAAGACCACCAGGCAAACTGCCCCAGAATGCCAGGGGCCCCAAAAGCTCCATTCTTACTGTGTGTTGAGTGGTGAATGTTAATTTCATTGAAAATGTATTTGAGAATATATACAGCACTGAAGCACAATATAAAGTGACATGACAAGGCCCTTAAGGTGTGTCCTTGAAGCCCCGTCTTGAAGAGGGGCCCCTGTGTCAAAATCGAGTTTTAAGACTTTTATTATTGCAATTTTGTTCTTATTTGTTTCACATTTCAAAATTAGAGTGTTTAATCAAATTACAAACATACACATCCCACAGGGAGTGGGAGGAAGAGGGGGTCAATAGGGACCTATAGGAGCTAATTTTTGCCCCTGGGCCCTCAACAGGTGAAGAAGGATTTTTCACAACTTGGCAACCCAAAAGTTGGTCTCATTAATAGTTTATAACTGATATATAACGTATTAGTATATGATTTATCAACCATTTATAACACCATTAGTTACAATTTATAAACCCTTTATAAAGTGGTACCAAGTTTAATCTGCTATTTAAGTGTCTACTTTCTCTTTCATAATTATTTCTAAGAGGTTCCCCATTAATATAAAACACTTACAGCTGTATTTATTTCTGCTTTTCCTGAGATACAGACCGTTTATTGAGGGCAGCCACCAGCAAAAGGCCAATAGTTTACATAATCGAGCATTATCTAATAATTAATAACTGGAGCACAGCAGCGCTTATCTGTGATTGGCTCTCTGGGGTCTATCCACTTGATACTAAAGATAAAGCAACAGTAAAGGTCATGTTGTGATTATATCACCTTATATGACATTAGAATAAAACAAATAATTGATAAAACCTTGGAACTTGAAGCCCTCCAGGTGGACCCACAGGCAGAGATCCTCGTTGTCGCACTCGCAGCTCCACGGGTTCCCGCTGAGCCCCACGGAGCGCAAGGCGGGCAGCGCGATCAGGGAGGTGATGTTGAGAACCGTCAGGTTGTTCCGACTCACATCCAGCACCTGGAGGGCTGCGTTTTCCGCAAAGGCGTCCGGGTGAATCTCGGAGAGCCCCGGGTTGTCGGTCATCCTCAGCATCACCAGGCTCGTCAAGGGGCCGAACGTCCTGTCCTCGATCCGGGTCAAGGTGTTGAAGGAGAGGTCCAGGTAGGCCAGCTTCCGTAGATTCCCAAAGGTGGACTCGGATATCTCCGTCAGGGAGTTGTTGCTGCAGTCCAGGTACACAAGATCGGAGAGGTAGTTGAGCGCGAGCGGCGGCAGCTCCACGATGCGGTTGTTGGAGATGATGAGCTGCCGCGTGGCCAGCGGCAAGTTGACCGGGAAGGTGGTCAGGTGCTGCCCAGCGCATTGAACCACCAGCTGGTCATCACACACACACCTGTCCGGGCAGCCCGAAGAGAGCACCGGGGATGTGTTCACCCCCGTAATGAGAAGGAGCAGAACTATGAGCCGCAAGGGTTGCGCGCTTGGCTGCGGGGCAAGACGCATGACACCGCCGAGGGCTTCATCCACCCCGTTTGGAGAGAGTCAGACGCAGTCACATTCTTCATTGATACATCCGCACCAAGTTGATTGTCCCAGAAATTATTTCCACAGAGGTCAAACCGAACGCTCGCCCGTGGCAACCTCTTGCGCGTAATGTCTCAGTTCATCCTGTCGTTGGCTCTGGATCCAGCGCGCATCCGCTCTCTTGAACTTGACAACCAGATGCCTTCATGCTGTTTCACATTTCATTGATTTATCGGGTTTCTTCCATCAGAACACATCTATTCACACACTGTAAAAGCTCACAGCGTCCTCTCACGCTGCGCTGCTTGCAATGATCACGGTCAGTTGTTCCACAACATGTTTGCCATCGTCTCGCTTTCCGAAACTGAATCCAAATGAGGGGGGCGCACTGAACTGCGCGGCGGGTGAGGGTGGGGGTGCGCTGTGGAGTGATCTCACGCTTTGGAGTGAGGTGGAGCGAGGGGGGAAGCTCTGGGCAGCAGAGGTAATGGAAGTAAAATTTTTTTAAAAATGGGATATGGAGACCAGCAAAGCGTAATCCATGTGAAACCTAATAAAGGTGACCTATGATGGTCCAGCTGCATGCACAGTGATCCCGAACTACACATGCCTCAGGTGTGTGTGTGTGTGTGTGTGTGTGTGTGTGTGTGTGTGTGTGTGTGTGTGTGGAAGCTGCATCCATATATGATTAATAATTTGTGTCTGTATGTACATATCTGTTTGTGGGCTTGTATGTGTGTTGGATACTTTTCATCAGCCTGCCTCAGGTGTGTGTGTGTGTGGAGGCAGGTGCACCTGACACCTGGGGAGCATACTGTATGTGATCAGATCACATAGAGGTTTTTAGGCTTTGGAAACAAGAGAGTGGGGCCATGATAACAATGTGCTGAGAGGGGGGGATCCCTATCAGCCTATCTACACCACTCAGACCCACAGTATAATATGTGCAAAGAGGCTTTTACAATAATGACTGACATATCAGCCATAGGAACCCCCTCCCCTCCCCCCTTCCCCCCCATTCAAAGCATGTCCAGTATACAGCCAGCAGATGATAGGACGAGATGAGATGGGACAAGGTGGTCTCAGGCAGCAGTTGTTTTTCTCCTCTCTCCAGTCTCAGTATGAGTCCTGAGTCTATTCTTGGTTCTCTGTGTAGGTGTTGAAGTGCTGAATCAGACTCAGCATGATGGAGGAGGAGGAGGACAGATGTGCCGCTGACAGTCCGTGAAAGAAACCACCCCGAGTCCACAGGCAACAACCCGCTGCACACTGACCTCGCTCACTCTCTCTCTCACACACACACACACACACACACACATCCACAAAATGAAGTTTAGCCCTTTCCCTGTACTGTATGTATTCCCATGTGTCAAACAATAGAGCAGGGGGCCTATAGGCATCTGATGCTTTCTCTTGCCATCCTGTGGACTGGACTAATCCACACAGCTGTTTTGTGTCAAAGACATTAAGTGGCTTTATGAGGACACCTAGTGACTAATACTTGGTAATGTTTTACACAGCGGACAGCTGCCATGCAACAATCTTCTTAAACACTTTCTTTTCTCACGCATGGTTTGACTGGTAATCACCCAAGACCCATGCTAGGACTATCCAAATTCTTCTATATTACTACTACATACATTAATGTAGTCTTTAACCTCTGAACAAGCAGCAGCCCACTCATAACTCATGCTGTTCAGTCAAACATTGTTCAAACTCAAAGAGCTTTTATTTTAAGTTCTGGAGGAGAGCCCAAAGTTTGCAGAGATATCAAATATGTCAGGTTGAATTTTGGTAAAATGTGTACGAAATGGTGCATCTAGAATATTTTCATCTGGTGGAGTGGTGCTGCCATAAAAATATGGAGTCTGGGGCTTGAATATTTCACTAAACATCATACAGCTTAAGTGAGGAGTTGGAATTATATCATACTGTCAGATTGGGTAGAAGAAGATTTTAGCAGCCTTAAGGGGAAACCAAAAAGGTAAAACTGTATGTTATGTGGTCAAAGAATAGATCTTCTAAAAAAAGACAAACTCTTTAATTAACCAACTGGGTTGGTCCTGACAGCAAACACAACGTTGACTGCAGGCAGTAAAACCAGTTGGCACATCTAAAAACTAATCTCTTTAAAATACAGGCTGCAGGATGTTTTTTTCAGTAAACCATAACCTCTGTTATATCTTCATCTACACTCTCGTAATTTCCTCTGTTCACATCTCTTCCACTGGCACTTCCAGATCATGCCGCGGTCACAGGAGTGATTTGGTGCTGGTCTCAGCTTCTAATTCTTTGATTCACCTCAGACATTTTCCTGCACTGTCATTCTACATCAGCATGACAGATACATTGCAAAATGTAAGGGAAACGCTCGATACAAAGCATACTGTCAAATAAGGGTGTAATTTTGTTTCTTTTTTTAATCCCCCAGCTTTGAGCATTTCAGTCACGTCTCACTGTAGCTGCAAGGACTTGTCTCCCATATTTAACTTATGTTTAATCTGCATTCATAAAACCTGTTTTGGTTACACTGACATGTGGGTTGATCCTCTTCCAACAAGTGTTGGCATGTTATAGATCATACAAAGACCAAAAAGACATCACTACGATTAGAATAATATAATATAATATGTCTAAAATGATTATTATTGGGAGTTCAGTCCCATGTCAGCAGCTCGTACAGGAGTGAGCCTGGGTGTGCCCAACAACCAGCAACAGTGGTTTGCATACCTCAACTTGACCTGATATGCGATATAGGAAACTCAGGCCTGTCAGGTCCCTGGTCACCTCAACAGAGGGCAGATTTTTTGGCTGCCTCCCATTTACCAGGATCAGAGCCCTGGTATTGTGGCTCACTGGCACAGCTTAATGGGGCACTTCAAAAGGCTGCAGCCATTATTAATGTTATTACTTGCACCTGTGCTTTTCCTGCTTTTTTTGTTGAAGGGAAACTATTGCTTCTCCTTAGCAGAGAAGCTATACTTTAGAGTGCTGGTTCCCAACCTTTCTGGCTTAGGGCGTCTAGAAATTAAAAGTCTATACTTGTGACCCCCTTGTCACAGGTGTTAGAAGTTTGTGAGTTGACAGTTTTCACTTCTAAATTTCTCAGAATTTCATCTGAACACGTGTGTGAAACCTGACGAGATCAAACTGTTCACATAAAGCAAAGACTGGAGATAAGTCCAAAAAAAATAAATTCAAATTTTGTAGCAGTAACTTAGATCTTCTTCTTTGCAAGTAAAAGTACAAGTAATACTACTTGTATTACTAACACTACTACTACTATAGGCTATGTAGTTAGCCTACTTAAAATGTAGGCCTACTTTAAGTATCCAAAGTAAAAATAGCTCTACTCATAATGCAGAGAAATGGCCCCATAAGTATTAAACTACATCACTGGATTATTGATGCCTTAATGTGTAAGTTGCATAGCTGGTGGAGGTGGAGGAGCTCATTTTAACTACTTTATATACTGTTGGGTAGTTTAATCTTTATTAGAGCATCATATTCTATAAGGTCATCATGTGTTTTGTATGTAAAATACTCTGCCTGTAAAGTAACTAACAACTAAAGTAAATATTTCCCGCTGAAATAAAGTGCAGAAGAAGTATAAAGTAGTATAAAATGAAAATTCTGAACTCTAAGCACCCTATTTTAGCTGGTTACCAAGGTAACGTGCGTGCATACAAATAGCAGCACAGGTCTAGGGCGCATGTCAGAGAAGTGGAACTGATTCTTTGAGGAAATGTTGCTGCATCGTAACAGAGTAACCACACTGACAGGTGAAACCGGATGTTCTCGTGACATTTAGCACACATTAGCTATAAAAGCTGTCGAGTAAATCATTTTCCAAAAGACGGACCGTGTAGTACAAGCGGTCACCACGCCCTCGCGTGTGTTGTACGTGTTACGTAAGCCTGTACGCACAGCGACGCATTTGAGTAGGAAAACTTCAGTGCGGCCGTTTTGTGTCTGTTTTCACCTGAGCGGTACAACCTCGTACGCTACATCTATAAGGTACAGTAAAGGCTTGTAATTGTTATGACTTCTGTGGGTTTTTATAGCTTTCCTCTGTTAAACCTTCTGGTCTGACATCAGTGACGCCGCCGGAATCCTCATTTGACCTTCCGTTTTTAAGGCGTCCTTGCTGTCCGCCTCTGGTTTTACAGCCTCTTTTCTCCTGTTTGACAGAGTTATAAATCACTTGTTCGATATAGAGCAAGGAAGCACACAAGAAACCGAATTTTATGCGTGCATATATATATGAAAAAGCAGCATTTTCTGTTTGGTTGTTTTTTTCTGGAAAAGAACTCCTCCCATTTCTCAGCTGTAACAAAAACTAAAAGAGCTAGGCTGAAATAAAAAAGTAAGAATTATTGCTTTCAACATTAGGCAAAAGCTGAAATGATAGAACAATAAATATATGCACTTTTTATTTGGAATGACCAAAAAGTAATTCTTCTTTTTCTTTTTCAATTTTGTCAGGATGGTTGCGCTTTCCAAGGAGTATGGATTTGTGGTGTTGACTGGTGTTGCCAGTATGGTGATGGTTGCACATCTGGGCATAAAAGTCGGCAAAGCCCGCAAGAAGTACAACGTGATGGTGAGCAGAAGCATTGGTGTTCAAATATACTGCAGAATATAGACCATTCTTTCTCATTCATACTGTTTAAAATCCGCCCCCACCCATTCAGACACCTCCACAGCAGGTCTGCAGTTTGTTGACATAGTTTCATGCTTGGGTGCTGCACCTTCTTGTGGCTTTTGTGAAGCACTTTGAATAATAGCCTGTGTGAATAAACTTGCCTTGCCTTGCAGTATCCTAAGATGTACAGTGACGACCCAGAAAATGGAAACGTTTTCAACTGCATCCAGCGAGCACACCAAAGCACGTACGTATGAGTTGAAACATGGGCAGTGCAACTACAACTCTGCACACACTGACACTGATATTGCATGACTCATAGCAACGATGGGAAAAGAGGTGAAAGTTAACATGCTGTTATCACCTCTCATCAGGCTGGAGATCTACCCCGCCTTTCTTTTCTGCCTTGCTGTCGGTGGTTTGCATTGTCCTGTGAGTTGATTTTTGCATACTTCTGCAGCACCAACATACTGCTGCCAAGATCAGGTGTTACGTACAAAATCTTAAGCAGTTAAAGCACAAAATGTTTTTTAACTGATAGGATGATGATATGCAGGGATTCTGGAAGGAATGTGTACTCTTCTTATAAAATCCTGCCATATCTGTCTATCACAGCGTCTCGTCAGTGGACTTGGAGTTGTGTGGATTGTAAGCCGAGAGGTGTTCGCACATGGGTACTCTACAGGAGGTGAGAAGATGTTGTTAAGTTTCATTTACATTTTGTAACATAAAGCAGGGGAGGAAGCGAAGGAATAAAGAATATTAATATTATTGTTATTATTCATCTCAATCAGATCCTAAGAAAAGAAGGCGGGGAGCGTTCGGGAACCTGGCTTTGCTCGGGCTGATACTGACCACAGCCAGCTACGGCCGCCACCTGCTTGGCTGGAGGGGACCACAGATGGGCCACTTCCGTCAAGTTAACTGTAACTGCTAGTGAGGACGAGGTCTTCAGGACGGGCTCACTCACTCATTCACCTTATAATCAGAGCCACTCTACATAACCCATATACCTTGCATCATGTGTGCTAACCTCACCAATTTTAACATTTGAAGTCAGGTGAAGTTCTTGCTTGAAAGTGACCTGGCCGGTTCTCCAGGAAGGGAAATTCCTCATTTGGGATAATGAATGTGCTGCATTCACTGATGGGCACACCCACAACCTGCCAGTTTGTCTTGATAGCGTTTTAACCTGCACCCTGATTTAGAAATTTGAAATGAGTTGACTTGACAAGTGACTTTTCATAATATCTGTATTTTTTTGCATTAAACAAATGAAGATGCTGTAATAATAATTTAGCCTTCCATGTTTGAGGAACTTTGTGAAAGAATATCAAATTATGTTTGCATTTGCTTTGCTGACAAAGTCAGATTTTGTACATTAATGAGTAACTGAAAATGGTTAGTGAAAAATATTGCTGTTGTTGAGTAAAACTCCATAATTCCAGTCATGATGATCTTAATTTTTTTTAGATGTTGTTTTTCATTGAAAACAGCTTTCTGACTGGTCACACTGATGATATTAAATATAATACATTGGTTATAAATGATCTTGTGGGTTTTTTTTTTTTTACTGGAAGTTGAATGGGTATTGATTAAATGTGAGGTCTTGTGTGTTTAAGAGAGCGGCTTTCTTTTTTTTTAAGTTGAGTAATTGTTCAAAGTCCACATTACTTGTCTAGGCAGGTGGATTTATAGCTCCCTTCAGGTTACAGTGTGACACAGCATAATGGCTAAGAACTTACCCACATACTCTAGCTGTAATAGGTCACACCCTCTACGCATATGTGGCTTGAGACCTACAGTATTGTGGTTTCTGTTTTATTATCAAACAGTAAATCCTTATATCAATAAATTCTTACAGTCCACATTTCAATGGCATATTATCATACATCACTGTTGGCACTTAACAGTAAAGTAAGTCAGAACACACTAAGTAAAAACTCAATACAACAGCTCAGTTCCAGCACATCTGCATGACACTCCAGCTAACACAGATACAGGTAACGACAGTCTAAGCTTTAAATCTCCCTCGTGCCTCTTCTCATTGTCTCCACTTAAAGCGTTTCGACAAACACCTTGCGCAGAAACACATTCTTTATAAATATGGATTTTACAATACGTTTAACAATAATAGTGTGTTTTACCTTAACAATTTTACTCGTAGTTAAGTGTTTATTTAGTGTAGCAAGGTCTCTTGTCAGTGTGCATTGGTGGATTAAACATTCATCATCAAAAACAGAATAACCAAATTCAAGTTTTATATACCAGCATCAAATCATGATGATAAAAGTTCCATAACTACACATTAAAGGCTGCAGCAACAAATATTTTCCACATATAATTTGGGGTAACTTGGTTAATACATTTGAACAATTGAATGATGAGCGGCTTCTACTCTAAGAGAACTGGTGTGTCTGTTTTTCCAAAGATATGGCTTTTGAGTTGTAGAATCTGATTTTTGTGTATATTTCCTGCAAGACTGCAGCTTTAAGACAACATGTGCTACCTGGTGCAATTTGGTTTGAAAGTGCACTTCACTAATATTTGGTCTCCTAAGGGATTATAATTTATATTCCTTAATCGTTTTAGGCATGTTGGCAACTTCCCCATGTGTCTTGAAGCACTTTATATCCTCATTCTGTCTTTGTCTCTCACTCTCTTATTTCTCGCTGGATAACCTGAGGTTGTGTATTACATTGGAGGACTTCATGCAACCTTGATCCACATTACCTCAGATGTCCCCTAGAGGGCACTGTGGCCATTCACGCCATATTAAAGTGCTGTGCGTACATGAGGAGTCAGTCGGGGGTGCAGAGGTGCTATTAACTCCCCTCAGGAAGAAGAAGAAGAAAGAAAACAAAAAATTTCCGTCAGACTGAAGATCTCCGGAAATTTAAAGGGAATGTGGAAAAAAGTACTTTTGAAACCTCCCATTTAAAAGACTTCTCATGGAACCAGATAAACATTTTCATCACTGACCCAAAACTCTCAGTCACAAGGGGGAACTCTGCAGAGATGCAGCTGCATCCAGGCAAAGGCTTTTCTCAGATCCACGCTGGTCTTCCTTTGGTGTCTGCTTTGCTTCTGTTCTCTGAGTAGTGGAAGTGACTGACAGGATGCTTCCATCAGTAGGTGTATCTGGAGAGTGGCGTGTCCTCCATCAAATCATCCTGGAGAAGATGATTAAAACGAGATACATTGTGCTTTTAGAGTAGTACAGTTGTTACGAGTTGTTATAACTCTGCAAAGGTGCATTGTGTGAAAAACACAACCACAAGTAATGTAACTATATATAATACTATATAATAACTGAAAGAACTGACTTATATTTGTGTCTGTTTCTCCTCTGGAAATCTCTCTACTCATGAAAAGGACTGGCCATACTTTATATGTCTAATTAGCTGGACCACTGACCTTCTTAAAAGTGATTTAGGCACTGACTAAGGGATGGAAGAGTGGACAACTTATATCCCAAAATTTCCTCCTTGTTCACAGTTCATACTTTAAAACTCAACGAGTTCACCGCTGATTTTCAAAACATCAATAGTGAGCTGGGAAGAAAATTTGGTGATTTGGGGTTTGCAATTAAAGGCGCAGCAATTTAGCATTGCACTTCCATAAAGTCGGGGGACTACAGAGACACAGATGTTAAAAAAAGAATAGTCAAAAATGGTGCCGCACAGGCTGAGATATCCTGACTTTTAGTTCATAGTATGGGTCCAAAACCACTGGATCCTACATTACCCATAGTGCAACTGGATAGTGTTTTTCATTAGACCCTCCCTGCTCCCTTCAAACTCTACATCATCAGTTTGAGCTGGGGATGTACTTTAGAGCCACCGCAGACATTACATTACATTATAGTAGAGTGTCCCTTTAATCACTTAAACAAAATCTGGGAGGGGTCTTTAACAAGTGCACTGTATTGTAATACACATATGCACAGAAATGTGTATCTCACCATGGGTAGATCCTGCAGCCGATGGAACTCTGGGTGGTTTGTCCGCTGGCGGAACTTGAGGAAGAGGATGACGAAGACGACAGCGGTGGTGACTATGAACACTGACAGCAGACCGGCCAGCAGGGGGTCTAGAGGGGAGCTTGAGCGGTAGCGGGGCCCCTTGAGGTCTAAATGACAGGAAAATGGACAAACATAATGAAACATGATGAGAAAATAAAGCCAGTCAAGGAGGCCTAAAACCATACGCTCTCACCTGCTCATCACCTTACCTTCATCTCCAACATTAAGTTCAGATGGGGCCTCCTGGTGTGTTGGCCCCGCAGGACCCCGGCCCTGAGCTGAGGTCAGAGGGTGTCCTGTGGTTGTTGGTTGTGCAGTGGCTGTGGCCAGTGATTCAGACTGTGGCTGGAGGGTGGAGGCGTGGGCTGTGGAGCTTATATCCTGCACCGTGTGGGCTGGCTGAGATGAAAAGGCAGTGAGGGGATCTCTGGTTAGAAGGGCTCTGCCTTCAGTGGGTGAGATGTGATGCGGAGGGGCGGGGCTCTGTGCGGTCGGTGTGGATGAAAGGCCGTCTGCAGCAGCTGAAAGTGAGGATGTGAGGGCAGTGCTGCATCAATTCAAAACAGTACAGAGAATTCTTCAAAGGAAACGGACCGTACACGCAGCAGCCAGAGGTAACTCTACACCACCCTGCTCATGAAGACTGATCCTTCCCACTGACATTAAAGCTGCTATCCATAATGTTTTTGTTATCAGGTCTCACCTATCCTGCTTGGTAACGCCGAGAGACCCTGTTAAAAACAGCCAGCACAATGGCAACGACCTGTTTCACACACTGTTTGTATTGCATCAAATCAACAGCATAATAATGGTGATGGTGGATGTCACACTACTGCATCTTGCCAGTTTGGCAGTGGCTGATTCAGATAAAGAACACAAACGTATTCCACCATCTTGAACACTGTTTTGGTTTTTCCTGCTGGAGAGGTGCGACAATGTGCCAGACTCTCAGCTGTAAGTCACGGAACTAAAATATACCTTGAAGGATTGTGGTGTTGATTGGATTGATTAAAGGAGTTTTTTAAGCAAAAATGGAAACAATTTGCTGGCTCTAGCTTCTTAGATGTGAAAATTCATCATCGTATAATTAAGAAAATAACCAGTAGATTAATGGGTAATTAAAATGATTGTTAGTTGCAGCCCTAGTAAACAGTTTCACACGTTTCACAAAGCTAATATGTGTTACAGGACGTTGTATTGCATTATACATGTACTATATACTATAATTTACAGGAGTCAGTCACTGCTTTATTATTTCAATTATTTGTTTTCTCTGTGAAAATACTGAATATACATTAAAACAAACGAGTTCACTGCCATTTCCCTCTTTCACCATGAGTATATCTTTACTCCACTTTCAGCACATGTGTCTGTTTACATCAGGTTTGACAGCTCATGCTGACAGCTGGAGAGGAGGCTGGGAGAGGGGTTTGTTCAAGGAACATTGCAGGCTGCGTAATTACAAGTCTGACTACCTTTCTACTGTTTACATGTCAGATAGAATGAAGAGACAGGCAGTCATTAGTGCTCCAAAATGGCTAAAAGACAATTGTAAAGTATTATATATAAGCTGAGAAGTAGAGAGAAGTATTACCTCATCATAATAAAATGCTGACCCTTGGCATTATTGGAAAGAAAACACTCTCACATCCTTGTGCATGTTCTGC
Organism: Oplegnathus fasciatus; assembly: GCA_003416845.1. Taxonomy (NCBI): domain Eukaryota; kingdom Metazoa; phylum Chordata; class Actinopteri; order Centrarchiformes; family Oplegnathidae; genus Oplegnathus; species Oplegnathus fasciatus. Next base: position 964,195 of record NTHP01000139.1, on the reverse strand, counting down.
ATTAAGTCACAAAGCGAATCAAAGTAATTGCTGGTGTCATTTTTAGCTTTTGAAGTGAGCAACTCCAACAGCAGCTTTTGCCAACCCGCACATTATTCTACAGGGACAGACGGAGAAGTGACGGCAGCAGCTAAAAAAAGGGGGCAAGGGTGTGATCTGGCGTTACGTCATATTGTTTGTTACTTCTGAGCTGCTCAAAGAGGCAACATGGCATCAGCGGAGGCGGTTATATTTATCTGATCTATAAAAGGGAATCTCTTAAATGAGGTTACGGCACACATTCTCAATCTCGTTGCAGTCATGTGGGGGTCAGGGGAGCAATATGTTCCTGGAACGCTGCTGGCAATGGAGCTGAGTCTGAGGAGGGCGTCTGTGTTTGCAAACAGGCAGCTTGCAGTGTGTGGGATGTTTTATTTTGAGAATCTGGACAAAGTAAACAGACAGGACTGGCAAATTATAGATGCACAATTATAGAATTATGGACGCAATGATGACCATAATTTCTATGATTCTAAGTTTCAATAAAGGCCTAAACTTTTAGATATAAACAGTGCATGCAGGTTTGTGTGGATTACCTGAAGGTGAAGGAGTACCAGGGTCAGCAGTCATGACGACAGGTACATTCGTGCGTTGAGATGTGGCCACTGCAGGGCTTGCGGTAAACAAGTATGTTTTATATACTGCATTTGTCACAGTCTCTGAATGGACCGTGCCTTCGGTCTTTGTAACGGTAGTGGTTTGAGAGGTTTCATCCCTGCCTGCAGGATTATGTGTCTGCTTTGGGACCTCATTCCCAGGATCCTCTGTCAGGTCAGGAGATGCTGAGCTTCCAGCGTGACTCGGGAGGGCAGCCAAGGTGAAGACAGGAGGCACAGCACTGCTCTGACCTATGAAATAAAAGATAAATCATATTAAAGGGGTAAAAAAAATTCCCCAGAGCATTAAGTGAAACATTCAGATATCTTGTTTTGTCCGAGCAACAGTCCAAAACCGAAATATATTCAGTTTACTATCATAGAGGACTAAAAGAGCAGTGTGGGGAGATGGAATCAGAGAAGTTTGGCATATTTCCTTCAGAAATGACTCAAAATGATTAATTGCTTATCAACTATAACTGCAGATTAATTTTCTGTCAATCAGATACTTGATTAATCTACTCATTGCAACACTAAACAGATATTCAGTTTATTATTAAGTCTAGAAGAATCAGCAAACAGAATTCGATTAATCGATTATCAAAATAGTTGATCAGTTTCCTGTTATCGACTAATCGACTAACACATTGCAGTCTAAACTATGTGGACTGACAGCAGTTCTGTTATGTATGTTGCTGCTATCCTGCATTAAATGGGATTAAATATGCAAATGAGATACAATGAGAAGTCTAAATGAAGTATGCATTTATTCAAAGTTCAAATAATTGAACAGGAGACTGGCAGACACAAATCAGAGTCAAATGAGCAGAAAGAATTGCTCACCTTGT
>NTHP01000139.1:935688-962415 GCA_003416845.1 Oplegnathus fasciatus | reverse complement strand
TCAAATGCAAGCAACAGCCCGCAGCTCTGCATGAACTTTCTATAAGATCAATAGACTGTCGAGAGCATCATGTGCCGAATCGATAACGAGTCCAACTCACGTCAGCAGGATGTCAAGTCAGTCCCCGTCAAACACAAAGACACACACACACACACACACACACACACACACCAGGGATGACACCTTACCTCTTGTCTGCGATGAGCCGGTAAGGACCACCAACACGCAAAACACCAAATTCATTTCAGATTTCATCTCCTCCGCTTGTTGCAGATCACAATGAAGACGGAGCGGAGCGGGCTCTCCGCGGCTGCTCGGCTTTTTTAGCTCTGAGGTTGTTTCCGTTACGTGATTTGACAGGGCACATCATCAGCGCTAAAAATATCCTGAGGGAGTCGGGCAGAAGAGAAGCAGGGGTGGGGCCGCACGGAAGGCTGCATGCAGGCGGCGGCGGCGGGCGCACAGAAGACGCACGCGCTTTTATTCTAACAAGCGAGACGCGTCACTGATCCAGCTGCAAAACCCAGGTTCTCCAGATGTGTGTGTGTGTGGTTTTTTTTTCCTGTCAGAGTCCCTCACCTCTGCATCCATTCCAACCGAAACGCATCAGTTTGCAGTCGCTGTCGCTCCGCTGCTCCAATCAGATGTCAGTGCGTCAGAGGCGCAGTTGTCTGCGTCAGGAGCGCCTGTTGTAGAGCGCTGTGAGCGTTGAACGCAAGCTATTAAAGCTGTGGGCAAGTTTGACTGTATTCATGATGATTGCAGGCTTGCTGACACATGACTTTACAGACATTAAACGGCGACAGGTGAATGGGGGTCAGTGTTTGCTGGTGGTAATGTGAGACAACAACTTTTCAGCCCCCACAGAGGTCAGTGTGTCGTCACGCCTGAGCGCACTGCCCACATGTGTACTGTATGGACAGCTGAATGACCCGCTGCGTCCTCTGTCTGCGTGCTTTCACACACTTTAGAGGACGGCGTCTCCTCCTTTTAATTGCTTCTTTTTTTTTTCTTTCACCGGTCAGGCTTTAATTTCAGAGGGAAATCAAGCGGCAACAGGGAGACACCTTCACGTTGAGCCAGATGGAGCCTCCGGCCGATCCGGGGGACAGCCCGGTGGAGTTGGAGTTAACGGTGGAGAATGTGGAGTCGGTAAGTTACTTGTCAATAATTAGCCACTTCACCGGAAGACTGTTTATCGAATTGAGCCTCCAGGTGGAGCTTCTGTAAGACCTTTCAAAACACGGAGGCTTATTTATACACACTGTCATAGAGAGGAGCTGCAACATCATCTCATATTTGATATGATATATTTTATTTCACGCAATAACTCAAGCTATAGTAAAAACAGCAGTTTGGTCCAATAGAAAACTGTTTGTTCATTGTGGTTCAACATAGAGAGATTAGACAAACTGGAGCTTCTGTAACATGATACCAGCTATAAGCATATGCTGTCCTAATAATAACTAACACCATGTGCTTTGGATTAGTTGCCATGACAACACATTTCTTTACTCTATTAAAACAATTGGTCCTCCAGCATGCATGATTATTAATGCTGGCTGTAAGTGCAACTCACAGATTTAATTTAAAGTTACTGCATAAAATTAGTCAGCTCCTGTATCAACCTGTTACACAAGAGAAAACACTGATGCATTCATTGTCATTATACCTTCTCAGTCAAAGTGTATATAAAATATGGCAATATTGATTGTTGATTATTATGATTATGATTTTGATCCACTCTGACGTCCTCATCAATATTATTATTATCTGTTATTACCAAATTACTTTTTGTTCATGTGTTCTTCTCCTCTTCCTCCTCCAGGCTCTCTACCAGCTGTACTTTGACCCGGACATGGAGCATAAGAATGTGGCCCAGAAGTGGCTGACCCAGGCCCAGGCCTCTGCACAGGCGTGGCAGTTCTGCTGGGCCCTGCTTGGCCCTGACAAGGTCTGTTGTTGTGCTTCTGCTCAGACATCTTTACAGCCGCACCGTCTACATTTGCAGCTATAACAGAGTGCAAGAACATCCTGCAGCAGAATGCAGTTAAGAAAGACTGTTTGGATATCAGAGCTGCAAAGCATGAATATTTTGCTATGTTGAGTTCAAAGATGAATGTGTGTCTGCAGCAGCTATTTCATCTGTTACAGTGTCTGTCTGTGTCTTTGCAGCTCCCAGAGGTGCAGTTTTTTGGCGCCAGCACCCTCCACACCAAGATCTCCCGTCATTGGAGCAACCTCCCCACAGACCAGCATGAGAGCCTGAGGATGCAGCTCCTCTCCCACATTCTGCACTTCTCCTCGGGGCCCAAAATGGTGCTAACCAGGCTGTGCGTAGCCCTGGCCGCTATGGCTCTTAACTTAATTCCACAGGCTTGGTCCCAGCCTGTGGCGGACATGGTGAGGGCCTTCCAACCGCAGAAGCCTGACTCTGAAGGTGGCGCTGGCGCGGAGGCCGCCCAGGACCCTCACGCACACTGCCTCGCACTGCTGGAGCTCCTCACCGTACTTCCAGAGGAGTTCCAGAGCAGCCGGCTGGCTCAAGCTCGTCGTGCCCAGCTGAGGGAGGCCCTGGCTGGGGAGTGGGCGGCGGTGTGTCCCATGCTGCGCCAGCTGCTCCAAAGCCAGGACTCCTCGAACCAGGTGAAGGAGAAGGTGCTGCGCTGCCTGTCCAGCTGGGTGGGGCTGGACGTGCCGTTAGGGGAGAGTCATGAACTGGTCCAGGACTGTTTCACTGCTCTGTCCAACCCAGAGCTGTTCGACACGGCTGTGGAGACAATAGTTAACGCCATCTCACAGCCTGACTGCCAGAGGTGAGAAACAAGCTGGATCAGAAATTCATTAAGGTCACAGTCAATGAAGTGAGTGTGTGAATCAGAACATGTGTGTGCAGGTACATCGATGCTCTGGTGAACCTGATGCCTCTGGTGCTGGGTCTCCACGACCAGCTGAAGGCAGCGGCTCAGGATGGAGACATGGAAACCTCACATGGTATCTGTCGTATCGCTGTTGCCATGGGGGAAACACACTCCAGGTACTCACAGATGGACACACACACACCGCCTTCCTATCACCCGGCTTCAGTACATGGCTTTTATTTCTTAATTTGGATCAATGTGTTTGTGTATGACAGGGTTTTGTTGGAACAGGTGGAGCACTGGCAAGAATATCTGGCTTTGGTTAACATGATTCTTTTCTGTACCGGCATCCCTGGGCACTACCCAGTCAGTGAGACCACCAGCTCCCTCACACTCACCTTCTGGTACACTCTGCAGGTAAGGTGAACGAGAGAGATAGGTATGTATGTTTTTAGTTTCCCATTTGGTGTTATTTCTTCCACATTCTTTCTAATTATTTTCTTGCATGTTCAGGATGACATCTTGTCATTTGAGGAGGAGAAGCAGGCAGTTTACCTGCAGGTCTACAGGCCGGTTTACTTCCAGCTGGTGGACGTGCTCCTGCATAAATCCCACTATCCCTCCCAGGAGGATTACGCCTCCTGGTCGTCTGATGACAAGGAGCAGTTCAGAATCTACAGGTAAGACACAAAAACTGAAGGAGCTCTGAAACTGGATTTCAGTCTTCACTCACAAGAAAGAACGTCTTTAAAGTTTGAGTGGACGGGAAGTACATGTCTGTCTCGATGTATTACACACAGTTACACACAGAAGTGCTTTGGAATAATTTGTTTTGCATTTCAGAGTGGACATTTCCGACACTCTGATGTACGTGTATGAAATGCTGGGGGCAGAGCTGCTCAGTAACCTGTACGACAGGCTGGGCAGACAGCTGATGGACCCCCAACAGTCTGCAGTATGGCAGGTAATGTCATTAATTACAGACTCCCATTGAAACACTTAAAGTACAGCATATTCTATAAATTCCTCTTCACCTCTCTTGACCTAACATCACACTTTCTCCGCCTTAAGGACACAGAGGCCCTGTTATTTGGCTTCCAGTCCATAGCTGAGACGATAGACGTCAACTACTCTGATGTTATCCCTGGTCTTATTGGTCTCATCCCCAGAATCAACATCAGCAACGTTATGCTGGCTGACACCGTCATGTACACCATCGGTACATTCCCAGACACCTGTTTCCTGTTGTGTCCCTGTTAACAGCAACAATAAAATGTCTCACAAATCATCCATTCTTACTTATGTTTGATACTTTGGTTGTATCTTCAGCACAGTATACTGAGTCCCCAGACTATCAATGATATGTACATTTAATTATTTTACATTAAAGCAGAATTTTACAAATAACAAGATTATTTATGGCCATATATCTTACATTCAGTATCCATGACATGTACCCCTTATTGAATTTCCCCTGTTGCCCAGGATCCCTGGCTGAGTGGCTGGCTGACCACCCAGTGATGTTGGGTGGCATATTACCCATGGTGCTTCAGGGCCTTGTGAAGGCAGAGCTGTCTGTGTCCAGCGTATCCACTCTGAAGAGGATCTGCAGGGAGTGCAGACACGACCTCGGCCCGTACGCTCAGGACATCCTGACCGTGTCACAGGTCAGACTCGCAGCCTTTTATTAACACCAGTGAGATTACCGCCTTTGTATTAACCCCTGTGTTCCTCTGTAGGACGTGCTGGTGAAAGAAATCCATAAGGTGAGTAAACAGCCTTCAACCTCCACAAGTTTCTTTCCTATTCTGCAAACACAACTCGCTCTCTGTGAGGACATCATGTATGATGCGTACTGTGCGTGTCTCTGTGTGTCTGTGTGCAGAGCAGCCAGTGCATGTGGTTGATGCAGGCTCTGGGTTTCCTCCTGTCCGCCCTGCCGGTGGAGGAGATTCTGGTCAGACTTCACTCTCTCATCACGCCTCACGTCCAGCAGCTGGACACACTGGCCCAGCAGGAGGTACCTCAAAACAAACTTATGCAGCTTCTACACAAAACCCCACAAATACTAAAATACAGGTAGTAACTGTAGTAGAGGTGGTTGTGCCCAAGTCCAAATTGGGTAAATCAAGTACACTTGAAGTATACTATATATTACATAATATAAGTGTACTAATAAGCAATACTATTATTTAAAAGTATGCTTTGAAAAGCTTAAATAAAGGTACAATTAAAAAAAAAGTACACTTGATCAATTGTTTAAGAAATGTAAGAAAAATATACATTGTTGCAGTATCTTTTCAATATAATATTATAGTAGTAGTAGTCTAGTGCACTTAAAATAAGTATACTAATAATCAATACCACATCAGTTAGTAGTAATTACATTTTAATTTCACATGTTGCAGTTGAAAATTGTGATAAATAAAAGTATGCATAGGTCAGTTAAGTATGAGTACACACCAAGTTTATGTGAATATGTTTGTGTCATTAATATATTTAATGGATTAGCTGGAAAAATACAGTTATTGCATTATTAAAAATTATACCTTAAATACACTATTACTCAAGTAGTTGATTGCATTTAAAATAAGTATTAAAATAATATAATATTACTATAATACTATATGATAATACTACTTCACTTGTAGTAAGTACACTACAAATCAATACAATATAGTATACTGTAAGTGTATGTAAAAGATTACATTGATTAATGCAAATACAAGTATACTGCAAGTAGTTGGATATACTCATAATAAATATTGATAATGGATTATCTTGCAACTGTTATTGCAACTTTAAGATTTATTTAATACATAAAGTACACTACTACTAGTTAACAGTATTCTTAAAATAGGTACACTGAAGTAACCACTAAGTACACTTTAGGTCAACATACTACAGTTGTGAAAGTGTAGATAAAATACATTTTAATGAGCTAAGTGAGGCTCTTATCCAGGATGACAGTCAGTGAGGAGGTCTGGATTCAGTGTCTGAGACGTCTGTGGACAGAGACTCAGATACGAGTGGCTTCTTGTTATAGCAGTTTTTTTGCAGCATTTGACGCAACCTTTACAGTAATGACAATAACATTGCTCTTTGCTCTCACAACCGCTGTCACAATATCTTTTCTTCACACCTCCATATCACACCTATCCACTTTGTCTCCCTTTACAGCCTAATCCCACAAACAAACAGTCTATCATCCACATCCTGGGGATGCTGTCCAGTCTCTTTACCACTCTGGACATCAACAGACAAGCAGACGGCTTAGAGGGAGCCTCCAGCCCGAGACTCACTCCCTCACAGAGCGCACAAAATCCAGTAAGTGTAGCCATAAAAGCTGTGTACCTTTGGACATGTGTACCACCAGCTCCAGTACCATTCATTATATCAGCTACTGTGTCGTTGCTACTGGAACTGAAAATAAGCATGAAACTACTTTAACTGTTCCCTAACACATCAGTCAAATTGTGAAAGTGGTTTGTTAATCATCCTCGGGCATCAATATTTCTGAACATGCAAAATATTTAAATACGCTGAAATGAACCCAACATATTTATACGAAATATATAAAATGACATATGTGCTGCTAAGCAAGTGAGGACACATTTTATTTAAATTTCTTTTTCAGGTTGTTGTCGTGCTTCAGCAAGTGTTCGCGTTGATCCAGACCATCCTCAGCAAGTGGCTTGATGACTCAGAGGTGGTGGAGGTAGGACGGTTTTTACTGCTTGCATAAATATGTGCATGTATGATTTATCTGTGTGTGTATCCACTGACTCAGGCTCACTCACAGCTCTCGCCCTTCCCCCTCCCTGCAGGCAGTGTGTGGAGTATTTGATAAGTCCGTTCGAACCCTCCTACATGATTTCGGGCCCATGGTGGCTCAGCTGAGCGAGATGCTGGGGCAGATCTACAGCGCCTTCCCACAAGCCTCAGCTCTGGACCTGGCACGGCAGGTACACCCCCCACAGATCACATAATCCCTCCAAATGTTATGAGGGCTCTTGACATGCTCTCTCTCTCTCTCTTTTTTTGTAGATGGTTCACATATTTGCCGGAGAGGAACACCACATCTCTAACATCAAAAGCCTTATTGAAGTGTTGACTTCTGCCACACTTACTATATTTCAGCAAGGTCATAAACGCCTGCAAGGAAATTTCAATTTGTTTTTATAGACTCAGGTTTGTCTTGTCTCATCTTAGATTTATTTTACAGGTCCACGGGATCATCCGGATATCGCAGAATCATTTATGCACCTTCACGCTCAGGTGGGTTGAATGTTCCTGACCACTGTTATCTGCATCACACAGGAAACTAACCATGTTGTGTTCTTTACCATTAGATTCTTAAAAGGAAGCCTGATTTGTACCTGTCTGACCAGTTTGATGTTAAAGCGCTGTTTTACTGTGGTGAGTATCATTACATGCTTGTCCTCTACGCAGGTCACTCTCACAGATATGATTCAATATCAAATGTAGGAAAATGTTTTTTGCATATTTCTGCACCTTTTAAAGATCGGTAAATTAAAAAAATGGTATAAAAACTGATTTAAATTAATTGTGTGGGATAATTGTACAACTTTTACACGTTTAATTCAATGCAATCTGTGGTCAAATTCAAAGCTGACTTTGCTGGGTTTCTAAAAATGACTGAGTTCAAAGTAAAGACACAAGTTTTCTCTCTTTTTTTTCCCACAATCTTGAAATTCTGCCCGCGACAGCCATTTGTGCGCCTCATTAGCCAAAGCATTCATTCAAAAATCTTTTTAATCTTCCGTTTTCTCCAGGGATTCTGTCACTGAAGTTTCCAGAGACACCCACAGTAAAAGCTGCCAGTCTGTTCTTTGTAAGTCGAGGCAGAAATGTGCAAGGTTTTCATTGTAAGCTGTAGTTCTGATCTCATTTCAACTCATCAGCTCATAGATTCTTGTTATTTTTGCCCGGTCCCCGGCAGACGGAGCTGTTGCCTCGCTGCAAAGACATGCCCCCGCTTGGTGAAGTGCTGCAGAGGGATGGAAAGCTCCTGACAGAGACCATACTCCATGTGAGTCTGTCATTAAACACCAGACGACTAGAAACATACATGCATTTTATTCCTGATATTTAGTCTAATTTAAAACTGTCGTCTAATGGAATCGCACTGTGTGGTTTTATCTATGTCTCAGGCGGTTGGAGGCGGGTCTCCTCGCAGTCTGACAGAGCACTTCTCTGAGGTGCTGCTGAGTCTGAACAGACATTGTCCAGCTCTGCTGTCTCAGTGGCTGAAAGAAACACTGCAGACCCCTGGATTCCCCTCTGCCCAGGTCTCCACAGAGCAGAAACACACCTTCAGTCAGCAGCTTCTAAGGTGATTAAAATAATACAGCAACAGCTTTTCTCCATTGTTTTGATGCCCGGTTTTAAGAATAGGTAACTCAAACACCAAAACGGTTTCCATTTGCAAAACAGCTGGTGTCTAAAAAGAAGAAAACTCCTCATTCAAGAGAGCAGAATGACAAACAACCTTCATCAAATCATAAGTTCAAACCTGCAGTCATTTAGTGGTGAATAACAAAACCAGACAAAAAAATAGTCCATCTCTTGACTGTTGTTTACATCAGGTCATAGATATTCATCCACATCACACCTTCTGTCATATCCTCCCTGGTCAGACACCTTTGATAAAATAGTTTGAGAGACAAATTCAATCTTCTCATGACAATTATAAACATGGGATTCATATACGTGAGAGCAAGTTGGACTGTAAGGTTGAAAAGGAAGGATTTCTTGATTTACACTGTATAAAAAGCATGCATGTCATAATTGGTGGAAAGAGAAGGGGTACACATTTTGTACGGCCAATCAAAATGGCTATAATGTTTTCCATAGTACTGGATGGTGATGTCACTTTTAGTTTCGGACATAATGACAGATTTGTGCCACAAAAATACAGTGAAATATGGCGACATGTTTCAACAAAATTCATTGGTATCTTTTTGTTTCCTCCAGGGAGCAGACCAACAAGCGTCGTGTTAAGGACATTGTGAAGGAGTTTTCTCTGCTCTGTCGGGGCCTGCAGGGGTCTGGATACTAGATTACTAGACTGACTTTTTCCTCCTAAGTAAGTCTCTAAAAAGTAACTGAAAAAACAAAAACAAAATCTGAATCTTTTTCAATGATAAATGGACTGATCACTTGGGCAGGTTCACACTGGACTCTCAAAAACCTGAATACTTGGACTGAACTAAAGCAAAAACACAGATGAAGAGGACTGTTATCAGGATGAGTGCACCTCTGTGCAACATGTTTTTAATAAAATACCTTTGTCAGTTCCAAAGCAGAATAAAATGAAAGAAAAAAAGTGTCACATTGCCTTTTCCTTATCTGCAGGCCTGGATACACACAGATCCAAACCTCTACTCCATCTGACAAAACACCAATAAACAGTTCATTCTTTGCAGCTGCACGAGCAACTGTGTGTGAGTGTTCACTTATTTATTGTTTCTCTTCTGTTGTATACTGCTCGTAGCTCATATTCACACATTATCAAAATATAGAAACCCCACCCCCCCCCCACACCCCACCCGAGCCAGGCTTCTTCTTCTCTCTGTTACAAAGGAGAGCTTTTTAAAAATGTGACGTCATTACATCATATAGCTTAGAACTCTTGTACATGTATACTTCTGCTAATATATAATAAAACAATTTAATCACTTCCACAACAGAAAAGAAAACAAGACTTTTCGAAGCAGACAACGTGTCCTGACAATAGACTGTTTGTTTTTTTAATCAGTGACGTCACTGTGAGGGATGGCAGTTGTTGGAAGTTGAAATCCTCTGTAGAAAAAGTGGATTTGAGGACCGTCGTAGTGGTGGTTGGTTGGTTGGTTGGTGCACTGAGAGGTGGTGCTGAGATGAGAGGGCTCTAGTCTGGCGAGTCTGTGCATTTCCACCACAGCTCAACAGGCTCCTCCTGAAACCAGTCCTGACCCGGGCTGTTCACTACCGTATTCTCGTGAAGAGGTTCAGCACGGACTTTGATTCCTGAGAAGAGAAAGACATTAAATAGTGTCAAAAACATTCAGATATGTCCTGTTGTCCATGAATCCACATTTGCCTTTATCTGTCTGGAAAATGGAAAGGAAAGGAATTTTAAATGACTTTCAAGATCTTGCTTGGTGTAATTCAAGAACTTAAATTAGACATTATACAGGTTCTGTCATGTTCTTATGATTTTGTCCAGAAATGAGGGTGAAATCAACCCTCGGACTGTTTTATCAGCACAAAGAGCCCTCAGAGAGCTGAGAATTACTTTCAAGATGTCATTCAGTAACTTCAATCAACGAAGGCATCAGACCTGTATATAACGTATATGTGGCGCTGCACCTGACAAATCAAATACTGTACCTTAGTGCAGCGCGTCTTACTGAAGACGTTCCAGAAACGTAGTGTCTCATCCCCAGCTCCTGTAACAATGGCCTCCCCGTCTGGTGACACAGCCTGAGAAGAGAAGACAAAGAGAGAAACACTGGTGAAAGGGTGAATATGTTGGTACGTGTATTTCAGAGAATGGACTTTCACAATGCTGAGAAAAGCTCAGCGTTACAGTGATGAATCCAGTGGTGAAATGTACAAAGTACAATAACACAAGTCCCATACTTAAATACAGTTTTGAGGCACTTGTCCTTTACTCGAATCATTCCTTTTTATGCTACTTTATATTTCTACTCCACTACGTTTATCTGACAGCTAAAGTCACTTTGCAAATGAAAAGCTCTGCGAACCCACACAGGTGTGTTCAATGACTCTTTGTAATTAGTCCCCTAGTCAGGTGGAGGTTGGGTGAAACTATGATGGGAATAACATGTCAACACACACAATGTCAAAGGGGTAAGTTGTCCCGCCCTAACAGGTGGAGAGATGTCAATCAAGTGCAGTCTGTACACGCCCACACAGTCCTGAGAAGAGGTCAAAATATACTTGCTACTTTTACTTACTCTTCCACCACTGGATGAATGTATGAAAATGCTGGACACGTGTGTTTGCTTCTTATGCATTTCACAAACTAAAGGCAGGAGGGAGCTGGTAGTGCAGTTACAGACACTGAACATGTCTTACCAGATACAGCACTCTGTAGGAGTGTCCTGTCAACTTGGCCACCTGTGTTAGTGACGGATACTTCCACACCAGGATCTGGTTCTGAGAGTAGCCGTGAGTGCTCACCTGTAAACCAAGGGAGAGCAATCAACTAAAAACACATGCAGCAGAATGATTGTAGAGATATTTTATAGAATTATATGTGATTGTATAATTATAATGTTAGTTAATTGCTAGATACTGTCCTAACTGATAATGTCATATGTGTTCACACTATCCAGCCTCATGGTAACAACATTTTACATGGCTGTAAACATTTTTATAAAAAGATGTGATTCTATTTTTTTGTTCATTAATTATTCAATTTTAAATGATCAGATTTTATTAATTATTATACTATAATAATAGGATAATGACACTATAATATCGTGTCATTATCCCATGCTACACACTTACTGCTCAGTGACATAGAAATCGTCTAAGAACTGGCCAGTATCTGCGAGTGTGTGTCTCCTCACCAGCTCGTTGGCGTGTTTGGACCACGCCAGGTTGCAGACCTGGGAGCCGGTGTCCGTGCTCTGCAGCGCCTGACCCGTCAGCGTGTTCCAGAAGCGCAGGCAGCGGTCGGCGGTGCCGCCCCCTGACGCCAGCAACCCGTGTTGGTGGGGGGACCAGGCGATGGCCTTCACTGCCGCCAGGTGGTCACTGTACTGCTGCACCGGGAGGAGGCTGGAGCTGTTCCACACCAGCAACTGGGCAGGAGACAACAAGGAGCGGGATCTCGAGGCTTGAATATGTTCACTTTTGCTGCCACGGATTACTCAGGCTAAACTCAGGATCAATTCACTCGAGAGTCACAAACAACAAAGTGAAAGTTTTAAATTCTCTCACCTTGTTGTCGTTGCCTCCGGACGCGAGGTGCTGGTGGTCAGGAGACCACTTGAGACCGCACACTTCTTGTCTGTGACCTTGCAGCCTCCTCTCAGCAGAAGGGGGGGTTCTGACGTCCCGCTGTAGGATCACTCGGTCCCGACTTCCCGACGACAGCTGCTCTCCGTTCCACGCCAGGGCACCTTGGGCACAGAGGGCAGGAGGAGAGGGTCTCATATTTCACTGTGGCTGTCAAGAATCCCTCTGGTGTGTCTTGATGTGATAATAACACGTTTGCTGATACTATATACAATATATGTTGGAATTTAGGGCTATGGTAAAGTCCAAACCAGCAGTTTGTATTTCCACTTCCCTCCTGCTATGACTGACCTACACGTGCTGAGTGACCCTCCAGACTGGTCAGCTTCCTCCCTCCTGCTGCGTCCCAGATCTGAACATAACCTTTGTGGGTTCCGACGGCAACGAGACTCCCCTGACAGGACCAGAACCAAAGTCAAACCACACGGTTATTCCTTTTCTACAAACAGTTAATTTTCTCTTAAATAAGCAGTAGATTCAGTCTCACCCTCTCATTCCAACAAACTGATGTAACAGAGTCTCCATCCACCGACAGGTCACATAACCTTGTCACCTGTGAAGATAAACACAAAGTTCATACATTAACCATTTCCTCTTTTCTCTCTTTCTCTCTTCTATGCATCAGCTGACAGCGGAGAAGAAATTTCAAAATAAAACTCAAACTGTAAACGAATGTCTTTAAGTCCTCCTCTGACCTGGCTGGTGCAGGCACTCCACAGGTAGACGCAGGCCCCCAGGCCGACACTGAGCAAGTTGCCCGCTGACCAGTCTACCAGGTTGAGGTAGAAGTCATCCTGCAGCTCCGGAGCGTCCAGCACTTTGAAGGGGATCTTGGAGATCTTGCGGGCTGGTTTACGAGGGGAGCGGAGCAGCTTGTGACTGCAGAAACATCGAGAAGAAACGTTATCTGATAGCACAGTTCAAGCGCCAATACTGCTCAGTGTGCAGCACGCGAGACATTTCATACCTCTTGTTACTAAGCGGAGAAAGGGAGTATGGTGAGACTTCATTATCGCTATCGAAAGGCACTCTCTTAGTGTGGACAGTGTACTGCGGAGGAAGAAACCACAAAGCACAATTAGTTATTATTTTACAGTTATTTTACAGCAAGTTGAACAGTATTTTTTTTATGACTCATACCCTAAAAAGGCTGTGAGAGTCTTGAGAGAGGACTGCATGCCGCCGGTCGTCTGTGTGAGGGTCTGGCACAGTCTCTATCCCGGCCCCTAGCAACTCATTCCTCAACAGGGCAGCATACGCCACAGCATCTGGAGGGGCGGCAGTGAGATTGGGGTGATGGTGGAGTCAGGATAAAACTGGGATGATTCACAAGAAGTACAACTAGATGTCAATAAAAAAAAGTCTGACCTTTGCTTGAATCTGAACTGGCATCCTTTGCTTTATGGTTCTGATTTGGGGAGCGACAGTTCTCCTGCAGAGAAGAGGAAGGTCAGTTTGATTACCGAGCTGTGTTTTTGCAGGGCAGCGCAAAAAGTGAAGTAGTGACAGACTAAGTGCTCACATTGGCATAGTGGAAGTTGATGCTCCAGTTGCTTCCGGCGCGGGTGGGAATGAAGCGGTCCCCTGACTTAACACTGACAGGACTGCAGGCAGCACTTACACCCTGGGATGGCCAGAGAGAAACAGTAAAACCATAAAAATAATATTTTTTATCATATTAGCCAGAGCCTTTAAATGTGTAGCTCAGCCTCAGCTCATACCATACTATGTGGGTAAGGAGGACTACATTATACACACACATATAAGCCAGTTTGTTATATAAACCCTCATTTTCTGTATCTCACCTTTGACAGGCGGGCCTCTGCCGGCAGGTTCTGGTGGTTGATTTGCCTCAGCAGCCGCCTCTCGTACTCCTGGTCCATCTCCTCAGGGCTGACGAGCAGCAAGGCCCCTCTGCTGCCCCTCTCCCCGCCCCCCTTTAAACCTCCGCTCCCCCCCGTCGAGGAAATCCACACCGGATCCCCATCTCTGTAAAAACACACACAGGTTAGCTTAATTTAGCACAGAAAAACAATGTGGAGAGTTCAAGGAAGAAAACAACTCAAAAAGACACGTACCAAATGGCCTGTTAGCGCGGTGTGTGCGCGTGTCAGCGCATGTCAGGTGGTATTAATGTTATCGGTACATGGTTTAAAGACCCGGGCTGTGTTTGCCGGGTGTTAGTCTCATTAAAGCAGGTGGATATCGAGGTGAAACCGCTAACCAGCTCCATACTGCGCTAATGACAGCCGCACCGTTGTCATGGCATCATGCTCGCGCGCACAACAACCCATTT
The DNA here is from genome assembly GCA_003416845.1 of Oplegnathus fasciatus. Taxonomy (NCBI): domain Eukaryota; kingdom Metazoa; phylum Chordata; class Actinopteri; order Centrarchiformes; family Oplegnathidae; genus Oplegnathus; species Oplegnathus fasciatus. The sequence goes on along the minus strand of NTHP01000139.1, from coordinate 948,204 downwards.
ACAAGCAGTGTAACATCAGCTGACGACGCTGCTGCTCGACAGCGAGGCTCTCTTACCTTACCCGACTGACACGGCGGCTCAGGTGACCAAATCAACTGTCATCTTCGGCCGGACAGACCGGCGGCAGCAGCGGGGACACCGTGGCCGCTTCCTTCCAAATAACTGCGGCTCAGCCCAGCGCCAACGCGACCCACTGGTGTTGTTTATGTTCGCGACAAAGATGGCGACCGAATCAGCTGTAGCAGAAATTCTTTGGTTGACTTCTGCTGTCTGTGCAGCCGACGCGGTGCGCGGCTCAACAGCGACGCCCGCTGGCGGTACACGCTCCCTGCAGTTAATGTCGCACTGTGGTTATTCCCCCGTATGGCCACAGGGTGTCGCTGCTGCACTGCAAAATACTTTATCTAGTGCTTCCAAGCAGATGTATTATTATTAGGCATGAATGTTTTAAGTGGAAGTGCTATAACAGAAAACATTAAAATTAATTAATTAATTAATTAAATTAGGCCATTAATGTTCTGTTTGATCCTGGGCCTCTTTAACAGTAAAAATATATATATATACTTTTTACATAATTTTTCAGCTTTATACTTCATAACTTTTAATTTTATGACATGTGCTCATACTGTGAAAATGATTTTGAACTGATGATATGTTTCAGACATGGTGGAAGAAGTATTCATATTCTTTACTAAAGCAAAAGTAGCAATACCACACTGTGCATCAGCAAAATGTTCTAAAAGCATCAGAAACAAAAGTACTCTTTATGCAGAAAAATGGTCCCTGTCAGTGTTTTACTATTATATATGATGTTTCTGGATTAATATCACTGCTTCATTAATGTGTATGTTGCATTTTACTGCTGTAGATGTTTAAGGTTGAGCTCATTTTCACTACTTTATATACTGTCGGGTAGTTTAATCTACAGCAATGCATAATGGTCTATAAGATCATCATATGTTTGTAGCGTCGCTGTCCTGTGAGAACCATGTATCTTATGAAAAGCCAACTTTTCATGAGCTCAGAAAAACAGTCTGTTTTCAGCTTTGTGACGATGCATTTTCCAGCTAATCCAACAAGAGTTTAAATAGTTGATTTATGTTAAGAAGGAGGAGAATTTCCTCAACCCGTGAAGGAACATTTAATCCTTCAGTTTATCAGAAAATGTACTTAGTTACATTCCATCACTGCAAAAGAAATGTATACTATGTTCATGCATAGCCCATATAACACATAAAACAAGTATTTCCCTATTTGGTGCAATAAAATGCTGAATGGTGATTATATATATTATATATCTCTTTCATCAACATTTGTGTCAGAGGGAAATGTTACCACTTAAATACTTTTCTACATTTTTGATATTAATAAGGTCTGAAGAAAAGAGAAAAACATTGAAGGGAAAAATATATTGATTGTTCAATGATTATTTATTATTATTATTATAATTATTATTATTATTATTATTATTACAGTACCACACCTATGCCAGGATCACTAAAGAGGACCCCAAGATCCCTGGATTCTCCTGTAAATTCATTTTTAATTAACTTTTAAAACCAGCCTTCATTTGCATACCATCTGTGCTTTCATCAATAGCTGCATGTGAAGCAGAGAGTGAGGGTATTGATAGCACATGCTTGCCTAAGGGCCCCCGTGTGAGCGTGGCTTCAAAGTAAATAAAGATCTTACATTTGCCCTCACTGATACTACTTTTTCCATCCTCTGCCAATAGCACCAGAGAGCACAAACGAAACAGGCAGATAAAGGTTTACTCTTTGAACTCTTTCACGTGTGGGTTTTTGCTCTGAACCACTAAAACACTGAAAAAGAGAGAGAGAGAGACAGGAAACCTGGCCTGCCGCCGCCGGGACTTTAATGAGACTGACATGGTAGAGTGGAGACAAGGCATGGCATCTTTGGTGGCATTCTGATCTGCACGTAGGCCTGTCTGCCACGCTGCCCTTTGACATGCTGTACATTTTAACTCAGCAGACGTGGAGGAAGCTAAACAGACACTGTTCATAGATTGCCTCTGATTTCTGTTTTCGATACAGACAAAGCACATGTGCGCATACGTTATCAGCGGCGGAATGTAACTAAGTACTAATTTTGAGGTTCTTGTACTATACTTTACTTGCATACCTCAATTTTATGCTGCTTTATACTTCTACTCCACTACTTTTCAGAGTGAAATATTGCACTTTTCACACACTTTTGCATTAAAAACACACAATAAGCTTAACTGTTCCTTTACTTTAGGCTATTTCACCATTTACCCATTACTTTAAGCCAACTATTTCAACCAGCTAACTGCTTCAGCTTCTCTGCTTGCTGCCTAACTAGTTTTCATTCACTGTCAACATGTGGTGTTCAGGTGTTACAGCTGACTCAATATGTGGATATATTATTTTATTTATAAAATTCTTTATATTTCCTACCAATTTAATCAACTCATGATTCCCCAGGCTTATCTTGTGACCCGTTCGAGGGGACCCCACCCCGGGGTTGGTTCACCACCAGACTAACTGTATATAAAGTAGTTAAAACTAGCTCCATCTCTACCAGCTACAACAGATAACAATGTAATACACTATAATATATCAGTCACTGGGGCCATTTTCTGCTGAATCGTTATGTTTACTTTTTTGATAATTCTGTACTTCTTCTTAAGTAGGTAATTAAATGCAGGTCATTTACTTTTAGATTGGAGTATTGGTACTTTTACTTAAGTAAAGGACATGAGTACTTTTCCACCACTGTACATTATACACTATAGGCATGTTTACCCCACTCAGTGTGCACACATTCCACACATGCGCACACACAGGGACACAAACACCAGGATTACTTACAAGAAGCTATCTGACCTTCATCACATTTTGCTTTCAGACAGCCCAGTCACAACAGCCTCTCTTATCTGCATCCTCCATCAGGTCCACACAGAGCAACGTGCAGCCAGGCCCACGTTTGAGAAGCCTGATGCCGACGTGGAGGGCAGCGTCTGGGGGTGTAGAGCAGCCGTCCGCCCCGGTCAGGGTGGAGGGGGAAACGCTGCGGCCTTATCGCTCCTGTAATACAGTGCAGTTCAGTGGGCACAGAGGAAGCTGGGGCAGTGCTCACAGACTGTGACGCTCTCAGATCCTTACTGGAATTCACAACCAAACAACAGCGGGACTCTGACTAATCTCATTTTCTCGTACGATGACAAGAAAAATAACAGTTTCAGTATGATAAAAAGTGGGGGAAAAAAGTTTACTTGGTGACACTGAAGGTGTTATACAGACAATACAATACAGACTCAGCATGTTTTCCAGACAAACATGAATAGCTTTATTATTCATATCCTGTCAGAGAAAACTGTTATGGAAAGGGGAGTGCTGGTGCATAACAACCTGAGGCCTGGAAAATACAGCAACATGGTATTACTGTAATACAACAGTCTTATCTTTAAATCATGTCAGCAGGGCCACATGTTGTCAGAGCCCATACTATTTACAAATGGCGCAGTCAAAATCACATTTTACCGTAATTTGTTTTGGTGTGAAATAAGGACAACATGCAACAATAAAAGCTCCCAGCTCTTATTCAGATCTAAGCCTTGGGCGTAGGTCTGAATGACCTTTAATGGAGTTTGCGTTGTGCCGTAGTGAGAATGTTTTGTTTATCCCACCACTATAGATGTAGCACATTTGATATTTATTTTCATATTGTGTGTGGCCCCCCTCTCTTTTTTCTCCCTCTCAACCTCTTTCCCTCCACCACAGACTGTGCCACTGCAGCGCATGGTGAACATCTCCTCCCACGCACTTGCTCACTTTGACACACCAGAGAGCTACAGAGCTGCATGCTCTCCCCTTCCTCTCTCTCTCTCTCTCTCTCTGTGTCAAATAAGGACAATTATTGATCTGGGCAAAATCAAGAGAAGGGCACATGGGTTGAACGTGATTTGGTTTGATCAGACCACCATGGAGCCAAATTTCTGATTGTTTTGTGAGACAGTCAACAGTCTGTGTGGTTGCAATAGCAGACAGTTGGTGGACAATTCAACATCCTGAAATGAGTGTTTACCTGGCATTTGCATGGCTTCAGGTTGTGTGTCTGTACATGCATAATCAATATTCACAATTTCATCTTTCTTCTCTTCCCCTCAGGTGTAGTGTGTTCCCTCCATCTTCAAGTGTCACATCTGCTCATCTGCTATGTCATACCATCTTCAGTGTGTGTGTGTGTGTGTGTGTGTGTGTGTGTGTGTGTGTGTGCGAGAATGCATGTGCCTCAGTGTGCCATCTTTGAGTGTGCATGCATGATCCCAGGGGTGTTTTTTTTCTTCTGACAAACAAGTATGACAGTGTGCTCTTGTGTGCCGCTGTGTCCCCACGGGGATGTTCCCTTCCATGTCCGAACAATTCCCGGGCGGGCTGTGCGCTGGGTAAAGAGCCCCGAGGAATCAGCACAAATGTCAGGCTGGTGCCGTGTCCTTAAACGCATCGTGATAAATGTGATTTGACACAGACGAGTGCTTCACACAGTGTCCAAGGATCCACTTATTTTCTAATCACATACATCAAACAACAGCGTATTCTTTTCAAGGGAATAATTCAAGATCATAAGAAAAATGCATTCATCTCACAGATGAATAATGTTTGTGTACTCTTCATATCTAACTGTGAGTTATATTGTTCTGTTTTCTCCATGAAGGCAAGCCTGATTAATATTACTCAAAGCTGGTATGAAACACAGCGTGCATGGTCCCCTTTTCCCTCATGGAAAGGTCAGAAAACCAAGTCTTACATTTTGGGTGTGTTTTGACATTTCTCATGCATTTGCTCATTCTGTGGATTATATAACTGCTGCCATACACATTCTATGTATTTGAAGATATTTGAGACGGTCGCATGCAAAGGCGAATCCACACTGGGAGAAACAATGGCCTATCTACGATGACTGCCGCCATGTTTGATAACTCGATGATTTGTGACATTTTCTGGGAAGGACGCATCCTGTTATTGTCCCAGTCCTGCATTTTAGAGTCCACGAAACACAAGAACACACAAACACATACATACAAGAGGCCTTAGAGGAAGCAAACTGCCTCATCTGATCTTTTCCAGATTCATCATTTTCTTTAGAGCGGGGCAGAACTGTCTTTTTCAGCGCACTTCCTAACCCATCTGTCTCAGCCACTCTGAGCTGATCTCTGCCATCCACACACACGCCTGGACCGCTATTGAATTATCCTGGAATGCCCCACATTACCTCGTATTCCTCCCACTGACTGCCCAGTTGACTCCAGTCCTTACTGTCAACCCAACTAAAAACAAACAGCTGCTGGCCAGGAGAAACTCCAGGAAGACATTTGTTTTTATAAAGTGGATATGGAGAGAGCAGGTTTGTTTTGCTGGAAGTGGTTCTCTTCCTCTCTTGCCTTGGCCCCGGGCCGTGGGCCCTTTCAGAGCCTGGCTGGTAGAGTGGAGAAAGGAGGTTGACTGGCTGTCAACTGGATCCACTGGCAGTAGGAGCCTCCGGCCCTGCCTGAACCCAGGCAGTTCACAGACACTGCTGCTGGGGCCGGGGCAGTCTGCTCTCACCCTGCTGACGTCAGTCACTGACAGACCACAAGACTTGTGTTAGAGTTTCAAACAAACTCGCTGCCCATTGCCATGGCAGTATGGACCACCACCATGGAAAACGCTAGTCCTCGTCTGCGTCCATGTTTACCATAAACAGTTGCCTCATTTTTGCTGAATCTAAAGGAAGAGGACGGTGGTTCAGGTTTGTTGTTGTCATCCAGACATCCTCAAACTCCAAAGTAAACAAAATCTACCATCTTCAAAATATATGCTGTGATTCATTAATTATATATCACCCATGGAGTACATGCAGTACATTTTAGGTCAGTGATTTATCCATTGTGCCAGGAACCTCTAGATGAGTCCTTCTCAACACTGGTCAATGAGCACTGCCAGTTTTCTATCCTACCAGGTAGTTTTCATAGCTAAGTAATGATTGTAATAAAATACCTGGCAGGATTTTAAAAGACAAGCAGTACTCTGTACCGTATCTCAGCATGTGAGCTGAGAACTAATGGCAGTACAAGTGATTATGAATAGTATTTATTATATTATTATTATTATTATTATTTTAAGAGAGTCCTCAAAACCCATCACCACAAAGTCTAAAATCATAACTCAGGAGAGCTACTGAGCTTCCACAGAATATGAGCAGTGAAGATGAGATTAGATCAGTAAATGTCTTTAGTGAAGTCTTCCTTCCTCTGTTTTGTTGAACTTACTCAGAAACTGAAATCTGTAAAAGTCATCTCACAGCTTCATGCGTTGATCACGTATCCCAGATGCTTATCTGCTCAGGTCAAGGTGCTCGCGGCCATGGGAGAGTGAATGCCCTGAGGGCCCAGCACATAGCATCGCTATCTCTACCCTTCCTGTTTACATTGCTGGCTCAGTGTCCAGCAGTTACTGAACTGAAATCAGAGGGAAGACATGTCACTGGTGTCACTGCAGGGAAGTGACTAAAGACTGAATCAAGTTGTTTTCCTCCTTCTGTCATTTCCACCTGGTTTTCCCCTCAGAGTTGCAAAACTGGAACTATGACGTGAACAAAACCACATCATTTGCTGAATTGTAATTGCAGGATCATGTTTGTGAATACGGCCGTGATGATTAATTTAAATTACTTTGTGCACCTGAACATAACACACCTGCCTTTTAGCCATGATATGTAGGTCAAAGATTCCAACATTTCATCACTCCTTCTCCAAGTTTTGAGACAAGGATAAAATATATATATATTCATGCCTGTAATTCACTCAGTCTTATGACTTGATTGCTGATGGGATCCAATAACACACAGACCAGAAGTTTCTGTAATACATGCCCCTTTTAATAATCTGATAGAAAACATTTGTTGAGCACAACATACAACATTTTACCATATATTGTGAGGAAAACACTGAAAAAATATATTTGAAACAATGTTATATATTTCAGCAAATATTCCCATAGCTGTACAATGACCCGTCACCGTACGCAATATACTGCAGTAAATATCCAGCCTTCATAATCCACCAGGAACAAAAGATACAAACAAAAGCCAGACTTCTTCTGCACCTCACGTGAGGCGTTGTTGGTTCGGACTGTACAAACATTTCAAAACCAAAACATACATTTCAAATAGTCAAAATTGAACTGCATAACTTCATGTTATGGTCTTATAGCAAAATAGCTCGCTAAATACAATAAATCAGAACCACCAGACACGTTCAGTCAAAGTGTGATTTGACATGTGGTAGTGCATATAAATAATAACAAATATACAGGGAATATTAACAATCAATACCAATATTATCATATACAAGAATAAGATAATAAATACACTGTTACAAACAGCTGAAGGGTCAGCACAACGCAGCTGGGTGCAACAACATTGTGCAACTCTGTGACCACTTACATACACACTCACATGCACGCACACACACCCACACCCACACACACACAGGAGATATCATGTCATGACACGATATTGACCCCTCCTCCCCCTTTATTCTGAAGGTTGCACCTTACAATGTGGTACCTTTAAGGTAGTGTTGGACAGATCAGCAACCAGCTGCGGAACTGTCGACATATTCAAAGTGCTGGAATAAAAACTACAAGATACAATTATCCTAATCACTAACAGGTGTCTTTTGAACATGTGCACACAGTCTTACAGTCATTCAAAGTTCAACAATGAGTCACGGTGTAAAGCGTATTCACGAGAAAGGAATGCCTTTAACCACAACAGGTGTGTGTGCGAGCTAATGAAGTGGGGAATTTCAAGGTGGAAACATATTTCCCACACTGGAATAGCTCTGCACAATAAGGTGAGCAGATTTTTTAAACCTTTATCTCAGATATTTTTGGTTAGATTCCACGTCATAATCGGCTTTTTGTTTGCCTGAACTCTTCATCCAGCTACAGGAAGATGCGAGGGATCAATTTGGCTTCTGGTTTGGAAGTTTGACTTGTCACACTAGTGACTCTTCAAGCGTGGGATCACACTTTTCAGAGGTGGCAGTGAAATCATCAAAGTGCTTTCTTTACAGGATCTTTGGAGGTTTTACTTTTTAATGTTTTTGGACTCAAAAGTACAAAATGTTTTTCCACTTTAAAGGAATCTGATCTATGAGTTGTTCAATTTCTTATGATATGAATTATTGTGAAGAAAAACAAAACAAAAAAATCTGAATAAATCAAATTTAATTATCATTTTGGTTTGATATGTTTACTATAATGTTTTGTGTAAATTACTGATGCTTTCCACGCTCTCTTCGTCCTATGCCGCAAAGTGCAAATTGTGCTGGGAAGTCAACTGATTTAGAAATACATCCACTGGACGCTTTTGTTAGAACAAGCTTATACTATTGCCAGAACATTAGGAAGACTGTGTGAGACAAATATGTCCTTTCTGTAGAAAACCTGACACATTTTACAGCTACATGAATGTGTTCAATAAATTATAAAAACACTTACAAAAAGACATGGGTATTAAAAAAAAAGGCACACAACAAGTGTTAGAAAAAACCACTTGGTTACAAATAACTTGCTGACCAGTAGTTTTGGTTGGACACTTCACCAGGCGGCATCCAATCCCGACACAATACAAAGACTTTAAATGAACATAAAAAACGTCCTGAAGTGCAAGTTTGGAATTTTTACTAGTCCCAGTACACGGATACATATCGTCCACTTCACCTTCTTTGTCTGTGAGAGCCAAGATTCAGCCCTGCCTCTGCAGTCCGACAGTAGTCCCTTCTTTAAAGAACAGACGCTACACTCTTCCAGCTCCCTTCTAGGGGGCTCAAAAACAAACTGCCACAGGGTTTCCAAGCCTCGTTCGCAGGGGTGCCCCACATTCAGTCAGGCCCTCTGCCAGGCAGCTCCAAAGAGCCAGATTGCAGGATTGCTCCACTGCAATTAAATGAACTCCGCCAAAACAGCAAAAACCTGCTGCACTCTAACAACACCATCAGTTCAGCTATGTTTCCGCTGGGGAGACGTCACGTGTCGCCATTTCTACCCCATCCGGGTCAGAGGGATGCTCTTGGAATGTCACAGCTGTCTCCATCATCCCGCTCTCCCCATCTCCACCCTGTCCATCCTGGTCATCCAGCGTCAGTTCAAACTGAAATTTACTCGCCACAGGTCCCCCCTCCACCTCCCCATGTGGGCCGCCCTCCCCGTCGCTGGTGTAGAAGGGAGGGGAGGGGCTCTGGGGGATCATGCTCTGGTACCAGTTCCTGTTGTCCTCCAGTGTGTCCAGGATGTCCTGGGCGTCGGGGTGGACCAGGTCGGCCCACGTCTCCCACAGAGGGTGGACGATGTAATCGATGAAGCCAACCTAGAGGAGATAACGAGGGGTGATGTCAGTAAAAAACAAACAAAAATAACAACAACTTTTTGTTTTTGGAGCTAAGGTGTGTGTGTTCTCTACCTGTGTTCTCTCCACTGAAGCTGTGTGTTTGTCGCACATCGGGCTGATCTCCATCCCCTTCTCCCTCTCTCTGTCTCCCTGGTGGAAGAACTCATCCATGATCCTGTCTGTCCACTGCCGGTACAGATCCAGAGGTTTGGTCGGGTTGCTCAGGTCCGCACAGTGAACCATGTTACGCAACACCTGCACAAAATAAAAAAATTAAAATTTAACATCTCGCATCTCTTTCCTGTGTACCTGTCTGTCTGCATCATGTGTGTGCACAAGCAAACCTCTTACCTGCATCCTGTCTGTGTAGTTGTCCAACAGCAGGACTCCAGAGCTGGTCACTTTCTTGGTTTCCACCATCGTCTTCAGATCAGCCAGCAGGCTCATGTGTTTGGACATGTCAGTTGCCAATACCTGGAAAGACACGGGGAATGATGTAAGAAATGATTTTAGGAAGGAAGCAATAAAGCAGTCAAGACATCCCTCGGAAAGCTGAAACCGGCCAGCGGCTTCGGACAGACACGTAGACGTTTCCTCACCATGTCTATGACCATCCTCCGGAGCGTCTGCCTCTGCTTCTTGGTGAGGTTTTGGAAGATGTCGCAATTGTCTTCCTGCAGCAGTTTGAAGCCCACAGCCAGGTGGTGGTTCTCCAGCACTGACTCATCGTTGTACATCAGAGCCAGCTCGGAGTCTAAAGGCAGAGGAGGGAGGGAGAAATGACAGGAAGGGAGAAATTAAATGGAGCTCTCGCTTTTTAAACTCAGGTCAGGTAACTATGGCAACTGTGCAACGTCCCTAAAAACCAACGTTGTTACCTTTGGAGGCATTAAACCATGCAAATATTTCTGCCAATTTTGTAAATGTAGACTAAATAAATGGGTGTTGTGTGTAGAGATCTGTTGACTTTTTGCCAGTGAAGACTTACTGGTGTTGATGAGGAACTGGTTGGACACTCCTGGGTGGTCCACGTCGTGAATGGCTGCAGCGAAAATGGCTGCCAAGATCTCCAGATCTGTGAAGACCGCCTGCATTTGAAGAGAGGGAAGAAGAACAAAGCGATGAGCTTCACAGTCAGTGAACTGGCCAAACAAGGTAAGGTATTAGACAATTGTTTGAGGCCGATGTGTCATCCTCTACGGCATGCAGTTTCAGGGGCATGCCAGTATTGGTGACGCTAATGCCAGCCACCTCATTAAATCATAATAAATAGCTTGAGAAAGGTGTGGGCGATGATGCCACACTTTAGTGGTGTCACATGCTAATACATAAATACTTAAATTTAAGACCAATTTACCAACTTTGTGACTAAAAGTAGTGAAATTTTGCACGGTCACTATCAGAAAAAGTGACTTACATCCAGTGCGGGAGTGGACAGGAGGATGTGTGTGGACTGGGCTACATCAGCGGCGTGTAGGCTGTTGTGGTAGGCCACGTCGGAGTGATAGTGGCCCTCCAGGGTCAGCATGAACGTCACAAAGGTGTCCGTTGGAATCTTGAACGTCCTCATCAGGTCTCGCTCCTGCATGCGACAACAGGGGAAGAAAATGAGAAAAACAAGAACAGTGAGTAGTGGTTCCTTACTGAAGACGTTACAGCGTGTTAGTTGTACTTTCAAGCATCTCTTACGGTAGACGTATTCGCCGGCAGACAAGTGATCTGACCTTAAAATCAATTTTCAAACCATATTTGGCAAATTGTGAATCATACACTACAGAAAAGGCTGGAAATGAAAACAATCTGCTCTCCTGCCAGGATGATTCACAGCTAGAAATCAATTCCAACTGCTAATGTCCCTCTAGCAGATGTTCCTGTAGCGCTACTGACAGCTCAACGTAACAGAGAACATACTGTACACGCTGACGTGGGCTGAGCCTCATGCCTTCTGTAGCTGTGTGTGTGTGTATGAACGCTTTCACACTTGTTTTTTTATGAGCTCTTTCTGACTTGACGAGGACGTGGAAGGTGAGGAAGATGGAGACTGACCTGAAAGATAGTGTACATGATGCATGTGAGCGGTCGGTTATGGGAGTGCTCGGCCACTCTGAAGATATTCAGGCCCCATTTGTTGATGTCCTCCAGGTCCTATTAGAGAGCAGATGAGACGACTGTAAGTGTCTCAGCCAATCACCACAACTTTCATGTTTGTTTTTTCTGCTGTATAATCGGCCCATTACTTACCTTTGACAGCAGTTCCTCCTGATCCGTCTTGACCCCAAAACGATTGCCGGTGCTCCCGGAGATGCTGGGCGTGTGGCTGACCTTCCTCACCCCGCTGATCTGAGTCATCATCCCACCCTGCGGCTGCTGCTGTTGCTGCTGATGGCCCTGCCTCCTCTTCCTTTCCCTCGACTTGGGAACAGGACATGGAAGCTCCAACTCATTCTGCTTGTCTGGAGAAAATAGGAACAGAAGACACAAAAAGAGGACGGGAGAAAAAAGATTAAAATGGTGGTTTTCAGTTACTCCAGTGACAAAAAACAGACTAGGCTAGGGGATGCTGTGTAAGCATCCTGGCTTGTGTTGCCAACTGTACTGAGTGAACAAAATTAACACGGGGAGATACTAGTCTATACTCTCACACCTATGTGACAACACATTAAAGCTGCACTGACAGTTGTATAAGTAGCAAACAATCCTTCAGTTACAGTTTACTACAGTTAAAAAGTTCTCTTGACAGTGAAAAAGCAAAAAAATGAAAACTTAAAACATTTAAAAAATATATCTACATATAAAGGTGATAAGAATGTCATAATGGGTCAAGAAGTGCTAATGAGATGTTATGAAATCTGACAACTCACAAGTGGCCCGTGCATTCTGAGAAACTGAGCCGTGTTGTAATAACAATCCACAGAATCGTGGAAAGTCTGGCTCATATTAAGCTGAAATGTTAATGGGAGGACGGACTTGTTCGTATGCGGGTTTGTTTGGTGCATGTGACCCGGTCTGTGTGTTGGCTGATTGAGATTCTCACATGCTCTACGCAGTTGACAGCGTGTATGTGTGTCAGCGCAAGACCCCCCCCCCTCCACCCGG
>NTHP01000139.1:819404-935682 GCA_003416845.1 Oplegnathus fasciatus | reverse complement strand
ACACACACACACACACACACACCGCAGTGAGAAAAAAAATATCTCAGCAGCATCCTCCACAAAGCACAGGAAGAAAATGATCTCACTGCACCTGACAGGTGTTAGCTGCAGTGCAGATGACAACAAAACCACTAAGCTTCAAAGATTTTCTCTCTGTGCAGCTCTATCATGCAGAAATCTCATCCACCGCACCACTTCTATTGTTAGGAAAGGTATAGTTTCTTCACCATGCATCCACCGCCTCGCTTCCCTTTTAGGTTTTGCTCCTCCGAGGCGAGAAGATGGAGGTGTGTTTACTAGCAAGAGCAGAACATCACTCTGCACACAGCCCTGATAAGCCGGCTGTCTGGGTGTACGCTGGTGGTGAGCTGGAGGAGAAGATGGAAAATCTGCAGGGCAGACCGGCTGGCTGTTTGCTGGCTGGCTGGCTGGCTGTGACTCAGGAAACGCCACCGGGCTTTTAAGAGACAAGGAAACACTGCTGAATAATGCAGTGTCTATCTGGACCTGATGGCAGCGTATGCACACAAACTCTCCAACCCTGCACACAAACATTCTCCCTCTCCCTCAATGCTCCTCATCTCTCCAGAGGGATGTCTTCCCCGAGTACAACACCCCCCACCCCCCATCCTCCCTCTAAATCTCTCCGCAGTCAGAGCGAGGGGACTCTCTGTCTCTCCCCTCCAGACCAGATCAGACTGGTTTGAGAGCAGTGGAGCAGACCAGCTGCGAGTTTCTCTGCTACTTAGCACATGCTTTGGGTAACCTCACAACCTCTGCCACGCATAGACGGTGTCATTCCTGAAGGATGTTGCCTCAGTTAACGCGTACACTGAAGTTCTGCATTGTGCCTTCACACAATGTGCTGTGTGCGTAACTGCAACGTGTGTGTGTATGTGTGTGGTTATTTGTGTGTGAATATGTGCTGCAGCGCTCACCTAGGAAGGTGTTGGAGATGTACTCTGACACTTGGTTGCCTGAGCGACTCATCTCAGACAGGTGGCTTAGCTCCCGGTTCAGCATCCTCTTGAACTGGAGGCATAGAGATAAAAAAAAATACATAAGGTTAAATGATCTATACAAGGAAATTTTTATTACATCATTTTACTGTTGTTTCCGAGCAGAGGAATAAAGCATTTCCTGTTATTTTCCACTGGAATATGTCCCATGAGAACATGGCCTCTGTTTTTTTCATGCACCATATAAGGTCTGTGTTTATGTCTTCTTGGTCCTGGTTTGAGTTAGCCACTAAGACACTTGACTGCCTAGCATTTTAACAAACAAAATATAGTGCATAATAAACAAAATACAGTGTCACAACGTTTATGCAGAATTTTTCCAGGGAAACAAAATGCACCAGTTTCTCTCAGTGCACGCCACCACTGAGCTAGAGCATGATGACAGAATCACCCTAATCTAATCAAACACATCCAAGTGTGTAATCAAAACATAACTAAATCAATGTGGGAAATCGGAGACATTCCACCAGCTGCAGTGAGAAGACATGAATATACAGTACGTGCACGCACACACACACACACACACACACACACAGTCCCATCTATGCAATTTCTCCTCTGGGACACACCTTGATGTATCCCCAGGACACAGAGAACAGGTAGTTGGCCTCAGGCATGGTGCTGAGCTGTGCTGAGCCCTTGGCGCTCCCCAGCAGAAGCCCTGTATGCTCCTCTCTGAGTGGACCCCCAAGGCTGAGCTCAGCCCTACAACCTGAAGCTCAAAGCGCCACCAAATCCCCGCCTTCCGACTGTCGACTACGGTAAAAACGCCCCAGCTGAACTCTCCAGAGAGGGGCTGTGGTGGACCCCTACATCCCCGGCCAAATGCGCCTCCTCATAGCGTCTCCCGCTGTTTTCCAGGATCGCAAGCCGCTGGCGAGAGTGATGGAATCCCCCTGAATGCAATCAATATTTCCTTTCCTTTTCTCTGGCTCCCGCTGCCTCTGTCCGTCTCTCTAAACCTCTTTCTCCGCCTGCCACCATCCAAATGTTATCCAGTGACATGCAGGGGGGAAATCCAGCCTTCCTAAGCCCAGATTGAGCAAGGCAGGGAGGAAGGGCAGGCTCTAAGACAGAGGCAGAAAGGGAAGGAGGGACGCAGAAAGGCGGAGAGGAGGAGGAGGAGGTGCGCTCTAGCGGTAAAGTCCCCTGTGGCAGACAGGCTGATGGAGTCTCTCCCTCTCTCTTTGCCTCCCACCCTTGCTAAACACTGAGCCATGCACAGCACTGCAGAAAACGGGAGTTTGGAGAATCCCCCCACATCATCCTCTGTCTTTCTAGCTATTTCTCTCTTTCTCCCTCACTCCAGTACTCCCTACAAACCCCCTCCCACTGTCTCTTTCACCCCCCCACGTCTGTTTCCCTCCCTTCTCGATCAGCTCCCCCTGCTCAGTAATGCAGAACAGATCCAACGCATACTGCGCAATGCAAGACTTCAAAGCACCAGAGCGTTTATCACATGGGCGAGGAGACGCTGGGTATTAATTTACCAGATTGGGTCTTTTTTTTTGTGCTGTGCACACTTCAGTCCATAATCAGTACAGTGCATTTTTTTAAAGACATGTTCATTTCAGCTGTTGTCTGTAATACTTTCCAAAAACAGCACATTTCCTGTCTCACTGCAGCAGTTTTCTGTATTAAAAGACGCAAACAGAGATGATGGGAGACAAACAGATGAGAGAGTTTTCAGTCTGCCACCCACCAGCGTACCACCAATTGCACGACAACCCGAACGCCATGGCAACAGAGTCACGTGGCCCCCTCCATCGTTCTCACGGTGGTCCCCACTCTAAACACATTGCTTCACATCACATACATACACACACAAGGCATGTACGACCACACGCACATTCAATACACAATCTATAGCAGAGATGCTCTAGATAGACACAACTAGACTAGGCACTGTAAAAACACACACACACTCACAGATACAATTTCTGTTGCAGGAGGCAGGTTCTGATGCAAAATGGCTTTTGTTGTCAAGAAAGAGAAGCACTGATGCAAAACCACATCCTAATCTGTATAATGACAACAATGGAATAATGGTCCAATCAATTCTTTTTCCTGAAAATGTGATTGTAATTTCCTGTTTTCATAATGTCTTCAAACACTATAAGGAAAAAAAAACCCAGCCATGATTATGCCTTTTGCCAGGGCTTTTTTATTTCTTACAATGGGGTCTTTTCTCTTCATACTGAACCAGACTCTCTCTGGTCTCAACAGCTGTCTAATAGCTGTCAAGCAGACAGCTAACATCTACTTGACTGTGAAACTTGAATACCACTTTCAAAGCGTTGGCTGCACTCAAAACCCAAGACTGCCAGAGGCAGTCCATAAAAATCAAAGAGAGCTCGTAAGGACAAAAATTTGAGCTTGGAATCAGAAGTCTTTATTCCATTCAAAGGGAACTTGTAATTGATTCTTTCACAGCGGAACAGTGTGGATTTGTGTGACCTCTAGGAAATGAATCAGGCACAGAGCCACATGTCAGTCACCCAGGGTCATGAAGTGCAGCTCAGACACAGCATACACTCACGGCATGGTGACAAGTCTGTGAGTGTGTTCAGCAGAATAGATGACTCAATGCATGCCGTTAACTCACACATCCTTTTACGTTAGCAAAGAGTGCTCACATTCAGAACAAACCCCCATCTTAAGTAACCTAGAGAAGTTACATAAACTCACACCAAAAAAAAACAAAAAAAACTTGTGGTTAGTTCTCAGAAGATGATGAGCTGAAGCCTCATAAAGTTTGAATATTCAAAATAGGTGCACACTGGAGTCATTGTCTTGCAACATAGCAACGTAAATTATATGTTTGGGTGCAAGCCACTAAAACACTATTAACATCTAAATTTAAATTAACACAGAAAGTGTTATAAAAAGTTTTATAAGCCAAATATGCCACCACACTTGTTTTGTCTTACTGGCCTGAATCCTAAAACAAACATCTCTATGTAATGAGTAAAAAAGCAAATTAAATCCAACATTTAATCATGTCTTCTAAAGAAATTAATTACCTTCAAATCAATTCATCTTTATTTGGATAAATCACATCACTAAATAAATAATATAATAATAATATAACATAAATCACTCCACATCGCAGTCTACACTTCCACAGCACAATGCAAGCAGCTCCAAAACTAACTCACCTTTTTCCAACTCGTAAGCATCCCAAAGTTTTTCTTCTGCTTTTCAGAACAACATAGTCCCATTGTCACTCAACAAAAAACAAACGCAACCCGAAAAAAATCCTGTAAAGTTCTGCAAGCAATAACTCTGTTCAGTGTGTCTGAGACTCTGCCTGCTTCCTCTCTCTATTCTCTTTTCTGAAGTGGAGTCAGGCAGGAAACATATAGCGATAAAAACTGACTTGACTGAGTGGCCTACACGGTCTAACAAGAGATCGGTGGCTCCTCCCTCCAACACAGGCCCGAGCATGTGTCGCCACCTACTTCCCTTTTACTTGATAGAGTAATCCACTGAGGTCATTTACTGGTAGACATCCTGCTTCCTAACATGGCCTCAGGCAGCAAACAACTAACATACCTGAGCTCATCACTGAAAAGTCCCAGATAACAAGTTTAGCAGGCAGCCATGCTGACACGTTGCGCAGGAAAATGATATTTATGTATTTGGGACAAATCTTGGCCTTGGCTCAGGTCTTGCAGCACACTTTGACCTTGAAACTGAGCAGAGATAGAACTGGGATTGCACAGGAACAGCTTGACATCATATCGCAATACCTCGGCTGTGCAATCTGACAAAGCCCGGAGTGATCCAATGCTGCCTCTGTCCCGTGCGTGGCTGTTTACAGTGTCAACACACAGTGGATTATGCCTTGCGAGTTTTCACAATTTAGCAACATTAGAAAGACACATTTCCTAGAAGGTGCTGATCAAAACTGGGTAAGAATAGGGTCACAGTAAAAACAGGTTTCATATTTACCTTCCTCACTCTGGCTTATTTTCCATGATAACAGCAGATTACAGAGGCAAAACTTTTTAATTACAATTAGGCACCATAATCACTACTGCAGCTTGGCTGATCCCCTCACCGCCCTTTCAGTCAAATGGAATCACAACACTATAATTTAATGTCCATTACCCCTGCTGCAGCTACAGGCCCACCACTACATCTGTTTCAATAATTTTGTCATTTTTTCCCCTCTGAAGACGGCGGCGCTTCAAAGTTGAAGTGACCACACGTGAGTTAAAGTTTCCTACTCGCTCGCGCTCTGCTCGGGGGCTCGCTCGCACGCTAACCCGCAAAGCGCTACACTCCTCTAACTGGATTCAGATGGCAGTGTTTGTCCAAGGCCGTCACCAGCATCGGCATGGAAGTGTGGCGAGGCTAATGATAGTGAGGGGCAGGGAAGCAGCTCCCCGCTCTGAGGTCACAGCGGCCAGGCTGGCGGTCAGCAGGGTGTGTGGTCCCGTAGCCCCGGATACACCTGTGCCCTTGGACACTGAAAGTGGAGACACCCTGGGTTTGATCGTGGGTTCAATTACATCCTCTCTGGTTCCGAAAGAGAAACGGGCTCTTTGTCAAACATCACGTCATATAACTGCTGGGAAGGAGAAAAAGGCTGCAGATGCTGCATTAATGGTGCAATAATGAAACTGTACTTGACACAAATTTTGTAATAAAAAATGTGAATGGACCAATAAACTATTTCTTTCCGTCCCAGTACAATTGCACAACAATCCAGCACAATGATTAATCCAAATTGGAACATCATAAACTGTTGACCTCCGCTCTTTCAAAAACAGCATTGGTCAACAATGCTTAGTGGTGGCACTGGGTCATACTGGGAAGACTCTGACTCACGGCGAACAATGTGCCCGGCCTGCCTGACCAAGCGGCTGTGCTGCTGCGCGCCTGCAGGGCCTTGTGCTCATTGTCTTGACAGTCCCAGTGACGTGGTTGTCTGTAAAGACTCAACCTGGCTGCTTGGTCAAAGCGCCGCTATTGTCGTCTGGTAACCAGGGAGCAGAGGAGAGGGGGCAGCGGGGGGCGCACGGGAAATAAAGAGACAGGAAACTGGTGTCACGGTCACAGTCACCCGTCACGGTCTGACAGCACCCCTCCCCATCCCAATCCTCCCTCAGACTACAGCGTAGAATACAGACGGAAATGGACAACACCACCCTGGGTGTATATAATCTGACGCCGCCATACAGTCTCCACTGTCTGTGTGGGGGTTGAGTAATACTGTGCACTGTATAGTAATTTGCACTGCCTGCACAAATGAAATACGCACGCAAAAACGTTTGTATGCATCAAAGCAAAGGGAAGTAATTACTTCAAAATAGCTGCTTTGTGTGGTCTTGAAGTACCACAATGTGTTTATTCAGATTCACTTAAACCAAACCAGAAAGCTGCCTTTTTATAAAATCTAAAATAACACGCTCGATTTATCTTATCTGTCATGCCAATTGATGAGAATGGATTTCTTTATCTTTTTAGCCACACCAGTGTGGATCTCTAGGGATTACATTGTCTGGATATATTGTACAGACATTCATGGTGCCCAGAGGATGTTCCAATGACTTTGGTGATCCCCTGAATTTTTCTCTGGCATCATCATGAGGTTGTCATTTTTGTTCTTTAGTGAAATTTCTTGACAAATAGAGGATGGATTGCCATGAAATTTGTTACAGACATCCATGTTTCCCTCAGGATGAATGTGATAACTCTGATGATCCCCTAACTTTCAATATCGCGCCATCATCAGATTAACATTTTCATTTGTCCAAAACTTTGGTCAATAACTAAATATCTGCAATGCTAATGATATTCCCATCAGGCTCAGTGGTAGTCATTTGCTAATTAGCAAATGTTAGCATGCTAACACGCTAAACTAAGATGGTGAACACGGTAAACATTAAAACTGCTGAACACGAGCATGTTGTCATTGTGAGCATGTTAGCGTGCTGACTTTAGCAATTAGCTCAAAGCACTGCTGTGCCTGGGTACAGCCTCACAGAGCTGCCAGCGTAGCTGTAGAATCTTGTTCTTGTTAAAAAATTTTATTTCAATAACTTAGTAAAGTACTTAACTTTGTAAAGGCTCTCTGAAGTACACAAAATACTGTACCAGAGCTTTTCATGGAGTAAACTAGATACCAGAAGGTATCGCAACGCAGTTTCTGCAGTTCAGCCACATATCCCAGCTACTGAGAGACAGTATGTTCAGGTTTAGCCACTTGTCAACATGAAAATAGCACTACAACAGATGCATTTAGCTTGCTAACATTTGTAACATTTGCATTTCTAGTTTCCTTGTAGGCTAGTAGGTGAAATTAATATGGTAACATTTACTGTTGTGACTGACCAAACTGACCAAACTGCAAAAGAACCTACTGTTCCTAAGCTATATATATTATATTGTCACATACAATATTGTGTTTGTATGCTTGTTAGCAAAGCAGAAATGTTTGGTCCGACACAACTCTGACACAAACTTTAGCACAAAACATCAACGCCATCATAGAAGTGACTTTGTCAGCTCCATAGCCAGCCAGTCAGTACTGTACCTGTCAGTGGGGTATACCTTTAAAGCTTGTATGAACTTTCCTCTAACGAGTCTTAATTTTCTCTGTTAATCTTGAACTATAGTCTGAAGAAACTCAGTTATATGTGACCTTTTATGATGACGTCACTTGAGACAGTGGACCAATGTCCCACTGAGCTCAACATCACGACAGAGCCAACATCCACACCACACTGAAATGAATGACAAATGCATCTGTGTGCAGTTTAAATCACACTGCATGTACATCTGAAGCTCAGCCCGGTTGTATAACATGTTATGTGCCTCAGTTAGTTTGAATAAGGTAAGGAAATTAAAGCAGAGCAATGCTTTCCATGGAAGACACGCATTTATGCTATTCAAAGATAACAGGAACTCAGTGGTCATGTATGCAAAACAAACACTGGCCATACTTTTTTTTTTTTAAAGAGATCCATAAAATGATGATGCCAGCTCATGCACTACCACAGAACGGCTGTTACTTTGCAAGTGCGTCAATGTGGCAAAAAGCAATTTACATTTTGCATACACGGTGCAAACTGACAACCACACTGCAACAAAGACCAATTGTACAGCTGTGTACAAGCCAGTCAGGTCATCATACAGTAGCTTCAGTATGTCTTCTGACAACATATTACAGAATACATACTGTGATAATAATAATTTTGTATATTGAACCGCTATTAGATCTACGCTTGAGCAAGTGAAATCATCTTCTCTGATCTAAATCTTTGTTAGATAGAGCAGGCAATGGCACAGTTAAAAATATATTACGAGTTTAAGTTGCACTGTAAGACATGATCATGAATATAGTCATTAAGAGGCGTAATAGTGTTTGTATGACAACTTTTTAAACTTGAAATTTGGAGATTAAAAGGTTCCAATGCGAGTTGGTAAAATCGTCTGACCTCTTGGACTCAAACAACATTTCAAAACCTGACCTGTGGTCAAGCCAACAACAGTACCTGAGATCCCTCCATACACGATTCCCGTCAGCTAATTGTTTAAAATATTGCAGTAAAATGTTTTGTTTTGAGGAGAATTGTATCTTGCATAACAAGCAGCTCAAATAAAAATCAACTCAACAACTGCAATTCCATAAACAAAAGTCAGATCCATCAGAGGACAGACTTTAAACTTTAACTTTAAGAACTTTAAGTCATATTATTGGACATATGGATGCAAAAACTTCCTAGCAACTTCACAAATGCACTGTTTGCACATGTAAATATAATATATATAGGCTAAATTGTCCTACCTTGTTGGAGGCCATGTCGCTGACAGAGCGGTAGGTCTGGATGGTCTCCAACTGGTCCAGACACCAGTCCAGCTCCTCCATGGTCTCCATAGCCAGCTTCTGGTAGGACTCATCTGCCAATAGACACATGGACACGTAATCAGGCCCAAGAGGATCCATGTCCATAGCGGAGCCCCCTGACACCATGCGTGGAGGTCCAAGGGTCCCGGAGTGGCTTGATCTTACAGGGGACTGGCCCGCAGGACATCCGGGAGACGCAGAGGAAGAGGGGGAGGTGTGTACACAGAGCTCCTTCATCTCGTTACGCTCCACCGCCTCAGAAAGTTCAGGGGAGTCGTAGTCTCAGACAAGCTGAGGCTAGAGTTACTGTTTGCCGACTCCCTCTCTGTAGCCTCTTTCTCTCCGTACCCCCTCTTTCCCTCGGCTCTCGTGCACTCTGCAAACCCCCTCCCACTCTGTCTGGTTCCCCCGCCCCCTCTCAGGCTCTCTCTTGTTCGCTTATCCCCCCTCTCAGTACCATTCTGCTGAATGAGTGGCGTGCAAACTAGGCGGTCTGCTGCCTCCTGCTGTTGATGTGCCTGTGACCCCCCCTCCCATTTAAACACATACAAATGATGTGTACATACAGGTACAGTACACAAACTGCCACTGCCACTGGGCTTTTGGTGAAAGAGACCCATGTGGCTTCGCTTTTTTATACTCCCATCATGATGTTTTTGACCCAAACAAATGCACATCTGTGATACCTAATATATTAAAAGTATGGGGAGAAGAAGAAGCAGAGAAAGGGGGCAAAGGAGAGAGGGAGAAAAAAACCTACATTAACAAATAAGATGCACTTTGTCACTGCTGCAAAGACAACCGCTCTGACTCCCCCCACTCCCGGTGACTTCCTTTCTGAAACATGCAGACCACTTCAAGGCTGTACTCTGCTGAACTGCAGCAGCAGCTCACACCACACCACCATGCTTCACAAACTGGCTCTCTCCTCTCTGAACCTCTCTGAGGGAGAGAAAAAAATTATATCAAACACCAAACTCTGTGTTTGCACAAGCAACACGAGAGGCAAACTTTGACTCCCTGAATTGGGGGGAGGCCAGGCCAGGGTCTCGCTGTGTGCCAAAGAAACCAAAGCACTTCCTCTTTGGCCCTGAACTCACACAAAACATGGAGCGGAATTACTGAATGGCGGAGTGACTGCTGAGGACAATCATCGCTGTCATTCGATGAAACAGCTCTGTCGTTAGCAGCTATGACTCACATGCGGTAGGCGCACACGTTTTAGAAGGAAAAAAGGGGTTTATGAGAAATGCACCTAGACGATAAAACACAAGGAAACAAATTAAGAGGCATCATTCTCTGATATACCAGGGAGAATGTTGATTCAACAAGTTTCTGTCCAGAGGGAGTGAACGCTGAACGCATCTGGATCTCCCCACCTTCCTTTTTCTATGGAAAAGACTGATCTCTACTTCATAGGGCTTCACACATGGAAGAAATTTACCCCATATGCTTAGCACAACAGGACAGCCAGCGTGCTGCTCCCCAATTTACGTCAATATAGTGGATCAAAGCACTTCAAAGCACAGTGATGGCGCACAGACTCTGAACCACCAACTTCAATGAAATCTCAGATGATATGCAATTGAGGAAACCTCCCACCATTGAAAGGTATCAGAACAACACAATGACAGTGGCTCTCCTGAATCATAAAGGAGGGTCAAGTTTCAACTGTTTAAGCTCGACTGCGGTTTTTTCGAAATCAGGCCACTGGCTCCTCCAATTACGAGAGCACGACTGCTAGCACTAGCCTCATTCCTCAGGTCAGACCAATTTTCCTTTACTTCAGCTCCAGGTCGGAGAATTCAAAGAACCCTTGGCTACAATATACCGCCGGACGCCAAGCTCCGTGGTTCAAACTATTCACAGGAACCACCGGCATCCAAGCCATGTAAAAGTCAGTGACACAGAGCAGAAATCAAAGCGGCTCATGCACAAGGCGGTGAGCTGTTGAAACTGGGTATACACTAGTGTGCGGCCGTCTTGAGCCATAGGGGCAGGAGACGTTGCCAAGAAGGTGTGACCACATCCTGCCCCCGTTCCCTCCAATGAGGGCATATAGAGACATTAGACATTTTAACGGGGAAGTCAGGAAACATCAAAGGCTTGGCTCATCCACACCGCCTGTATGACCGGGATTCAGGTCATTTTGAAGTTGGCGGCTGATTCATATACACAGTCCAGAATTTGATGGCAGTAAAAACCCTCAGCTGTAGACTGCAGAACAAAAGTTTAGTGGTTTTGGTGTCTGGCTTCAAACCACTTGCCTACAGCAAGATAACTGAAGCAGAACTTCACATATTCATCTGTTGTGTTTCCTAAAAATGACAACAGCTGGACCTGAGGCCACGCTCCTCTAACATGACTCATGTTGTAATCAAGTTTGAGTTGAAGTTGTAATTAAAACAAAGTTCTCTGTACACACGCACACAGTAGGAGTAGATGGGAACTGCTGAATCCATCATCACCTCTGGTTGCTCATAAATACAGTGTGCTAAATGGGTTGACAGACATTTCATAATGTCACCAGTCAAAGGTGGTGTGACGCACTTTCAGTCTGAAAAACCTGGTCCCAGACAGAGTGCGAGGTACTTTTCCAGCCTGTTTTTTCAGTGGATTTCTATTTTTTTTCTTCAGTGAGTCCTAATGCTTTGGCCATATGCTGGAGGCTACTGAGAGGACAACAGACCTCAGTGTGCAGACAGACCCCGTCTGCCTCCCCTCTCTCCCCCTTTTCCCTCCAACTCTCTCCCCTATAGGGCCACAAACCGGCCTCTGTCAGAGCCATCAACTGCACCAACGACCAGGGCTGGGCTCAAACATCCCCCCACCTCCATTCCCGCCCGAGACACCTTCCGCTCATATCCACCTCACACTGCCCCTCTCTGTGCTCTCAACCCACCCCCCAAAACCTGTTTCCCTCGCTGTCTGGCTGAAGCTTGGTGTGCAGAACTGGACTGCCTCATCTATTATACCACCTACTGATAAGCTACAGCCAGTGGTGGAAGAAGTCTTCAGGTCCTTTACTTAGTTAAAAGCAGTCATACCAAAATGAAAAAGTACTACAGTTAAAAGTCCTGCATTAAATAATGTAAGTAAAAGTTTAGTATTATCAGAAAAATGTATTAAAGTATCAAAATTAAAAAAGACTCACTGTACAGAATGGTGTTAATTTATTCCATATATTTTATTTTTTGTTATTATTAGAGATGCAACAACATGTAAGAAGCCTTCTAATGCTGCAGCTGGTCAAGAAGGAGCTACTTTCACCTACTTCATATACTGTCAGAGGTGGAAGAAGTACTCAGATCTTGTACTAGTAGTAAAAGTAGTAAGACCACAGTGTAGAAATACTCTGTCACAAGTAAAAGTTCTGCATTCAAAATTTTACTTAAGTAAAAGTACAAAAGTATTGATAGCATCAAAAGATATTTAAAGTACCAAAAGTAAAAGTACTGATAATGCTGAATGGCTCATTTCAGAATAAAAAATATTATATTATTGGATGATAATTATTGTTGCACTAATGTGTTCATCACTTCAATGTTGCAGCTGGTAAAGGTGGAGCTAGAGTAGATATATAAAGTAACAAAACTCTCAAGTATTCAAGTCCACTCAAGTACTTATATATTGTTTTTAAGTAAAGTACTTGAATAACTGCGCTTAGTTACTTTCCACCAGTGGCAACAACAGTTTCTGTGTAAGCAACTTTACAGGCTTGACGCAAAGTTGAGGTTTTCATGTAGTATTTGAGTTTTCATGGTGAGGTTGACTTTAATACAGTGACTAATATGGCTTAAGTCTTGTTTATTCATACTAATTTGACTTGTCAGAGTATAAAGGGGCCAGTTACAACAGAGGGTCAATGAAAAACACTTGAGTCATCACCGTCAGTTAAAGTGTAAACACCTCCGAGCTATCTGCATGTACGCAAACACACATTCTTCATCTCGACCTCACCACATTGTGAAGGAGAAAACGCACACTTTGACAATGATACGTGCGCGTACTCAGCACTGTTTGTGTCTGACTTTGCACTGCACGTGGAGCTGAGACAGACTGAGACTGAGGCTGAGCAATGAATCACCTTTGTGTCACCCCCATGTACGTCAATTTATTCACCAGTCAAGACAGGGGGAAAAAAAAGTTTGACATAAGAAAACAGAGAAAGGAAGAGAAAGAAAAGGAGAGAAGCACATTTATTTTAGCAAATGTTTGCCCAGTCAGAAAGCAATACAAAGGGGTTATCTATACAGGTGAACAGTCAACTTAGTGCACACTTGGTGGGAAAATACACTAAAACTGTAAATACCTTGAATTGGATCAGTGACTTGCCTACAGGAAAGTGCTCTTTGTTCAGGTACTTTGCATTGCGTAAACTACTTCAGATTCAGAAAATTTATGCATCTGCCACCTCAATTTGACATTGTTTTTCTGCATAATGTTATGTATAATTTCAAAGTTGAATTTATTTATTTTTATTACATTTTTACTTTTATTTAAATTTCGTAGTATTTATATTTCTAACAGATTCTACAAATGCAGAATAAGTGGATAGAGCCACATACTTTATAGTGTATTTTATTGTCTTTATATTCATTAGTTGTGTCATTTCTACTGTTTTGATATAGCTGATTTTATAGTGTACTTGTGTGCATATTCTGTTTGCAGGACCCAACCTAACCTCCATAAGTATCTAATCTTTAAACTTTCATCAGATTCTGATGGAAACATTTCTGTTGTCCGTTTCTCAATCATCTATCATCAGAAAAATAAAAAAAGGAGTTATATGCAAGGTGTGTTATTTTGATACCTCAATGAAATAAGTGACTACTGTATGAGACAGAATGTGATGCGACATTAGGAGAGTGGCGTGATGCTTAAAAGAAGTAATCTCCGGGGAACCTGTGGACATTTACAGTAGGTCCAACCCCGAAACCACACTACCACCCTTTGTCCTCTCTCACAAACAACCCTCACTACTGATTGTGTCTCTTTATGGTTTACAGCTGCGGCATAATCTCCTCACTTATCAAAACAAAAGGCTTCAGCATTTATACAAACAAACACACACACACATATACAGACACACACCTCATCAGGGCCTGTTTGACAGCTCCTTCACAATGCTCCATGGAGCTGTGCTGGCACGGGCCAGCTTGAGGGATGGGCCGCAGCGAGGTTTATGACTGTGCTGACGTCAATGACATAATTCAAATACTTAACCAGGCTGCACGCTTCCAGCCCTCCGGATCCTCTCCACTGGCTGCGAGCCTGGAAAACCTGACATGGATTCCTGCTGTGGAGCAGAGTAACTACTGCAGACAGCAGCGGAGCGCGCTGCCCAGACTGAAAATGACAGGTCAAATTTGTTCCGGCTGTCAGTTTGCGGTCAGCTGTCTGTCTGACTGCGTGTGTGTCCATCCGCCCATCTGTCTGTTCATTATTATATGTGAGAATATTGTGAAAGACAGCGGGTAATGATATTTAAAAACCTGCCAAACACAAAAAATACGGGCTTAAACAAGAAATAAAGAAATAATCCAAACACACTGTTTAATCACTTTGATCAGAATGATACCACGATGTTACCAGACACTTGTGGACACAGTTTACTGGGCCTTTAATTACAGACACCCCTGCTTTGCTTTGTCCTTACAATAGGCTTCTATATTTCATGGCGCACTTATACAGTATGCATGCACACACAGACTTTAACGTACACAACTACACACAAGACTGCAACACCCTTGCACCGATTTGAAAGTGATGCCAAATAACAAGGAGTGATCAAAGAGCAGATTACTGGCGATTAACAGCAGCTTTTCTTCTTCTTTAATCTGTCTGAATAACCTGTTTCAGATTAGTCTTTCATGACTTCTCTTTCAAAACATGTTTACAGAAAGAGACAAAAGATGAATGAGTAATGCCAATTGAGTGGGGCTCCACGCCCTGGGCAGTTTACGCACAAAGTCACGTGTTTAGTTTCAAGGAAAATAATGTTAATCTCTGCAAAATGAAGTCAGTAAGGCAGACAACTGCAGTCTGCATTAAAGTCAGCATTTAACAAATATAAGGAAAACGACAGAAACACACAGCATACTATGATGATTTAACCCCAAAGGCTACGTCAGGGAAGTCTTGCACAATGGTGCTCAAACCTTTTTTTCTTTGGAAGGCCTAAAATGAAACTTCATGAAAGGGCACTGCAATGGAAACACACTGCAATACAATGCAATTGTATACTGAAGGATTAAGATGCAAAATGATGTGTCCCAGCTACCTTAATTGATTCTAAAACAATATGACTGAAAACAACTAAACTCTGTACAACTTACTGAATCAAATATAATTCACTCACTAAGAACATACACAGTACACCCTATGAATGTGACAGGGATCTACACTACAAGTTCCTACAATAGGAGTTTAAAGGAATAGTTCAACATTTTGGGAAATGCACTTCCTCGTTTTCCTGCTGACAGTTAAATGAGAAGTCATAATTGTCCATTAAATATAAGTCTACAGTCAGCAGCCGTTTAGCTTGGTTTAGCATAAAGACTGGAACCGGGGGGAGACAGCTAGCCTGGCCCCATCAAAATTCGGATAACAAAATAAAATGTTGAACTATTACTTTAAATAAATATTTCTTCCTTCGACCATTTCAGTTCACAAGGTATATGAAAAATGGAAAACGTATCTGGTGAAACTGTGTAACATTGATCACGGGTCACTTTCACAAAACCCCATTAGTTTGTGTTCTTACTACTAGTGTAAGTCGGCTAGTTTTGATTTGATGGAGGCAAATAAATCAAAAATATGTAGGTCCAATATTAAGCGTCAATCAAAAGTGCACACACTACAAATCAAGCAGAATTATGGAATGTGTACTTGCACAAAAAAACATAAGGGGGGCACATGTTTATTTTTCTCATATTGTGGGTCTGTCTACGGTTAACTAATGCAGCCAACTTGGGCCAACAGGCCCCACTTTGGGCAGCGCTGCCTTAAACATTAATTTCTGAAGGCATTGTATAAACATCAGTTTCTCAAGGCCAGTCAAAGGGAACATTGGTTCTAAGAACACGATGTGACTTCACATCCCCTTCTTGGTCAAATGACTAACCATGGACCGTGGAGTCCCTACCATCTGTGACAATATTCAGCTGGTGATAACCATTACAGATTAATCATCAGTCCATGACGGTCAAAGACGTCATGATCAAGCATTTTCCTCAAAAGTACTATTTATCAGGCGTAATATAAAGCAAAGCCTATAATCTGAATCAGTCAGGGAAGAGTGAGCCCTTTGTTGGTTGCCAGGCTCAAAGGGCTGCATGTGATGGGGCCAAGATGGTTTGTGCAGCGTAAACTGCAAACTCACATAAGGAAACCTAAAATCCCCTCACGTTACTGGAGTAAGACGGTTAAAGCGCAAACAGCCCGGAGTGACGCATTTGCAGCTGAGCTGATCTTTAATATACCTCCCAGTTGTGCACTTTCACCCAGTGACTGTGGTCACGTTCCTGCTCTTTTTGTTTATTTCATCCAAGCTGACCTTTTTTCTGTTTCTCCCATATCGCATCTGATTAAAAGGCTCAAAAACTGTGACGTCTCTCTCTGACCTTTGCTGTGTTTTCGTTCTTTCCCATCTCACTCCCTGCAACAATCTGGCAAAGCTCTCACTCTTTCTTGAACCCACTCTCTGTGTCTAACCTCACCATCTTCCTACAGGAATTCCCACTGCTCTCTCTTGAGTTCTAATGTGTTTCACTCTATTTCACTGTATCCCTCTCAAATCCCTTTATAGTGGTATTCAGAGTTTCATAGAGCTCCTAATCAGCCATCTACGCTGAGCTCATGCCCAGAAAGACGCAGGTATTATATCTTTTCCAAAACTGGGGATATTGCCTCACTGAAAAAACAGATGCAAAACAGGAAAAATCTGTTCTCCTTTTCCGGTCAAAGAGTTGACGAAAACGAGACAGAAAGCAGCACAAGGGAGGATATGAGGGCATCTTTTCTTTGTGATATTGTTAATTGTTTTAGTCTCCTCCTGAACAATTTGAACAATTACTATTATTTAGTGGCAGGTGTACTGTATGTTCTTTGTATAAAAAGTTGATGACGGTGATATTGTATAGTGGGACTGGAGTAAGATGCTGTATTAGAAACCTAAGTGTGCTGTGTACAAATCCACACAGTGTTACTCATGTTTGTTTTTCTTATTTTATCCTTCACATGCATCATGATGGAAGCCATTAGAAGGATGGTTTCGCTCGTCAGAGATTGCTTTTAGAAGGTCAAGGTTTGTGAGAAGTGTGGAGGAGGAAGGACAATAAGAGAATCAGTGGTCTTGTATTTTTTCCTGCTGCGGGACGCTCCTAGCAGCCCATCTGTGCTGATAGGAAGTAGAGAGCACCCGTGTGCAGGCCGTGCTGACGTCAATCGGGCTTGAAGAACCAGTGCAGCAGGAACTAATATCCCCGCCTCCCTCCTCCCTTTCTTTCACCCGTCCTTCCCCTCCTTCACATCTACCTGATCTGAATCTGAACCATTGCATATCTTTCTGTGGTTCTCACCCTCTTTCTTTCCTTCTGTCCGGTCATAACGTCAGTGCCTGGGAATTTTTGTGTTGTTATTAAGTAATAGTTTCCTGTATGAATAACTCGAAAGATTACAGTTTCTATTTGCATGTGTGAAAAAGATAACAGTTTGTGCAGTGTAAACATCTATTACGGTGTTGACATGGAAATTTTCATAAGGAAATACAGTTCTACCTTAAGCCTATCTACACTGATCAAGCATTAATTTGCATGCAGAAGACTGAATGTGAAATGTTTACTGTGAATGTGTGCTGTGTTTGCAAAGGCACAATCTATTCTATTCACTGCACAGGTAGAGAGTGTAGTAACTCGCTGTATGCTACTGCCATTCAATGTTTATTAAACTTCCTTCAAATTAGAAATGTTGTTGACAACTGTGCAGATTCTAGTCGCATGCAAGTAAAATTTCCATCTCTGGCTTTTATGCATGAAACTGCACGTACTGTATGGGAGTAACACAACTGGAGAATACTGGGCGTACAGTATTTATTTTCAGACCTTTATCTTTCATTCTTTTGTAGCTTTCAAATCTTTTTATCATCATTGTCATTCCACCTACAGCCAACCGTGACAGCTGACTTCTTAGAACTTGCATGCATGTTACCTTTCCATACACTGGAAGGCTTATGATAGGACTCACCTGACAGACAGACTCTGGTGACAGAAGGCTGATTCGCAGCAGGAGATCTCCTGCAAACCAGAGAGAAACAAGTATTAAACTCAGGAGCCCTGATGTGTGACAAATGCTGGCATTATGTTTTTTCCACAGTGTGATTTGGATTCAGCAGCAGTCAATGTTGCCACAGCACAAACACAAACAGGTGCTCCCTCAGTTCTCTGAACTGGTCACAGGTCTTTTTTTTCATTTTCTACCATGTGACATTGTCACGTCTAAATCAGTTTTGGCTCACAGTGACCCCTCTCTCTGAGGTCGTATTGAGTCTGTGTCCACCTCTGGCAAACCTGATGCAACTGCAGCCACTGACCCAGTTCAGTGACCAGAGGGAGCTGATACTTGGCTATACTTGGTTTCATGTGAGTAGTTCCTTCATGAGACCATCCCATTAGAAACAGTTTTTGGTGCATTGGCGCCCCCAAGTGAGGCATGTTGGCAACTTGAACTGTGGCATTTAATCATATTCCTGAAAGCATCCACGTGCAGATTTCCTACAAAAAAAAATAATCATGTCCTCGATTTTTGCCAAAGATTTCTTTCAGCAGACAAATGATAAAAAAGCACCCAGTGCAGAAATCTTCACTGCATATCTGAAGACATTCTTCAGCATGTAGTCACTATCACAAAACACAAGCACATACTATAATAAAATGATGAGGTGACTTACTTGTTGGATGCACATTGCACATTTGTCAAAGTGGTGAAATTGTTCCTGACAGTCCGAAGGCTCGCAAGAACCTTCAAAAACAAAAAGGATGAGAAGAAGAAGGTACAAGTTACAAAGGTGAGGTTGAAATATGAGGAATATTTGCAGAAAAAAAAAAAAAGGTAGACAGAAATATTTGAAGATTACAATTTGACACTCACAGGTTTGAGAGAACATACACAACGACAATGTGGCAATTTCATTTACATAATATTCACAGTATTGTGATAATGTGATGGCTACTCCAACATTTTTTAGTATTAACTGGTAAGTTTTTAAGTATTCTTTTAAAAAGTTTGCATGGAAATGCAGCTGATTATGCAGACTGACTGACGAATTGTTGTGTCTGAATCATTTACAATTAGCTGTGAATTCAGTGCAGTCTTTGCAGCTGCCTCTCAAAGCTGAATGGTGCTTGTTGCTCCCGCTCCCACCCAAATCAGCACGAATCGATTCTTAACCTTTGGGAATTACTGATGTGCATTAGGTTTAAACCTGGTTTTCTGTTAAATATGTTGCAACATGGTAGGAAATTATAGTTGCAGCATTCATTCATTCATTCACCTTATGAACCGCAGCACGAAGTATTTACTATCTTCCAAGTTTCAAAAGAAGACCTCATCACATGACGTTATGATTGTTTGGAGCTAACCATTAGAGAGCAGAACTAGACTGGACCACTACAACTACAGTTTACGTTGGGGATGATGAATCTAAAACCTAAAACCTTGCCATTGCCAAATAGCCCTTGCCATGCCTACTAAAGGCCACCAGGGGGCAGAGACAATAATCAAGATTGAATGAATGAGTTACTTTCTGGATCCATGAGGTGCTTCACATCTAAAAGCCCTTGGGGAAAATTGTGTTTATCAAAAAATGCTAATTAGCAAAACATCATTAAGATGACTTTGATGTTCTTTGGAGCACATTTATTAACTTGCAATCAGCTCTTACCTGAGCAAATGGAGTCACAATCAAGTCCTCTCCATGCCTGAAATGGGAAGTGGAAACTATTGAGCAAAGTAGTGACGTAGTGAATTTGACACAACAGCAGTCTCTCTCAGTGATCATTTCAACTCACAGCTCTCCAACAATGGAAGAGTTTCGAGACAAGGACTTCGGTGATAGTTCGTAGTCGCTGTCAGAGCGGTACAGGAAGGACTCCCGGCGCTGGCCATGGCTCGCCAGGTTGGGGTGTAGAACCAGACCTGAACCCGGGGAGGCCTGCGGGTCTGAAGGACTGCAGCACAATGATGGACCATTCTCTGCTTCAAAGCTAAGAGAAGAGAGGGATAAACAACAGTGATCAGTTAAATAAGAAATGAGACTCTGCAGCTGGAAAAAATGATGTTCTTTTGGTATTTAGAGAGAATATATATTATCAAATGAAATCAGTGGGTGGTTCTTGGTCATTCCTAAATCAACTTCAGGGTCTGACTTGTTACACTACAGCAGCACATTTCAAAATGTTCTGACATCTATCAGTTTTAAAGCATTTACATTCATGATGTCTATGTCTGATCAATCATCAGTGTAATCATTTACATTGAAAATCAAATCATCATCATCATCATCATGAGCTAAGTCCCTTCAATAAGCTGCCACTAAGTACTGGCTTGCGCAACATGTTCACAAATCCCATCCAGGAAAGAGATGGTTGCATAAACCCCAAAATGATTACTCATCCGTCCATCAGTGGCCTAAAAAACAAACTACTGTGCTCATTAAATAAGTATGCTTTGCTGGTCAGTGAGAGGAGGGGTTGTTTTATCATAAACTGCTGCTCTGGTCTGTGTCTCACTGTAATACTGTCCATGACAGCTTAACTCATTCAGCCCTACTCAGTGGCACCAAACAAGCAAAGAGAGAGATTAGCTCCTTATGGAGAGATGTTGGGCATATTCTAGTGTTAATTTAGCCTGGTTTGTTTTTAAAGTGACACACACACTCAACCATATCCAATGGTCTTTGAAACTTGAATACAGGATCTACTGTATGTTGTAGCATCTGTGTCGACCTGCTCAGGGAGTGAAGATGGTAAGTACAGTAGTTAAATCTGGAACAAGACTCTCCTCTCATTGCTCTTATTATTATTATTTATCTTATGTTTTTATACATGGTCCTTGACAAATAAATCCAATAAGAATAAAATAAAATCAAAATACATAAACAAAATATGAAATTGTAGCCAATAAAAACAACAGATAGTGGAAGAAGTCCTGTGAGCTTATAAGAAATGAAGAAATGTTGAGAGCAAAAACAGATTTGATACATAGTGTACATGTTTTGTGTAAACATAATGCAAACATCTACAGTACATCTACCCAGCATGTTTGCTGATGCCACAGTGAAACAACCGCAGAAGCACAGACGGATATAATCACCAAGGAGTGGGTGCAGGAGGAGAGGACAAGCTGTTGTGTAACCAGATGATCAGGTCAGATGGGTGAAAGGTCAAAGTATCAATACCCCGCAGGAACAACAGATGCCACAAATCATGAATTACAAAAAAAAACAAAAAAAACCACAAGCTTTCGCTAAGTCTCCTGAATTTAGCTTAGATAATATGTAAACACAGGTCGAGTCAGTGTAATTGACATATAAGACACATTAAACCACATAAACATTGAATTTTTTAACCCAACTACAGTAGAAAAGTGTCTGCAAGAGAAAAACATTTTGCAGCTCTCGCAAACACACTCAGTACTCAGCCAGCTCCTCTAAAATCTATCTTATAATGGACTGACTGTCCCAAAGGTCACTTCACTATTTGCCCCACATTTACCCCCTGCCTCTGTAATTTCTGCAACATGTGGGATTAACCGGGCACATATCCCACTCTCAGTCCCACACCTCTGCCAGAGAAGCTCAGATTAATGTGAAATGTGTAGACTCTGATGACACACATGCACAACGATAAACGTCATCTCTTACTGCGCTTTGCGTCATCCAAATCCCAACTTCACAACATTAACAACGTGCTTTACCTACAGCGATCTAATCTCTTAATCTGACAGGAAGGAAACCACAGTATGTTAGTGACGCATATTTGATCCTGTAGATCCTGATATACTGTAAACAGTAAACAATTTCTTTTGGCAATGTACTGTAGAGTTTGAATTTCATGTTGCAGTCTACCAATGATGCAATCACTCTAAAACATCTAGACACATGTCGGGAGAAAATATGCAACACTCAACTCAATCAAAATACTCAAAGAGACAGTCTGGACTAAGTATTTAGCTAAATAACATGTTTTTAAAAGATAGAAGAAGGCAGAAAGAAATATTTCAAAGACGAGTGCTAAAGAATCACCTGGGAGCCGAGAGGTGTGCTCTATTGACCACTTCCTCGCTGAAGTCAAAGTGTCCAACTCTGCACCTAGGGGACCTCCGTGGCATTCTTCTCTCCCTTCCACCTCCTCCCTCCTCATCAGGCACCAAAAAGCACTGATACTGTGGCTGCTCACTCTTACACCCATACACATGCACAAACACACACACTGACAGACCCCCTTTCTGTGCAGTAACAGGCCACGTGCTGGAATAACGCAGGCTTGGCAGACACTGAGGCAGATCTGGGCTGGAACAGGGAATGGACTCGCCGTCGCTCTGTTTATCTGACCGCCTGTCCTCTTTCCCTCTATATTAAACCACTGCAGACTAGTCAGTGCGTTCATCATCCCACCCCACCCTTCACTTGGCCACCTTTTATGTCCTGTAAAAGCACATGCACTAAAGTTTACAGTGAAAAGGGAGGCATTGAAGTGGAAAATCCAGATTTTCATTTGTTTGCCAACTTACAAAACTCTCACTAATGTGCATATGGTGTAATGTAGATATTTACCAGGGGAAAACAATCATTTGTGCTCGCACAGGACAATGGAGAGCCCCTTTCACCTTTCCTAGGTCACATCTACTTAAAATCACAATCACCACAATAAAAGACAATTTCAGACAACAAACTGACCTTTTCACCTCTGCAAGTCTCTCTGTAAATGATCAAGTCAATTCAAAAAGCTTTATTTTCCTCCATTAACAACTAAAATAGCATTATCAAGAACACAGGAGACTGCAGTTCCCTGCTGCTGTAAAAAAAGTGAATTTGCTAGGTAGGAGAGCAGGGGTGAGCTGGTCAGAGGAGAGACTGTTAGTAGGGTAGAGGTGTGTGGGACAAGGTTCCCAAGATGTTGTGGAGCGATATTACAGTCCAACATGATCGCCAAAAGCACGTGAAGAGATGTAATAATCATGCTGTTTAAGGGCAGAAGCCTGGTGTAAGCGCTGGAGATGTCTTAATTTAAGACGGACAGGACTTTACTTCTTTGTCAGACTGCTATCCTTACGCAATTACCTAGTATAACCTAAAATAACATGAATGTTCTGGCAGAAGACAGTATATTATTAGTAAAAGTCAGTGTTAATTTAACACAATGTCAGAGTTTGTATATTGTACGTCCGCATCGGTAGAGTTAATTTAGCACTAGAGGTATCTGAAGAGGCTGAAAGCAACCCTGATGGTGTGCCTGGGTGAGATTTGGAAGACTGAAAAGAACCAGAGCCTCCCATTATCATCTGAGTGGAAATGGAGGAAAATAGAAACAGGCTGCATTCCTTAGCCAAGACCACCGCTATATAAAAATATATATTTAAAAACATCAACTCCAACTTCACACACTGGCTCCAGAGAATAAAGCAACAACTGCTGCTCAAATAAATAACCATGAGCACTGATGATGAGCATTTATTCATGCAAGGGTCAAGGAAGACATTTTCTCTTAAGCACAGCACACCCCAGAGGAAAAACACTTGGCGCTCTGCTCTGCTCAGCTTGTACTTTTCAATCTTTCAACAATAGAAACATTTTATGATGAAATAATGTCATCATCTTTCGCACATTTCAAGAAAAAAAGAAAAGTAGCACTGTAACGGCATGTGCCTGGAAAGCAACACAGGATCTGGATAAGATTTATTCAATAAACTCGTCTTTATGTGTCAAAATTCTACAACTAATTCTGTGCACTCTGTACTTACGGCATCTATTGTACATCTGCTCATCCTGGAAAAAGATCCCTCCTCTGTTGCTTTTCCAGAGGTTTCTCACATGTTTTTTCTTTCCTTCGCTGTCTTTTTGAGCTCATTATCCATATCGAGGATCTAAAGATAGAGCATGTTGTATATTGTACACTTCGTAAAGGCCTCCGAGACAAACATGATTTTTGGCTCCATAAATACACTTAACTGGACTTAACTTAAGACATGCGGGAAACTGCAGCCAATTACTATCACCACGCTCTTCATATGTTATTGGCAGTGTCTGTTTCCAGTGTTTTCACATGCTGATGAATTGCTGATAAATCAAGTGGACTCTAACTCACCCTGGAGCAGGGACATTTTTGGCAACTTGAAATAAACTACTGCTAAATAAGGGTCTGTGTGAGTTTATAAATAAATCCCAAATAACCCTGCATCTGCTGTAGCCTTTTAAGAACATAACAAATAAATAGAGTTGACAAATAAAGACAAACAGAGTGAAGCAACATCTCTCTCTCTCTCTCCATATATATATATATATATATGTATATATATATATATATATGTCTTCCTGTCACACAAAGACACCAACCAAATTCTTACCAGGTATTCGCTACAGTGAAGCGCCTGTATCGACGGAGATGCCTGTTTACCACCTGCTTGCGAAAGCATCTCGGGGAGCTGTGTGGTGAGAGTTCCTGGCCAGGATTAAAAGCAGCAACACTGCATGAGTCTGCCTGGTCTGACCTGAGCTCCTTGTTCTCTTCACTGGCTTCCATTTGTGCATCTGCTTTACAAACAAGTCCAGCGCAAGAAGAGGTGACAGCACTTTCCTGGTGTTTAAAAGCTACGGCCTCCCAAGAAACAGTTGAAATCACACTGTTTGGAAAACTATGAGAGCATTTTCAGAGCCCGGTTTTATGTTAATAGAGAATAAGGAGTTAT
Source organism: Oplegnathus fasciatus (assembly GCA_003416845.1). Taxonomy (NCBI): domain Eukaryota; kingdom Metazoa; phylum Chordata; class Actinopteri; order Centrarchiformes; family Oplegnathidae; genus Oplegnathus; species Oplegnathus fasciatus. Next base: position 910,839 of record NTHP01000139.1, on the reverse strand, counting down.
TGTATTGTACAGGTCCCAAAAAGACACACTGAATACAAGATCTCTCCTTCCTTTAGATCATAGTCATGATACTGCCCAAACAAAGATTCACTATATACTCAGAAGAATGTGGCTCTGAGTTTATGATTCATTTGATTGGTAGATATCTTTCGGATACCCCCCCCTGCAATATTTACAACGCAAATCAAAATCCACAGCAACATCATCAACAACAAGCTGATTGGCTAATCAATAACAGCTGGAAAATAACACTAAAAGTTGCGGAGCGTCCACAGCGACATGAAATAAACAGAGCAAAAGTTTTCCAGCTCCTGACCTTTAATCCAGATAAATGCAACCCATGCTTTTACAAAGCAGTAGAGCAGAGTATGAGTGTTACAGAGATGAAAGCAACTGATGAGAGAGTCAATGGACAATACATCTCTGGGGAGAGAGCCCATAATCATCTGTAGTTTAGTGGGGTGAGTCACAGTGGTTCAAAAGAAAAAGGATGTATGTGGCAAATTGCCATTCAATAAAGCAGAAGCCATCATAAAAGCTCCCTTTTATACATATTGCCTGCATTAATGCTACCATGGAACAGCAGCCTACTGTGTTCTGCCTCAGGGGGAGACACAACAATAACAGAGTATTCAACTAAATGACTGCCAAATTATTTTGTACCATCTGATGCCTTAGAAAGTGTGTGTTCTTCTCCAGGACACAGGGTTACAGCTATTACAGTAAGAAACAACAAAAACTAAGAAGAAAACAAGGTGTTGAAAACACACACCAAAATAAAAATATAAATGTCACTGCCAGCTTTGCTGCTAATTTGCTAATCTAATGTCAAAAGTAGACGGCAGAAAACACCAGCCGCCCACACACAGCTTGTTCTTGTATTCTGCTCCTACAACAATGCAAAACTAAACATAAAACACAACATAAAACTATGAACAAAAAGCTGAGAACTACATAAAAATAAAAGCCCTGAAGTATTACAATACCTGATACCTTATACCGCACCTTAAACAGTGCATCACTGTGATGATCGTCCTTTGTTGTTCGGAGCCTTACCTGTCAGGGTCTGCCCGTGTGATGTCGATGCGGGGCAGAGACACGATGGGCAGACTTGTGGGTCTGGTCCGGGTCACTGGATCTTCTTCAGGTGTTAGTGACCAGCCCCTGTCCCTCTCCTTTTCTGCCTGTCGCCATGACAATGGAGGCAGCTGCAGGTTGCCAGAAAACCGCCTGTGGACTTTGCACACCTCTACCCCGAGGGTGCTGCCTGTGGAAAATTGCCCCACAGGAGGTTCTTTATTCTCCTGATGGTAAAAAAATAAAAAGAGGACAAAAATGACAATTAATCACTGGGTTAGATTTCCATGAAATTGGCTCATAATATTCCCAAAGGATAGGATGCTTTGTGGTGAATAAACATGAAGAAAATGTGGGTGAAATGTTAATATCAGGTCAGTGAAATGTAAAAGGTCAATTAAATGTTATTGTGTTAAAAGAAAAAGTAATGACCATAGCAAAAAAAAACAACAAGATTAAATAGAAATAAAGATTCTTATAAAGAAAATCATATTTTCCAAAAAAGAATATACTCAATAGAGCAAGAGCCAAGAGTTAAAGCAATGAAAAGGGAAATTAATAAAAGAAAGAACAGTAAGGCAATAATAGCTTTTGGTAAAAAAAAAGATTTAAGAGAGCGATTTAGCACACATAAACATGTCTATTCTGCAGCGACTCAAAGATGTACAAATGTTTGTACACTAACTAAACAATCTGCCTGCCCAGCACATATCCGTGATTTAACAAAGTGAGGAACAGCGTGTTGGCTACATTTTTTTATGCTCTTCAGTATACAGAGAAAAATTAACCATTTGATCAAAGGCTATTTCAGGCCCTTGACACCTCAGCTACCAGCTGACATTTTTATTAAGCTGTGCAGAATATAAATTGTGCATTAATGTGTCTGGTTGAGTGTGAAGGTTCCAGTAAGGAGCCCTGGGAGCTCCAGTGTAATGACAGGTTGTAAACAAGCCAGGGCACTGAGGAAACAGAGACGGGCAGCTCATTCTGCATACATCACCCTCCACTTTATGTTCACCGCATGCAAATGTTAATGAAACGCGCCGTCAGGCTTCAAATGAACAAGGGAGATAGGGAGGCATGATGATGCCGAGGGGGAAATGGGGGATCGAAGAATTCCTAGAATGTGGCTTTGGCAACAAGAAAACATTTGTCTATTTTGTGTACGTGGCGCAGGAGATGAGACAGAGAAGATGAGTGTGAAAGAAAGAGGTTGACAGCGAGCAAGAGAGTGTCAGAAGGAGAAAGAGTGAAGCCACAGTCTGACCTCACTGTCATCAGGGCTGACAGCTCACCACAATTTGACAAGAGCAAGTCTGCACACAATCAACTACTTATTCTCTCCTGATTGACAGTATTCACCTAAAAGCAGTTACTTGTTACTAGAAGGTACTGTGGCCCGACCGATACAGATATCGACGTTTTTATTTTTAAAAATCCGATATATCGCCAGATAGTACACATAACATGAACAACAACCTTGACACAGATTTTCTTTTAAAGAATTGTAACCAAGTGGGACATTTTACAGTCCAAAAATCAACTTCTCAGTGCTCTCTAGTGGACAAACTATGTAACAAAGTTTCTCAGTGACCTCAAAACTAGTTTCTGTACTGCAATTTCTTGTTACTTATCGGCTGACATATACGATACTGATACAGCTGCAATAAGCTAATATCGGTCCACACACTGGTCCTGGCTGATTAATTGGTCTAGTTCTGAATTACTTTCATTACAGATTCATACTGACTAATTTCTAAATGTATCAATTAATCTCAACGTCAGAAAACAGTGAAACATGCTCATCACTATTTCCTAAAGCCCAAGGTGATATTTTCAACTGTCTCGATTTGTCCGACCAACGGTCCAAAACGTAGAGGTATTCAATTTACCATCATGGAAACTAAAAAAACAGCAAATCCTTACATTGAGAAGCTGAACCTGTGAATTTTAATTGCTAAAAATCAAATGAAATGACTAATAATTTCAGCTCTTGTAAGTACTAATCAAAGAGTTGATACAGTAAAATGTATCATCATATAGGATTCAATAAAGAATCTCAATTTTTTATTGGAAAAAACGAACAGCAGCTGCTTGTAGCATTTACCTAAGCTTGGTAAAAAGTCTACAGGACCACTGTGAAAACACACGCACATCTGTCTCATTGAGGTGATGCATCCAAAAAACTGTAAATCTATGTTATATCTCCCAAAGGGCCTGCAACACTGTCATCTGCTCCCATTAAAACGTCTCTTTATTGGATCAAGAAAAGTACATCGTTTCAAGTCTAAATTGGCCCTTTTGTCATGGACAGAGATCCTCTCTGAAATATTAAAATGACAGTGTTGTTGAGTACTGAGAGAGATGAAAGGTCAAAAGGAAAAACGTGGGAAAAAATTCAAAGTACAGTAATGAGCGAGTGAGTGGGGTGAGACAGAGTGGTGCCACATAATGAGGTAGAGAGTGAACAGCGATCTGAGAAATAAAGGGAGAGAAGACAGCAGACAGAAAGAGAAAGTCATCCCACCTCCTCTTTCCAGTGAAAGTGATGAACAGTAATGGCAGGGACACACCATTTGGGAGGCAAAGAAGAAACATGAATGAGAGAGCAAACTGCAAAACAGATGGATGAGGCCAGGGAAGGAAAAGTTTCTGAATGAGAGAGAGGAAGACGGAGTGAACGGAAGAGACAGTTAGAAACCACAGACAGACGGGAGTCTGCCGTCCTTTCTGATTGTCTGTAAACACAGCTCTGCTGACTCCCCTCCTCCTTCTAGGAAATGTAATTTGTCTGATTTATTGTGCCTGTCTCTTTAAGACACATTCTTCCTGTCCTGGGGAAAAGGGGTGAAAATGAAATCTGGCAAAACATAAATCTGTTCCGACCACTCTGTTCGACAAGAGTGATTGTGTAAGTGGAAACAGTCCCAGATCAAACACTATAAGCAGACAACTAAATAGTCTCTTGTCAATATGTGCCATTGCTGTTTCACTGCCAAATTATTCATCAATTGTGCATTGATCTGACATCTCGACATGTAATTCTAGTTCATTGATCCCATGTCCGTGGTCCAAATGGCATTTGGAAGAGGAACTACCGCTGATTTTCTTTGAGTGTACGCCAGAAGCCAGGGGTAGGATAAGGCTTGTTGATAATTTTAGAATTCAAAACATCAGTAAATTTAGAAACCTGGATTTATCATATGTACCGGAACATGGTCATAAAAGGACAGGAAATTAGATGAAAGGTAAAACAATGAGTCTGAAAAGGAGGTAGAGTAGCTCCAGTGTCAAACAGAGGTGGAGTGGGTGTTTTCTCGATGAAGATGAAAGGCCTTTCTTGGCCGCAGAGCCTAAACAAGTCCAGTGTTCTCTGGGATAATTCCAAAAAGCCTTTTTGAAGAAGGTGATACAAATGAGACAGCTTTAGGAGTGAAGCTCTAACAGCACGGCTTGATGTAGTGCCTGAATTACTGAATCTAGGAGCCAAAGAAAAAAAAAAGGCGAGACAGCTTTAATTATTAAGGAGTTATAGAATCTGAATGAGAGGTGGGAGATGGACACTCAAGGGCGTTGAGTGGAGTAGAATAGTCTTCACAGAACCACATTTAACTTTTCTGTGAAATGAAGAAAAATGAGCTTCCATAACCATGATGAAATACATAATACATACATAGAATTTAACTACTACTTCATTGATAACTTGCAGCTAGAACTGTCTAACAAGCGTTGTCTTTTATAATATGATGTCTTTTTCTGGTGTTTTTGATAACATTTTTAGAAAGCAGACAAGGTAAAAAGTATCAATTATTTGTTCATGATTCAGTTGTCTAGTTTTTCAGTGTGTGTTTTTTAATATATCGTAATGTCAGACACTGACTGCCTGTTTCCACCCTGATAAAGGTTGATGAACTGTAGAAAGGTAGAAATAAGTCCAGGACTTAATTGCTCTATCCCCAACAAAGTCTGATATGTTGATTTTTTTATAAAATATATTAGAATGCTGTCAATAAACCAATATTAATAAAACGCTGACATATAAACAGGTACTGTTTTCCCCTGGTGCTATTATAGCGTCTCACATATATCTTTGGCTTTGGAAAATAATACATAAACTGTTGAGTAGCATGAAAGCTGCTGAAAGTAGCTTTACTAGCTATTACAGTACACTGAAATGTTTCTGTATTTCAAACATTAAAGAACCTTGCACAAACGTTCCAGCCAGTAGAGTCCAATAAGCATTTTAGGCGCTATTAATTGAAGGCTTCATTCCAAAAACAGACGCCGATCTTTTAAAAAATGTGTCTGCTGTTACCAGAATCACTGCTGGCATGAAAGTAAAAATCACCGTTAATCATTCCAGACATTATTGGCCATTATACTGGATTAAATTGTGTATTTCCTCCCTAAAAGTTTTGCCATTTTTTTGCATTACCATACATTTGCAGTAACTTGCCAATTATGAACTGTAGGGGGGTTAGAGGGTGTTGGAGGCCAGTCACAGCAGGAAAACTTTCACCATCCAGGATGTAGCTTGGCCTCTGAGCTCCTGTTGGACAATGTCAAAGTAAATGATCTGGCCTGCCTGCCCAGTCATAAACACCGGTGGCGTGGAGGAGAAACAGATGGGCCTCTCGGTCAGATCTCTGTCCTTCCTCCTCTCATCCATGTTTCCACTCAGTCAATGCCCTAAATGTCGCCTGGTGTGAACTGTCTTTTAACACCTTTCCTCCTCTTCCCATTCTGCCTCCTTCCTCGAAACTCCCCATCACTCCTCAAATCTGTGTCTTTATCATCTTCCTAACTCTCTCTCACGCACACACACACACACACACAAACAACACACTGTCCTTCACCCCCCGTGTCTGTTCCAACACACACACACACACCATCTCGCTCTCTGCAGTGTGTCCTGCCGGATAGCGATCTGTTGTGTACAGTACAGTCATCTGTTTATGAGTCACCGACCACCGCACAGACATACTGCACCTTGCTGCCTCATTGTATTCCCACTAGGGCTCACTGTGTTTTTGTTTGGAGGGAAACGGAGGAAAGGCAAACGTTTAAATTTACAGTAACTGCAAACTGCAGAATTAGGCTGTAAACTTTAGAGGCGAGATACGGAATTTCAGATACAAAGAAATCACGAGTGGCGGTGTAATGAATGCATGGATGGATTCACGGTTGCACAGATGGATGGTTGGAAAAATCAATACTTACATCGCCTGGTGTAACCCCCTGTGCACTACTGCTTTTCTTCATCCTGAGGGATGTTCAGCCGGACTCTCTCTCTCTCTCTCCGTTTCTGATCCTCTCTCCGAAAACGCAGTTCTTTCCTGCTTCTGCTCTGGGCAGCCTCGCCAGTACGCCTGCACATGGGAAGCAGAGAGAGGANNGGGGGGGGGGGGGCAATGATAAACCAGTTCCAAAAGTTATTCTGCCTCCCTCACAGTGAACATCATGTCTGCAATTGTTGTCAGACTTACGTTATTGTTCTGACTTGGTAATGCAGCTCTGTGTGCAGTAATTTGACAAGTCTACACTGCGTTGCACTACATAACTTTGACAAGAAAGCAGACATTACATGAACTGTGATGGATTACCTATCTCAGCAGTTACAAGTTTGTACAGGCAGACGTTCATACTGTAGTGAAATGAATGGAAACACACCTTGAAGGCAGAAGAAGCAGAACTGCAAGGCTTGGAACTTTTCCTACATTAGCTCCAATAATGTTATGTTTAAGATTCAGTATCAATACCAAAACAATACTTATTTTCATACCTTACTTTTATAAACATTTTTAGCCATGCTAGTGACATCCCTCTGGGGCTGGCGATGACAGTCTCCCGGTCCACCACCTCATCTCTGACTGAAATATGTCAACCTCTATTAGATGGATTGCCATGAAATTTTATTCAAACATTCATCGTCCCCAGAAAATGAAACCTAATGACTTTGGTGATACCCTAAACTTTTCCTTTAGTGCCACCATGAGGTTGGCATTGCTGGTTTTATGTGAAAGTAAGTTTTCCTCTAGCGCTATCATCAGGTCAAAGTTTGAATTTGTCCAATACTTTGGTCTATGACTAAAATCCTGCAAAACTGATGACATTCCCATCAGCCTCAGCTGTACTTCATGTTCAGTGCTAAACTCGCTAAAGATGGCGAAGGTAGTAAACATTATATTTGCGAGCATTGTTAGCATGCTGACGTTAGCATTTAGCTCAAAGCACCGCTGTGCCTCCTCTAAGTAGAGTCTAACAGAGCCTTAGCATGACTGTAGACTCTTTGTACAAAACTTTTTTTCCATTTAACAAAAAAAACAAACTTGTTAAATGTTGTCTATACAAAAGCAGTCACTACAAAAAGCCTAAAAAATGTGCAAAAACAAAAACAATGCTCCTTTAACCCTGGTATATACAAAATAACTGTATAAAATATACTCTGTGAGAATGATTATATGTGAGCTATACGATACAGTGCATGGTGTGTGTGCCTGAACATCTTTTAGTCCAGTCTCGTCTGTCAGCCTGTTCTGAATGCAGCGGACTGTACACTCATCTATAATAGAAGAACCACAGCGGGTGGAAAACCACCAACAGGCAGACATGAGGGACTAATCTATGTGACAGAAATGAATCGATATTTTCCATGTCACCATTGATCCTCTGTGTTCCCCCCACATTACCCCTTATTTGGCAGGCACTGTGTCCTTGTGTTAAAGTCAGTGTACGACTGCTGGTGAGGGAGGCTGTTGTTGGTGATTTCCAGCTGCTGCCAAGTCAAGTGGCCCGAAAAGGGAATTTCTCAGATGCACAAACAACCCAATCTTGTTTGCAGCTTTCCAAACAAACATCTATATGTGCTGCTCCCTGCTGCCCTCACTTACAGTGAAAAAAGTACATGAGGTGAAATGACAGCAGATCACACAGGAATTGAGTTTTGAGCATCAGTAAGAGGACTCTTCGACTGCTGGTTCAAATCTCAGCAGGAGGGAAAAGTTCTCAATAATGTATGAGGTTGCATAGATGTGTCCGTTATAGATTTCACAAGAACACCAAATTCTTCACACTTCATGATACAGAGGTTGCGAGTAGATGGTGAGGCTGTGGTGGATACTGTGGTGACGATAAGCAGAAAAAGTACTGCAGATTGAAAAAATTGAACGTGGAATCAGCCAACTATTTAAAGACTTAAATAGTTATGTATTTTATGCTTTCAGAAACTTGAACTGACATAATCTGACACCAACATTTTTCCAGTCCTTTAATTAAAAACAGCCTTAAGCTGTACTGATATAAATTTTTCTGAGAACAGACTAGCCTGGTGGACTGGCCAACATGTGTATCACTCCAAGTAGTTCTCGGTGTCATTTATGTGCCCCTCAGCATCTACGCTAATTGCATCAAATTGTCTTCTGTAATAACAACCCACTAAAATAATTATATTTAAACAAGACTGAGAGTCTGTGAGGCTGCACAGTGATGCTCTGAGCTAAATGCTAACAACAGCATGCTAACATGCTCACAATGACAGTGTTAACATGCTGATGTTTAGCAGGTGTAATGTTTACCATGTTCACCATCTTAGTTTAGCGTGTTAGCATGTTAATGTTTGCTAATCAGCATTAAATACTTTCAGTCTTGACCAAAGTGGCTGACTGGCATTGCCATATTTAAACCCAAGCTGCTAATGTGGCTATAAGTGTTAAGGTTAAGTTACATTGGTCAAGCACACTGGTCAAGGCCTCATAATGACAGCTTGATCAGATTAAACTTAATAAAAAGGAAAACCATTAGCCTCTCAAAACCGAGGCTCATCTTCTGTCAATAAGTGCTTAAACTATGATCCTCTCAAACCATTTCAGAAATATCACAAGAAAATATTTTTCTTACTATCAGAAAATTCTTTCATCGTTCCAAAGTGCATAACATTAACATATTAATAATAATGTATCAGTACTGCTTTCCCTAACACTCCAGCAAACCCACTGTCGTGTGTCCTTCCGTAAAGGTCAAGCTGTTACAAATTATCGTTGGATGAATGGACCCCAGAGCCGAGAACTACTTTACCAAACAAGCAGAGAAGACAGACGGTAAAAGGTTATGTGAAATCATGTCTCGTAAGACCAGCAGTGACAGGTGTGATCCTACAATGGTTTTAAAGCTTTAAGACAAACCATCAGAGGAAAAGTCCAGAAAACTCTAGCAAGGCACTAGCACTTACACCATGTACACCATACCCAAAAGGCTCAATAAACTGTAACTGTGAAGCTGTGTTATATTTCGTAACGAGCAGTTAGGGGAGTCGTCAACAGACAACAGCCAGTAAGAGACCACTTATTATGAATTCAGGTGGCATACGCTATTTAATTGTTTGTTTCTGTGTTTCAAAAGTTAGGTTTCGAAGGTTGTGGTATCTCCAAGGACTTCACTAGCACGAGGAAAACATCACAGTTCCAGGCAACACAACACAGGACAACACCTTTCAAAAGCCTGGATGGTTTAATGTTGGTTAGAAACAGCTCTGCTCCTCACAAAGTCTTCGGTGAATGAAGTATTTATATCTCCTGATCGCCAACACCAAGGATATTCATTCCCCATTCAATGGAATATTATAGCAAAAGTTACAGTTTGAAATTGGTAAATAACATTGACTGATATGTTTGGTAACCATGGCACTGTATTAACCCAGTCACTTGTGCCTTTTGCATATTATATATTTGCTCAACAAGTTACACTGCCAGCTTAGATTTTAATTAATATGTGTGCCATTTTGTAGGGCTGCAACTAATGATTGTTGTTGACTTAATTAATTAATTGTTGACTTAACTGATTGTTTTTCCTATAAAATGTCAGAAGAAAAATGCCCATGAGACTTTCTCAGAGCCCAAAGTGACATCTTCAAATTGCTTGTTTAGCCCAACCAACAGTCAATGGCAAATTTATAGTGATGTAAGACAGAGAAATGGTAAAAATCTTTGTGTTTGAGTTAGCTGGAACCAGCAAATGTTTGGTATTTTTGCTTTATAAAAGACTTCAATGATTAATCGTGTATCAATTGTCAAACAATCAATTGATCAACAAATCATTTCAGTGCCACTATTTAGTCAATCCCTACATTCGCGGCATACTGTCTGACTACACATATTGTAGTACTGATACTTATTGATTTTCATTATGATCTTTGTCAGTGCTTCTGCCTCATTTTGAATTATTTTCAGTGTTTATATGGTTCATTTCAAACACAGTGTTTGAGGAAGACTGACAGCACATGGTTGAGCACTTTGCAAGGGCACATCAGTAAACACTTCTGAAGCTCATTATCTACAAGAAACCTTTACTATTATACTGAATTATTTAACAAGAAAAAAAAAAATCTTCCCAGTAAGCCTTTTAAAAGAAATGAAATGTCTGCTACAAAATTATTTTCTAGTGAGGCTCTTCCCTTTCCATCAGCACTTTAGTGAAAAGGTTAGAGCTCTGTAAATCTCTGTAAATACATCCAGGGAAGGAATGAGCGTGATACTCTGAAGAGCATTTAAACCTAAAACCCAAGAGACCACTCAAAACAAAGAATTTCATTGGACAAAAGACACTAGACTGAAAATGCACTGCTGCCTCCACTTTTTAGAGAAACAAACTTCAAGTAACCTCTCATCTCTGTAAACCCAGCAATAGGTCATCCCCACGGTGGCTGCCTGTACCTCTACAAATAATTGGTTGTTGATGTGAAGCAGGCAACAGAATGCACGGTCATGAGGCAGCACTCGAGATGCTGATTGTCAGGATTTGGTTTGGATTTTGAAGAGAACACCAGGGATCACTGTGCTGGGCATATATCAACAGTGCAATGGGGAACAAAACAAACTAAAGCACACTGCTTTTGCTTAATTTACAACTCAAGGACAATGCAAAGGCCATGGACAGACTGTGCTTTAAGGCTGTTATTTCTTCCTTTAAAAATTGGTGCTTAAAAAAGTTTGAAGTATGAATTAAGTATGTATGAGTACAGTCTGTTGTCTCTAGGCACACTGGAGAGGAAAGGCTCCGCAGCCAATTAATTGCATCATCTTCCCCAAGAACGCCAGATACACAGCACTGTATGGTGGAGTTTGGATTGACAGAAAATTAATTGGCCACAGTTGATTTATCATTTTAAGTAATTTTTCCAAGCATAAATGCCAAATATTTACTGGTTCCAGCTTCTAAAATGTGAGTATTTTACATTTAAAATCATTGTAAATCGTACATGTTGGGCTTTGGACTGTTGGGCCGACAAAACAAGCTATTTAAAGACACCACCTTGGGCTCTGGGAAATTGTTTTAGGTGTTACTCCACTTTTTTCTGACATTTTATAGACCAAATAATTCAAAAACATCATTAAAATAGCCAGACGGTTAGTGTGTTTAGTGATTTTATGTGTAGTGTGCTTTCCCACTGGTGCTATGGTTCCCTGTCACAGTCCAAAGACATGCACATTAAGTGAACTGGAAGCTCTGAATTTCAATGTGAATGGGCTTGTGTATGTGACAGACTGGTGACCTGTTCAGATCCTTTCCCTGCCTTTTGCCCTGTGATATTGAGGGTATCTGTTATGTGGTACTCATCTACTATCATCAAACATAATCTTAATGCTCTGACAGCATGTTCTGCAAATGGCCAACTCACAACGTTATCTTGACAACCAACGTTTGCACTTTTATCACATGTTTTTACATCAGAGGTCAACAAGTCTGCATTGCCGGCGGTAGTGAGAAAATGTTCCCATCTGACCAGTCAATCTATGTCACACAGCGTCCATGCACAATGGAGAGCTGTGGAGGGTGAGTCAGTAGCCGTCATACATTTAAAATCGCTGGACACCCACACAAAGGTGGCTTTTGTGACACCAAAACAAAGGAGGCTCAAGAAATCATGTGCAGAACTGCGTTAATATTACATTCAATTACTCTGTAGTCCAACAGTGAGGGCTTTCAAAGCTATCTGTGTGCCACAACAATGATGAATTAACTTTACAGTGGTCACTCATCACTCAACAGCCAGAGAAGTCAGACGTACTGCTAAACGAAGGAACCACTAAGAACAAAAAATCAAAGACCATACTATGAACTTGTTAAGCAAATTGACTTGACTTACCCAGCTTTGATCCATTCAGTGGGAAATGAATCTGTATTCTATGTAAGCGTTCAAATACTCAAAATGTGAGTGAAATGGAGAAGTAAGCAGCACTAGTCACAAGACACGACAGCTGTTGACAGAACTGCAGCAGGTCCGGTTTGTCTGTTGGGCCCGCCCACGTTCATTCAATCTAAATGCCACACCCACTTTATTCACACCTCAGGAACTGCAATTTGAACATATAGCATGTCAACTGATGACATAACTCGTCTATACAAGTTTAAAAATTGTTTTCCAATCACTGATGTTCAGTGTCCACAGATAAAAAATTGTCTGTCTCTTCTCCAAATTCAAATCATCTCAAAAGCCTTGGGGTCATGTTCTGACACTGAGCTAAACTTTAATGACCAAATAAAAAGAGATCAATCTTGTTTTAACACCTCAGAAATATATCTAAGATATAATAGTTTGTCCTGCTGACCTTGAAAATAATCGCCGTGCTCCTCACTGAAAGGACTGCTGGGGACTGAAATGCCCCTCGCTGAGGAATCGGCCAAAGTCACCATCACACTTTATATTTAGTTCAAACACAAGACTTCAGTATTTGATCACGTTGCATCTACACTGGAATCATTTTACTGACAGCATGTTGCATTTCAAAAGCATTCAAACTGTTTATTGTCAAAATTTGTCATGTCTAATTTTTCAGAAGTGTAGCTGAATGTTAAGAAAATCACTGTTGACAACCCCTTGAAGCAAACAGAGGAAAAAGAAGACAAAGATAAAGAAGAAGAAGAAGCTAGGCCTCGTCTCATTTGGTCCCCCAGGTTACAGAATGAGACGCCTGCAGCATAAAGTCTTCAAACTCTCAGTCTTCTTTTAATAACACAGTTGCAAAGTACGTACAGTATAACAGCACACGTTGCCTTATAAACAGTGCCTGTTGTACTGTTGTCATTAGTCCATTGACCATGATACTGTGCTGTGGAGCCTTTTGTTTCATTTGTTTTGCAATATGCTCTATGAAAACAAAGTTATTTTAGATGTAGCAGCTGCAGACAACAGAAAACAAATGTTAGATGAATGGCCAGGAGGACACACACTAATATATTATTGCTCAAAATGCAAATCAAACCTGCAAAAACCCCCTCCTGGACTATTTTGTGACCGTGGCTGAAAATATACCAAAAATTGCAGCATTGGATTACAAACTATGTGACCCAAGGACAAGAACTGACTTTTCATTGACACTGCATATTTCTTATTTCTGGAATATCTACATGGACAATTGATATAATATATAAACAAACATTATTTATAAGCTGAGCTGCTAGGCTGCTACTACACTACATGAGGAAGTGACATTCACAGACTCCCATATACAACAACAAAAACACTCTACTGTATTCACCGTTTGCCATTTGTTAATGAGTTTATTACTTCCAGACGTTTTATGCTAAAAGTCTCTAAATCCTGCATATCTGGGCGACTACCCTCTTACACACATCCATCTTAACGTAATTTAAACAGCACAGAATATGATTCCAATCAATATTTGGCCAGACTTGTCGAGTGGAGGGTTAGTCGGTTAATTTTGTATGAATATACAAGGTTATGAACTGTATGTCAAAGAAAAAATACTTGCTGGAAGGCTGCAATAAGTTTTCTAATCTTATCCCTCCTTCCCACACTGTTTGTGTGGGCATGTCCAACACACAAAGCAGTTGTTGCACTTCATGCACTTGTCCTTATCCTATTCACTGACTAAGTTAGACTTGTAATAATAACTATAGAATAATATACACATTCTAGCTTATTGAAACTACAACTAGGAATCTCCATACCACAGAGAGGGACAGACAAAGATTTAGATTACAAACATGTAAAATATGAGTGCACCAGAGCTGATTTCCATTTAGGTAGAGCTGACACGTTAAGTCGTTTAAAGGATTAGGTGATGGAGAGAGAAATTAAACTGCAACTATTATGATAACTGATCAATCTGATCAAGTAATTTTTCAAGCAAAAATGCAGTTTTTCTCTGTCTTAAATTATAATAAACTGAATATTTGGGGGTTTTGGACTGTTGGTGGGACAAAACAAACTATTTGAAGAGGTCACCTTGGGCTCTGCATGGAAACTAATTGCTAGTTGCAGCCCTGCTTTTAAGACAGGGGGTTTTAGTTGTATGGCAAAAAATGAATATCTTATGCTGCATGGAGACTTAAAAAATTTTCCTTGGAGTTACTCTTGGCTAATATAGAGACCTGTCAAAATATCCAACATGCTTACAGTATCAAGAACAACCGTCAGGATCCTTCCTGGTGATGGGTCTACAGTGCATTTATTATTAGGTTGGGGTGAAATTACTATGTCTATAACATACTGTAAAGCAGGTAACACTGTACTTTAACATTTAGAATATTAGAATATAAGCATTTTATAAACATTTATAAATGGCACACTATAATGTAGTTGTAAGCAGATATAAGTGTTTATTAATGTATTTGTCAACAACTTTAACTCCTCCTGTGGGCACGCATAAGTGGAGGCTAGTGTACAAACAGTTAAAAATGTCCTTATATCTGCTTACAACTACACTACAGTGTTTATAAATGCTAAATATGGGGGGGTTAAAATAAAGTTTTACCGTAAAGCAAAACTGTCAATGTTCATTGAACCCTCAGGATGTAAACTTCAACATAATGTCTTCTATCATTTAATCACCTATCAAATTCAGCAGTTTTACATTGGGTTTTTTTTCGCTCACCTCAAAGCCACATTAGCTCTGTGACTGAAAAACAAATCCCAATCAACACTTGTCACCTTAGTTTAGATTTTTCAGTGACAAGTAATCTAAGTCACAGGAGTCACCACCTGAAGCACAAAGTCTTCAAACTCTCTGTCTTCTTTTAATAACACAGTTACAAGGTACTACATTCTACTGTGCCGTGCAGCCTTTTGTTTCATTTGTTTTGCAATATGCTCTATGAAAACAAAGTTATTTCAGATGTTGGATGAATGGCCAGGAGGACACACACTAATATATTATTGCTCAAAATGCAAATCACAGCTGCAAAAACGCTGCATCCCTCCTGGACTATTTTGTGACTGTGACTAAAAATATATACCAAAAATTGCAGCTATGTATTACCAACTGAATTTGATGTAAAAAGAGAACTATGTAACCCAGGGATAAGAACTGACATTTCATTGACACTGCATATTTATAATTTCTGGAATATCTACATGGACAATTGATATAACATATAAACAGCCATTATTTATAAGCTGAGCTTCTAGGCTGCTACTACACTAAATGAGGAAGTGATATTCACAGACTCCCATATACAACAGCAAAAACACATCGGTTTAATACTTCCTACTACTCAACTTAGATTACTTGTCACTGAAAAATCTGAACTAAGTCACAGCGGAAAAACTTTGCTGTTTGTATTTGCATTCAGTGCAGTGAAGCAGATTCCAGCAGAAATGAACTTTTGAGATGAGTGAAGGCTGAGAGGTGACGTCACTGCGGAGGCCACATGCAGGGGGCCCACTGCCCTACTGTACGGATATAAAGAGAGGGAGGAGGACAGGGGGAGAGACTGGACAGGCCAGATTCTGTGAGCCTGCTGCCCCTGGGCCACATGTCACAAGAACACAAGAACCGTGTTAGGATTGTTCTACTGTCACTCCATGTGTTTGTCATGTTGAAATGTTATCATCACCAGTCAAGTCATGCAAAAATCACTCTTTCCATCTGACACTACAAAAACTTGGTAGAAGCAGACTGATTTCCTGCTCTGTTGTCTTACAAACAGTCTTAATTGGTGTAAAAGAAATAGGACGCAAATATAAAAATTGATAAGGTCCTGCTAGTATACCCGCCTTAAATGAGGATTAACTACATCTCTGTCATGTAATGATGATGTGCAAATAGCATCCTCTATTACACTGCTAACCACAATGTACTCCTTTGGTCATGTACTCCTTACGATTAGATGACAGAGGTGAATAAATGCTTTACTCATCATGAGCTTTTAGTCCTGAGCTACTGTGCTAAGACAGAGACCTATCAAACCATTTAAGAGATAAAGAAATACATGGGAAATAATTGGTGGGCCTAGACACATGGCAACTGTGACTCTGGATGAGTCACTGTTTGATCAGAGTTGCTGAAAAAGCCCAGTAATTAAGAGGGAGTGCTATTCTGCCAAACTCAAACACCCCCACACACACATGTACTAATTACCCCATCGTATTCAAATCACCCTACTTAACGTCCATTGAGGTATTGTGATTAAAGTACTGTCTGTGTCAGCACTTCATCAGTTATCCGTTCACTAGACAAAAAACGTTCCATTGCCGGCTACATGGATTAAAGCTTTTAGGGTGAATCAGAACAAATGACTTGGAGAGTAACGGAGGTAACAGAAGGCTTGGCAGACTCTGCAGGATTTGGGGCGCAGAGCGGGCCTTTGGTGAGTGTCACCAGTTGGCAACCTCCATGTCAACATGGCTGTAAATCCCTCAGATGACAACTGAGACAGAAATGAATCAGTGTGCAGCTTTGACCTGTGCGCTTGGGAGATAATCTTGAGCTTGACGCAAACAACTCGGTCTGATGCACCACAGACTTTACACACTGGGTGGCTACGGTACAGTATATCCTGCTGTGGAGTGACTGGTTGGGCCGATGAACCGTGATAGACCTCACACACACACACGTCATACACCTACCACTTCCTGTTCACCACTTGTATCTATATCAGTATCTATTTTAGGGCTGCAACTAACGATTATTTATAATCTGTCCATTGTTTCTTTGATTATTCAATTAAATGCTGAGTCTATAAAATGTCTAAAAAAAAGTGGAAAAGACCAATCACAATGTCCCAGAGACCAAAGTGATATATACAAATTGCTTAATTTCTCCAGCCAATGTGCCAAAACCAAAGTTTTCTATATTTTAAGACATAGAAAGGCAGCAAATCCTCACATTTGAGAGGCTGGAACTATCACAGTTTTGCTAGAAAAAGTACTTAAATGATTATTCGATTATCAAAATAGTTATCAAATAGTAGCAGACTCATTTTCTGTCGACTACTCGATTAATCGTTTCAGCCTTACATCCATATATGCTCGCAATAACATTCATACATATGTGCAATCTGAAAGTGGTCAGGTGGAACAAATGCAAGAAAGGATTATCTTTTCTACTGACCAATGTACTGTACTGTAGACTTACTGTAGATTTTTCAGCCAGTAGCTCCGTAATACACAGAAAACTAATCTCTTCTGCTTGAAAGCCAATGCAGACATCTTATACACTACTTAGTCAGCAATCAGGCTTGCAGTAGAAAACTGATTCTGACCACAACGGTCCCACCCAGACAATAAAAAAGTGTACTCACAGCTGAAGCTCTTCTTCTTGAGCCAGTGGCGAGTGGATGAGCGGGAACTCACGTCAGCAGACTGTCAGCCTGAAAGACAAAGAGTGTATGGATTACAGTTTCACAGATCACATATCACAGCAAAAGACTGACAATATTTTGGCCAGCTGAAACTATGTGATTGATCAGCAACAAGGACCCCTGACAATATTACAATCTGTTAGGGGCAACATACTTCCCTCTGACAAGCATAGAAAGCGAACACAGAGATATTTACGCATGATTTCACAATAGTTCATAGTGTCTGTATAAAATACTTCTGATAGCAAATTAGGAATCTTGCACAATTGCTATGGTTTTCTAAATGCATGACTGTTATAACAATCACAGTTCAGATTACCATCCAACACACACACGTAACATTCAGACACACATGTGCACAATGCTTTCTGTATTCACAATCAGCTGGGTTTTTTTTACCACAGCTCCCAGTAAGACAAACACTCACCCAGTCTGCAAACCGAAATGCCTAGCACAGACACGGCATGTATTCATCAGCTGGAAATTAAACATCAATGTTCAGGAACAGAAAAGGCAGTATAGTAACCACATCACCAGTAAAGCCACCAAGCAGCCTGTAAGTGAGTCATCAGTCTGGCAGCCGGAGCCCTTTTGACAAGAAGCTGGTTTGGTATGTGCCCTGTTGTTTCAGCGCCGACTGAGAGTAAAAGGACAGTGGCCAGTTGAGTTCACACCACATGACCGGGCGCACTACAGAAATGCTATGAACTGGGCTTAAAGGGAAGTGCACTTCTGAAATTCAGAAGTATAACATGATGGTATTTCATGCCAGTGAAATGTCACTACTGTGGCATAATAGAAGAACTTGCGTGTGATGCCAAACCGATGCACAGCTCTAAAAGATTATTTGTAAAAGAGGGAAAATGCTAAAATGGTACTCTAGGGATGAATCAAAGGTATAATTCTTGTGTTTTGGAATTGAAATGAAGCTCATTTTAAAAAGGGGGAGACATTCAAACAAATACTGATAGTATTCACAAACTCAAGATTGTAAAGACCTTTCAGATCTGTGCACATTCCAGCAGATGTTCGAGCTGATGTTCAAGTCAGCAGCAAGGTTTCAACATCTATAGGTGATCTGCTGGTAGTAGACTCCCCTATAGCTATAGAGATCCACACATAATCACTCCCAGTAGAGTTGGAATATTATAGGAGTCGGGGAGACATACGGGCAGCGGAAACTAACTGCGGTGGCGTGACTGCACACACTTTCTTCCTAACCTCAGTGAAGAAGTTCATGGTTCTGCTGTACCAAATAATCCTCAACACAAACTCACATGTTCATACATGATGAAAAATTTTAAGAAGGTAAATTCAAGAAGAAATTAAGTTTGACGTTTTATACTATTTATACATTAAAGCCGAAGACATTGAGCACATATTTTTGAGTGTTCATTTTACCTATGCAAAAACACAACATTGCATGTGCCCTTATGCAGCAAACAAGGACCACTTTTGTGTCACTAGGACAGTGTTGCGACAGAGGAACACTTTACAGTAGCTTTCTCCATACATTACCTCACTTAATGTACACTGTCACCCCCTGGTAGATGCCAAATGACTTATGTAGCTGACAAACAGTGGTAGCTTTAATCTATGTTTGAAAGGTTCGGCACAATCATTAAAATGAAGAGGATTAATGCAAAACTGCTACAATCATCTCCACTATTACACAGGTAAGGGAAAGGTCACTATTGAGCCTCTATATTGACACACGTCAGACAGAAATACGATGTTGATTTCTCCTCTAGGGTGAAATAAAGAGCAACCAGTGCCATTTATCTTCTGGAAGTCTTTGTTGACCTCATTTAACTCAGACTTTATTGCTAAATGGGCAGTGATTGATTGTGTAATGGCGTATAAAACACTTGGTTTATAGACCCAACCAGCGGTCCCTCCATTGTTGTGTTAATGTGGGTTTACCCAGGCTTTCCATCGCAAATGACACAAATATTCCCTTTTTCACCACCCACGTCTTAACTGCCCCAAACTCAAATATGTTTTAAACCCATTCGCCTCTCTATATTTACATGTTTTTGACTCTGTAGTGAGAGAAAACACTAAGGGGAATGGCTTTTACCTTGTTTGACCTCACCATCACACTTCAAGGAAAGTGCTCCAAAACATGTGTGTAGGTTGCATCCAGAGCAGCACATTATTCGTTTGGAAGTGTGTTTCAGGGGAGACACAACAGTGCCAAAACTGAACAAGTCGAATGAGAGAGAGATGAGAGATGCCCACAATGCAAAGTCCTGGGAGGGATGAGGAGCACAGCCTACATACAGCCAGGGAGCCTACGTGATGTGACTGAATCAAAAGACCTTTCAGTGAAACTCAAGATATCTGACTGCCGTTCATGTTTCCTCGAAAATAGCTCCTGTACAGCTCAGATGACGGAAACCTGCCACCTGCGCATCGTGAAACAGCTTTTCTTTTGCAAAAAACCGTTAGCATAATGAACTTTAGATAGATAATGTGCAAATATAGTGAAAGTTTGAAATGTCGCGCGGGTTATAGGCTGTAGGTTAACCCCATTATCACACGATAAGGTCGATAAAAGCAATGGAAAGATAAACATATTCGCAAGGAATTGAGGAACATTTAAACTGTATCTCTCACAGGACGGGTACATGCAGTCTATAGTCTTACCGGTCGTATATCCGCTGTCCCACGCGCTGATGCGGTTGCGGCACGCTGTGTGATCTCCTGTTTCTCAGCCGCGCTTCGGATGCACGCGCCCCTTTATATCAGATTCCATTTGTGCCATTCGCGCTCGTTCCCCTTCCCGACCACGAGAGCCCATCGATTGGCTTCGACACCGACGACGCAAATCCTTCCGTTTGCCAATGGCTGTCAGCGCGCACGCCCTCTCCGCCTTCCCACTGCTGCCTGCCCTGCATCCATTTGAGTCCCAGCCAGAGGAGGGTATGGATGTGTCTGTCTCACCCGCCCCCCGGCTCTCTGCCGTTCATTGACTCCCTGATGAGTTTTAGTTGATTGTCTCTTCAGATAGCACTTACTTCTAATTCAAGTTCTCCACAGTGTCTGTATGTTTATGATTCAGTGAGGTGAAGTTATATTTTTATTTTTATTTTTTTTGTACACTGTTGTAGGCAGCTCATGTAGCTCATCAGACAGAGCAATGATTACTGCTACACTAGACTATTCCAGTTGCAAGTCATAATAAAATATTATCATTAAAAGTAAGATAATGTGGAATATCATTAAAAAATAATTGAATATTATAGTAAATGTCATGACATAATTCAATTTCCATAGCTTTTATCTCTAGCTATCTGTCTGCCTGTTCTGTAGTGTAGTGTAGTGTAGTGTAGTGTAGTGTAGTGGGCCCCTGGCAGACCTGCTCTTGTGCTTTACATTACATGGTCTTACTGACTTGGAAATGTTGCTTTGAGTCACACTGTGCAGTGTTGCATTGTGTGAGCTTGCGTTGTGTTGTGCTAGTTTGAAGTGTGTTGCCTTGTGCTGGGTTGCATTGCAGTGTGATGTGTGTAGTGTTGCACTGTCGCATCATTCAGCTCTTTCTCATCTTGTGCTGTGTTCCACTGTGTTGTGTTGCACTGAGCCGCCTGACTGCACTTCACTGTATGTTGTGTTTGACACCGCATATTATGGCATCACACAACAACAACATAATATGCTCTGTCGCACTGTGTTATGTTGCTCTAAACTGTGTTGCATTGTGTAGCGTTCAAGGCCAGACTCAGCAGTCTTTTAGAATAATTCTGATGCCTTGGCTGTTGCCAGGCAACAGCTGTCCTGGAACAGAGATGAATGGGTGTCCCTGGGCTCTTTCTCTTTCTTCATCATCTTTACCTTCATCTTTTTTTTCCTTCTCAGTGTCTCTCACTCACACAGATTATGTTGACTGTAAATGCAGTATCACTTTCTAACGGTTTCTCTCACTCAGCAGACACTTATAGCCCATTAAAGTGTCGTGTTGAGTTTTTTGAGATACAGTACAACTTCTGATTCACATGGTCTCAGTGTCACTGATGTTAGCTAGGGGGCAGTGGGTGTTTCTCTCAACAGCAGTGGCATGAAATATGTAGTTCACAGGTGGCTTGTCTCTCTCAGGTTCTGATGGACCTCGTCTTGCACATACTGGCCCAGAAGTGTAAACTTGGAAACCCTCTGCAGAGACGTTTATTAATAAAAAGGTGTCACCCCTTCTTTTGGCACTGTTCTACACACATGTACTTGGCCCTGGTCATCACGTCAATGTCCCAGCCTCAGAATTATGTCTGCTGACATCCAACAGGAAGTCCATCAGCACCAAAGCTCTCACTCCACCTCTCATCTGTCTTGATGTTTCATACAGCAGCATGTCTGCCCTTTGTGTAGCTATTTTGATGGTTTCTGGGATGTTTAGCGACCCCCAGAGACCAACTTTTCAGTGACAGTCGTCCTTTAATCTTTGATATGTCAGATCATTTCTTAATATTAACCCGACCGAGCATTTTCATGCAATATGAACATTATGTATTGCACATACACACCTTCTTCTTCTTCATAAGTGCTTTCCGCACAGCAGCGCTGATACAACCGCTGTCCTCTCTGTGGGATGTTAGTCCATACATGCTGTGCCTTCGCCCTTGTGAAATGCAATCACTGGAGGCGGGAAGCGCAGATGTTTTTCATGGAAATAATAATTCATTTGCAGAGTGTGGGTTCCTTTTGTTTGCAAAGGAAATGCACGCGGCATGACACGCAAATTGGCAAGGCAGCTTCAGTGCACTCCTGACACACGTGAACAGAGAATGAAATTAAACCACTCAAGTTGCATGGTTGATTTCTATCACATCCTACTGAACCCTGAATAAATAATGTTGGCTTTTATCATTCTTTTGTCATGCAGCTTGCTTGCAACTGACAATGTTGTCGATCTGTATTCTATATCAATGTTTGTGTTCGGAAAGAGCAAAACAGACAGGGGGGTGGAAAGGTGTTTTTCAGTGAAAATTATAGTGTGCGAGGCAAAGCATGGAGCTGTTTTACATGCTGCTTGATGAATATTGCAAAATATATAAATTATTTAGCAGCTGTTCACACCTGCATTTCTGTCAGTCAGGCCTAGGGTTTACTCACATAGTCTGGCCAGACAGAAATGTACCTAACCCCAAAACACACTAACTCACACACCACCTCTCCCTTCTTCCCCAGTCTGTATTTCGTGGTTACAGAGGTTCGCCATGGTCACTATTGCTGCTGTACTGTATAAATAGTGTGCAGGTGTCTGTTTGAATGACCACTGGACCATCACCACTGCCCAGAGACAAGCTTTACACAAGTCAAATCAAGTTCTCCATCCACTTCGCCGACCACTGCAAGACTCACTTTCCTCATCACATCGCCAGCAGTAAGACAGAGCCGGCACATTTGTTTACACAGAGAGTTTTAATTAATGTTAGAAAACAAAAATGCAGTCGGGAGCTTACAAAATAACATTTGAGAGTTCTTCAGCACCCATTAGTGTCTTCGAAGTGTGGGTATGGGAGTCACAATAGAAAGAACAAACTTTCTTTATTGAACATGTCAGTTGTGAGACATACAGTATGATGTTTTCTCTTGTGAAGCAGTTAAGGAATTAGGAAATCAGAAATTATATAGGGCGCCAACTACAATTTTCTGTGATAGTCTCTATGAAGTGGGCTAATGATTCAAACTTCAGAACCTCATGAATAGTCAGTTGTTGACAATGATGAAATAGACATGATGTATTATTGATTCACAAGTACAGATTTCAATAACCCCTGATGAAGAAACACAAAAAAACGGAATCACAGTGATTTCTCTATGAATCAAAATATACACTGTGAATGACAGGCACTTATGAATGAGTTTGCAGGTAAAGCCCTCTCCTTTGGGACAAAAACACTTGGCCTAAAAACATACATGTACTGTATTTACCATTCAACATGTAAAAATATGATTCACAAATTAACAGCATGCTCTTGTCGATAGTATGAATTTCTTTGTCGTCTGCAGGAATATAAAATTTGATGCGATGTACTTTCTCTAGCCTGTCCATACGATAATCAAACACAGACGCTTAGATGTATGACATTCGCTAAACAGTGCTTTCCCAAATGCCTCAGCTTGCTCTTGAGGATCATATTGCTGCATAGCACAGATCAAATCCCACATTTCAGTGGTGAACATGCTCCATTTCTGCACTCGAAAATGATCTTTGGTGAGAATGTAAACAATTGCACCAGAACAAAAAAAAGTAAGGCTTTAAAGTCTTGTAGCAAAAATGAAAACAAACACATCACCTCCATACAAATATATTCTTAGCTGATTAGGACTCCTACAACTAGTTGTCAGATAGCATGGATTAAGATAACTTGCCATGCCTTTTACACTTGAAACAGCAAACAGTGCTCATAATAAGCAAGCCATAATTCAGTATAGCCACTTCCCCCTTGAACGATAAGAACAGATAATGCAGTGAGCATTGCAGTGTATATTACAGTGGAGTTACTCTTTAGAGGATCCTTTATATTGATTAACTGAAGCATAATGAAATAGCAGGCAGCTGCAATGAGCTGGGGGATTTGGGGGTTGGAACAAAGGTGAGACAAGCTAAAATACCCGGGTTAGGGTGGATAGTGACGGGGTTACAGCGTAAGAGGGGTATAGGCATCAGTGTCTCTCTGGTCCCAGACATAAGGCACATTAATAGGGTACATAGTGTTGTCTCCAACCCTAATACCCCCTAATATAAAAAATGGCCTGAAACCATGCCCAGTAAATTTGACATTTTGCAGCCTATACTGTACATGAGCATCATCCCCCATCGAGTGCAGGACACATGTGCCCCTCAGTCTGCAGTCTATCCATTCAACTATCCACCTACCCACCCATCCATCCGCCCATCTGTCCTTCTGTCTGTTCACCGTCTGAAGGCACTCTACCACTGCTCCCAGCTGAAGTCGTCCCCACCTCCAAACACGACAAAAAAGCCAAGGATGGTGAGGAAGATGACAGCATTTCCTGTCATCACCAGACCACAGGCCCCCCACTTGATCTGTAGGAGAAAAATGTTCGCACTCAATCAAGTCTTGACCAGAAGAAAATCCATAGTCTTCTTGGTTTCCACAATGCACTGCTGGCACAATGTACATCTCTCAAGATACAGTGCAAGACAGATTTATTGACAATTGATATGGTGCAGACAGCATAGACATATCTACACAAACAAATAAAAACCAAGGATGGTGGCTGTGTTTACCCTGTGGAAATCAACTTCCAAAATATTTCAACATGGGTTGAGAGGACTCACTGTGGTATTGCGGGCTAGCACAATGGGAAGCCCAAATGATGATACCACAATGCCAGTTGTTAAGAAGTAGGCCAGCTCTCTGCATGCGTTGCTGGAGGAGTCGTCATCGCTGAGGCGTCTGGATATGAAGGTCGGGATGGGGCTTAATATGTAGAAAATCAGGACAAACAGCGGCCAGTATACCCTACGAAAACAGGCGTGGAACAGTTAAAATGATGGTCCGCATTTTACGACATATAATGGCATGAGTTTGCAGCTTATCAGATAAAAACAAACAGGTGCAAATTCAACAAAAAACGATGTAATACATTGTATAATGTCTTCTGTTTCTGTGTGAGAAGATTTAATAAGTCTGAATAAAAAAAACTCTGATGAGGTTTAAAACTGAGGTTTAAATGTTTTAACAGAAAGCCTGCATTACAAACTGGGAGCGTGGGGTTTGAAAGAAGTGGGCATTTAGAGGGCAGGGGGGAGGTTAATGAAAGACGCTATTGAGTTGCATTATGGAAATGATAAGAATCAGCATTTCTGGAGATTGACCCACACTAGGGAATAAGTGTCCAGGCCTCTGCTGCACTGATTTTGTCCATTCTTTTGCCTCTTAGAAGTCCCTCAACTTTATAGAAGAACAGCCCTTTAGTGTTGTGCTGTTTTTGTCTCTCTGATTATCCGCCACTTCGCTGGAGAAATGTCTTAATCTCTTTAAGCCTCAATAATGCATGTTAAGTCAAGTCTTTGTCATAAAATAACATAAATACTTGACTATAAGAAGGAACCTACCCGTATTGTTCCAGTGCACAGCCCAGCAGAAGAAACGTAAGTCCAATGGCACCACTGAAGGACAAACCAACGAGTGCTGAAGGAAAAGAAACATTCGCAGAGATGCTTTTGTCCAAAATTACAATAAGAAACACAACAGAAATACGCTTGCTATGAAAATTGTTTGTCTGCTAAGTCAACATTTAAGATGAATTTACTGCGAAAAATAGCACTAAGTTAGAACTTAAAACAGGTTAATAACTTAATAATGGAACTTTATAGCTTGTAGCAAATCTTAACACCCTTGGACAGTGTTGTAATGATAGCTTTCGACATGATTCAGCAAGAGTTTTCAAAAATGTTGAAAACTAGGCTACTAAAGTTTTGAAGCATGAACACTGAAGATGAACGTCTGCGTAACTTAAACATAACTCTCAACTGCCTCGTGAAAACAACATTAAATACCTTTAATGCCGGCCATTGCGATAAGTGCGTGACACTTTCTGTTTGACTTTTGCTCGGCTCTTTGTGTATTGTTTATGAGCTCAGGCTCTCTCGGTAGACGAACTTCCTGCTTCCTCCATGGGGTTTTCCTTCTTCGTCATCAGGTGACTTTCTTAAAGCGACAGTAGCTCCGCAGTCTGCCCGGGGTTCAAGCATCATGACCCGTGTACTGAGCGTGCAGACACCACCAAGGTGTTGCCGACTCTTCATGATCATTATCATCATCATCATCATCATCATTATTAGCCGCTTGTGGGCAGATAAATCAAATTTTATTGTCAGTCAAATACAGTTTGCTGATATGGTTGTTGCAGTCTCGTGACGAGAAGCACGAGACCATGCAGTGTTGTTCCTGGGGGCTTGATTTACACCCACGTGTTATCAGTAGTGTAATGTTACTTAAGTACTGAGGTACAATTTTGAGGTACTTGTACTTTGCTTAAGTATTTAAATTGTATGCTACTTTATACTTCTACTTTTACTTTTTTAGTCCACTGCTTTTATCTGACAGCTGTTACTAGTTACTTTGCTGATTAACTTTTTACTTACAAAATATAAGATCATCTTATAAAATATAATTCCCTGTTACATATTGAACTACCCAACGGTATGTCAAGTAGTTAAAACAGGCTTCAGCTCGACCAGTTACAACATGAAAATGCTGTTTGGTACGAACACATACAGTATGTATCAGTAATAGTGATCGAATAATATAATAACTTATAATCATATAATATATATTAACACTCACAGAAGTAATCCATGCACTTTTTTAGTTAAGTAAAGGATCTGAATACTTCTCCCACCACTATGTGTTATATGTAACCAGTACAGTATTTATAGTATTATAAATTGTATTATAACTTAACATTACACTTTATTCAGTGTTGAATGGGTTTCATGCATTTGCTTTCTGTTTCCTCTAATGAAGACGGTGGAAATATATGCCAATAATTTTGCAAATAGGCCCCCTTTTAACAGACAACATTTTGACATGTGACAATAAGTGTTATTTCCTCTTCCATTAACACATAATTCACATTTGTACGTATCTGAAAAAACTGTTGAGAAATTATGATGACTGAGAAATGTCAGTGATTATTTTTTTCACATGACTTTTATTACACATGATTTCAGATGAACCAGAGCTAAACTCAGTATGTCTCCCTCTTGTTGGGCTTCAGGTTCAGTGTAATATGGAGATGAAACCAGGAGAAAGGTACAGTACTTCAAAGGGCATGAGTGATCACAGAGCTGGACCAGATGTTAGTGGACTGATGCTGCTGCTGTCCAGATGGAAATCATGTAGCCACCAGAGCTGGATAAGCCCCTTTTAAAATGTTACCTATTACAGCTTAAATGTCTCCTGCAGTAAAGAAGTTATAGTAATAGTAAAAGTAAAATATTAGGTTCCTTATCATCATAGTGAACTTGTTTTTCAGAACAGTTACTCCTGAAACGGAAAGATGTGTTTGTGTCTACGCTCGAGCGAGCTGTCTGTTGTCACTCATCCCCCAGCACCACACACTCAACTGCAATTTCAGGTTGTTATTCGCTGATGGGTTTTAATTTCCCTGAATGAGGGAGTACAGATGATCCAAATAATAATTTGAGGCTTCATGGCAAGAAGCACCCAGTTCTTTCCTTTGAAAATGAGCACTGTGTGCAGGAGGAAATGTTATTCATGTGAGAAACTGTATGTTACTTTATTTTTTTCAAAATTAACCTCTCAATAGTCTTCAGTACTATTCATCCACAAAACCACAAGACTGACTTCCTGAGTGTGCACAGCCGTACTTTGTAAAACATTGCGAGAATACACAGTGTTATAAAAGAGTTTCACAGAGGAAATGAAACCACTGTTTCAGGGCCACATGCTGCGTTTAATAGGACGACATTATGTCACGATTAGTTGTTTTGATCACTGGGAGTGCTGATGATTTTGAAACCCTGTTGCTTTTTGCCAGTGACTCATTGGTTTAAATTACATTTGGAACAATTACAGAACAAAATGAAATAGACATAGATTTAAAAGCATTGATAAGACCAGAATGCATAGTCTGTTTGCTGCTGTATGAGAAAGACACACAAGCCACACATGAACCAAAAATAAAAAGCAGTTTAATGTGGTACAGAGAGAATCGCTGAATATATTTCAGCCTAAAATACAAACTACTGCATGTTGTGCAGCTACACTTGGAAATGAAGCTCAGTTTTATACAAAAATCTGGACAGAAAAACAAAAAGTTTAGCGATGATGGAGGAACATATGGGAGGAATCATGTGATGACTGATGGACCACTTCGACCTGTCCTGTGATGGAGCTGGGAAATCTTCAGAGCGATGGTTGCCAGGGGTGCCAGCATCACCTGTCCCAAACAAGCATGATATGGTTAGAGACTCAAGCACCTGGCTGCCATATGCCACTGATGTATTTCCTCGTCAATATATAAATAGAAGCAGGCATATACTGTTTAATATTATACCGTTTAATGTTATTGTTTTAAATCAATCAGCAAGCAAATAACATAATAGAAATAAAACATCAGTGTTAAAGGGATGTTAAAACAGTGTTAAAGCAAGCAAATAACATAAAAAAAAGATTAAATAAAACAACCACATTAAAACATCAGTGTTAGAAGGATGTTAAAAAGCTGATGGACCCGACTAAAATTTAGGGTGGGCTGTAATGAAGTGAATAAAAGTAGGTTTTTAGTCGTGATTTAATATGTAATGGAAGGCCATTCCAGAGATACGGGGCACGGTAAGCAAATGCTCTGAAGCCAGCTGACTTTCTGTTAACTGAAGGAATGACCAGGAGACCAGCATCGAGAGGGCGAGCCGGTGTATATGGTGTAATCAGCTCAGATAGGTAAGGTAGTGCAAGACCATGCAAGGCCTTATACGTTAAAGGAAAAACCTTAAAATCAGCTCTAGCGTGCACTGGTAACCAGTAAAGAGAGGCCAGAACGGGTGTTATATGAGTAAATTTTCTCGTTTTTGTCAAGATTCTAGCTGCAGAATTCTAAGCAAGCTGAAGGCTTCTAGTGGCAAAACTAGGAAGGCCAGAGAAAAGGACATTACAATAATCCAATCTGGAGGATACAAATGCATGGATTGGGGTTTCCGCATCACACAATGACAGAATAGGTCGGATTTTGATAATATTACTAAGGTGAAAGAATGCTGTCTTGGTAATGGCCTTGATATGAGACTGGAATGCCAGATAAGAATCAAAAATCACTCCAAGGTTTTTGATGGTCGAGCTTTTGGAAATAATACAGCCATCAATATTAACACTCAGGGTCTCATACAAATGCCCATATTTGGCTGGTCCAACAACTAAAAACTCTGTTTTAGAAGCAAAAAGTTCATATCTATCCATTTTTTTTATTTCTGATAGACATGCCTGTAAATTTAGGAGTTGGGAGAGATCATTTGGCTTTACAGGTAAATATAGCTGTGTAGCAGTGTAAATGAATACCATATTTGCGAATGATGTCACCAAGGGGAAGCACGTAGATTGAAAAAAGCATAGGGCCAAGGACTGATCCCTGGGGTACACCAAACTTTACATCAGAAAGTTCAGAGATTGTATTGTTGTAACTTACACGTTGAGTTCTGTTTGATAAGAACGAATGAAACCATGAAAGCATCGTTCCCTGGATGCCACTATGTTTCTCCAAGCGGCTTAAAAGTATGCCGTGGTCAGTGGTGTCAAAAGCTGCACTCAAATCAAGAAGCAGCAACAATGATGTTAAATCAGAATCAAGAGAAATTAGTAAATCACTGGCTATTCTGGTAGAAGATTGTTGCTGGATAAATAGGCAGTACACTGATCAGCAACAGCCCTCTCTTGTAAGTTCAACATGAAAGGAAGATTTGAAATTGGTCTATAATTGCTCAGAATTTGCAGATCTGTGTTCAGTTTTATAAGCAGCGGTTTGATAATGACAGTTTTAAAAGCTGAGGGCACAGAGCCTATGGAAAGCGACTTATTGATAACTCCAAGAATAGGACTTTTTAATACAGGAAAAAGTTCCTTAAAAAGATTAGATGGTATAGGATCTAATATGCAGGTTGGAGGTTTGGAACCTACCTAGTTACCAGACTGGTAAAGGCCTCAGGGGAGATTGTTTCAAACTGTGAAAGTGTGCAGTTGGTCCGAGTCACAGTGTCTGTGTCACCATCATTCTGAGAGGAGTGTGGACCAGTGATTTTATCTCTGACTGAGTCAATCTTATTTGTGAGGAATTTCAGAAAATCATCAGCATTGAATGTAGAGCTTTTGGCAGGGGTATTCTGTGTGACTTTAGCTACAGTATCAAACAGGAACCGTGGTTTATTTTTATTAATGTTAATCAAATGTGAGGAATATGCTGTCCTGGCAGCTGAGAGTGCAAGTTTATACTTCCTGAAACTCTCAACCCAGACAAGGCAACCACACGGCACTAAGCACTACAAACACCTCATATAATGCAAAATCGTAACATGTTTCATGCAAATCACAAGACTTTCTGTCTGTTCGGTGTGGTGGATTCAAAGATTTGTGAAGTCTTAGCCAAATTAGTCCCGAAAATTTCAGAATGAGATATTTTACCTGTGTGTCTTCAGAGATTTGCTCCTTCTCGTAGCTGTCGATGTAGATCCGAACTGTCGCCCCATCACTACCTGTCCCGCTGAGTCTGTAGATGATTCGAGAACCATCAGAGAAGATTATCCGCAGACCCTGCAGTGAAAACAGCCCAGTACAGATTATGTGCAGCTTTTAGGATCTGCAGGCACAGCAGGAGGAGCTCCAACGCTGAAAGAGTCTGAATACCTAGTGACCACTGGACGTATCCAGTATCTGTGCACATAAAAGCCTTATAGGAATATGGCTCAGAGTGTGTCATGTACCTGGTTCCTGGTGATGGTGCTGTCTACTGGGTCTGTGTACTCAAAGTTGTCTGCTTTTTCCACTTGGTAGATTTTCTCTTCCACAGCAAATCTCTGCTTCACAAAGGACTTATCGGCGATCATAATCTCCAAATCCTCCATCATCTCACAGGCTGCATCTATGTCTACATTCTCATAGTCATACCTGGACAAAAACATCAGCTATTAATAACAACATGGTTGTCTTTTTTTATTATTTAGTACAATGGAAAGATATCATAAGCTTCAAGCTCAAAATATATCTATAAATATTCTCATTTACTGGCGTGTAATGGCACATATGTTCCACTAGATGTCAGTCATGTCCTGTATGTATCTTCTTAACACATATCTGTATCACCTGTATCAGCTAAATAGTGTACACTATTTAATTTTTGCTGGTTTTGGTGGTTTTTGATGGATGATGGAGTACAGGTTTGAATATAAACAAACACACAACACAGGTGCGTCCACATCCCACCTGGTGAAATAGTTTCTTCCATATTTTAGCCAATGGTCCTTAAGAATATCCTCCACACTCTGCTTTCTAGTGGCCAGGATGGACAGCCATGCCAGCACGGCCCAAAGCCCATCCTTCTCACGGATATGGTCTCCACCTCAAAGAGGATATGTAATCAAGTTTACCATTCGCAGAAAAAACAAAGTCTTCTTTTCTCCCACAGTGTATCAATTAAAATTGAGCATCTTCTGATCTAATAACTTTCTGAAGATATATTGTACCTGTACCAAAGCTTTCTTCTCCACACAAAGACAGCCTGCCTGCATCCATTAGGTTCCCAAAGAACTTCCACCCAGTGGGAGTTTCATATAACTCTATTTTTGTTGCTTTGGCTACTCTGCAGGGAATACAACGAAAGAGTATTCTGAGAAAGCACAGTGAACCTTTGAGACAACAACAGAAGTGAAACATTGAAATAACATCATATGATTGTTGTTATTATTAATGTTTACTTTTGCGTGTTTAAATGCAATGATACATTACATAAAATCTTATTTAAAGATCTGTTTGCACCAAAAGTACTATAAGTTTGACATGGCTTCAACTTGCAAAACCACTGGCTCATTGCTTTTGGCAGTGATGTGAAAGCCAGGCTGTATTTTTACCTGTCTAAGGCTGCGCTTGTGGGCATGCTGCGGGCGAAACCTCTCACCCCTGTATGCTGGAAGTATGGGATGCAGAAGATGTTGTCAGCGATCACAGCCACAGAGTCAGGTGGGGTGACGAAGAAGCCATGCTTACCAAGGATCATGTTGCGGTCCTAGAAGGCCGACAGACAGACAGAAGTTAGAAGTCAAGGCCTTCGGTTCAGCCATGTGAATATGAAATATATTTTGTGTCCAATTAGAAAAAAGAAGACACACACCCCATCACCATCAAACGCTGCACCAAAATCATACTGCCCGTCTCTCACGCTGTCAACCAGATCTGCAGCGTAGGTGAGGTTAGGATCTGGGTGTTGACCCCCAAAGTCCTCCAATGGGACACAGTTGATGGCAGAATTGGCAGGGCAGCCCAGCTCCTCACAGAGTATTCTCCTCACATACGGTCCTACTGCTGGGGAGCAGACAGAGGTGACGGAGACAGTGATTAGAGAAGACTGGTAAAAGACAACGATGAACTACTAAAGTCAAATATGGTGTTGTACGAAGTAGCACTATTGGCTTTCTAAAACATCAAAAAAAACATCAGCTGATATTGCTCTGTTTAAAGCAGGGAAATACACTTCACTTTCTTGCCGAACTACTCTTTAAGCTAGTGTTCCGGTCCATTTTAAATGTTATCACACCTGAATGATGTAGCTATGTTTTGAGAGTGAGTGAAATGGAGAGAAAGGCGAAGGTCACAGCGATTTCTTGTCATAATACCTACCCAATTAATAGCAATACTTGTCATGGCTTCGTGTCAGGGGGTTTATGTTTTGTTGTGGTGGTTGGTGCTGGTGGTGGTGGTGGGCGTGTGTGAGTGTGTGTGGGTGTGTGTGTGTGGGGGTGTGTGGGTGTGTGTGAGGAGTGGCGAGGGGGATGTGGGTCCAGCCATTAGTTTCAGTTTCAGTGTTTGGGGACGCTCTGAATAGCTTTAGCAACCTAATCATTATGAATCGTTCTAAAGTCAACAGTTCCTATGACCCCATGCCACCTCTCCAACATTATAACGAAGCTTAGAACAACACTTTTGAACTAGGTTGTAATCGGCCTAAGAGGCCAAATAGTTATTGTGTACTGACTGGTGGCTTGACCTGCCTGTCACATTTGACCTTAAACAAACATGCATCATGAACATGTTGTTCCTGAGAACCTATGACTAAAAAAAACAGGTCATACTGAACTCCAAGAATCTAAATACACTGTGTGCAACGATGGAAAGTACCTAAATACATTTACCCAGGTACTGCACTGAAGTACAGTTCTGAGGTACTTTACTTGATTTTTGAGTCATTCCAAGCCAGCTCACCCAGAATTTACAGTATTTGGTCCTGCATAAAAAATTGAGTGCCACAGATCTTGCTAAATATCGCTTCAGAGCTGGAAAACCCACTTTTTAAGATATTTTGACTGTATAATTTCCCAAGAAGGGTTATTTTAATTTCTTTGAAACTTTTTTATGGGAAAGTGTTAATATTCATTGCATATATATATATAAAAGAATTAAAGATGTAATATTACTCCTTCATCGTTTAATAATTTTTTGAAAATAGCTAATTTTCCATACTTTTCACTGGCTGTAACATTACATTCAGTGCTTTCATTTTACAGGTCGATGTTCGTGTTATGTTGACTTCAAGGTTTTTTGTCTCTTTGTGATACCTATTCAGCCTGTTTTCCATTGGGATCAGGAAATTTGCAAGTTACAGAGTTGTAACTTGCAAATTTCCTGTTATACTGATTATACTGTATACTCAAAGAGAGGTATACTGTACAACATAATTAAAAATCTTTTAAAGCAAAATGTGTATGTTTTGACATGATAATGTTTCAAAGTAACAGAGCATATATTGACGAGATTAGACGCTCTTGGTAAATATTCTCTCACCTCCATGCATGGCATCTAGTCTGATCTTGATGTGGTTTTCTCCAGATAGGAGCTCCTTCAGAGCAGCAAAGTCAAAAATGTTCCTCAACAAGTTGGCGTAGGACTCCACAGAGTCCACAATTTCCACTGGGCACAACCACAAATGAGAAACAAAATTGTAAATCTTTGAATTTACATGCCATCATTAACATCAAGATTAAAGCTTAGCGGGCTGGATGATTAATGATCAGAGAAGAATGGCAAAAAATATGTCATATGACCAACTGATAAAGTAATTTTACAGTATTTCTTATATAAATGTAACAATAAAAAATCATCTTCAGGGAAAGTTCTCCCTGTCCTATCCACATATCCCTTTTCTCTCATTGCCTCTATCTTCTCCTAATTTAGAGTGATGGGTGACAGACTGACGCTGCACTTCACCTGTGAAGGGTTTGAACTTGTTCTCCAGATCAAACGCCTGTTTGCCCAGGGTTGTCAGATCCACTTGCAGTCCAGGGCAGATGGCAAACTCCTCAATTGTCCTGCTGATCTGAAAGATCTTGTTTGTGACAGCTTCCTTGGCTGGGCCTGGATTAATTAGAAAATCTCTGATATTACATGTGATATTTGCATGTAGTGGTGTACTATGGAACCACAGCAGAACACATTCAGTAATATTCAGGGTTGTTTGGGATATTTATTGGTAAAACAATGCAGATCTTTTTGATGTGCTTGAACTTTGTTCCAGATTTTATGTCCAGACAAAGTCTCTTGATCTCAGTACTGTGTCTGTGCCACATGTCTGAATGAGGCCTTGTACAGCCTTGTTAAATATCTATCTGACTTCTTGTAACACTATTTTTCACTTGGCCGATGCCCCTGCAAGCTTCCTCCTCTCCAGTTACCATACCTCCATTTGCAGTATTGAACTTAATGCCAAAGTCTCCATCAGGTCCTCCAGGGTTGTGGCTGGCAGTGAGGATGATGCCACCGATGGCTTTGTATTTCCTGATCACACAGGAGATGGCCGGTGTGGACATTATCCCATGGTGTCCAATGATCAGACGACCCACCTGGGGAAATGTCACACAGGTGTGTGTATGAGTTGGCTGTCATGAGTGTGTAGCTTGATTTATCTGAGTGGGGGAGGGGAGGGAAAGCCACTGAATATCAGGTTTGGTGTGTCATGCTTCTTCCTAAAAGTAACCGGGACTGACAGTTACAGGTACATCAACAGCAAGTTTTGTTATGCGTAAGTGTATTTTAAATGCCTCTAAGTATATCATCCGACCAAGAAAGCACCAGAAGCTCAACGCTTATGCTATTTAAACCTGAGGACCACAGAGAGCTCATTACTGGTGCCAGCAAGAGGGCAGAAAACAAATCAGGTTATATGTTTTGAAGACAGCAGAGTAGCCAGGAGCTAAGAGTTGCAGCATCAACTAGCTGGTTTTATGACTGAAAGGCAGCATTCATCCTTTAATTTCTCAGTATTACATTGTTCTGGTGTTGTATTGCATTATACTCTCACTTCTCTCACAGTCTTGCATTGCTTATGACTCACAGATGCTGGCTACTCATACTTGGCTGATCATATTTTAAGCTGATAAAAGCATCAGCAAACTGCTGCCAATTGCTAATTGCAATTGTAACTGAATGCTATTAATGGAAAAAAAATTACAGTTTCAACCGGATATTTAATGCAAAAAGGCGACATGTGTTAAACATTTATTATTTCACAAAAAATACAGCTTTTTTTTTTTTTACATAAAAAAGCTGTATAAATGGTGTAGTTTATTTTGTGTTGTATAAATACAGTGTAAGTTACTTACATTTTTGTCTGGATTTTATCTTAATTGAAATCTGCTGATCTTAGCAGTTAAAGTTTACTATTCTCACCATCTTAGTTTAGTGTGTTAACATGCTAACATTTGCTTATTAGCAAAAAACACAAAGTAAAGCTGAGGCTGATGACTATTTAGTTATAAACCAAAGTATTGGACAAAATAAAATCTTGACTTGATGATGGCGTTAGATGAATAGTGTTGGGTTGTTAGAATTCATCCTGTGGGGGACGTGATGTGTGTGCCAAATTTTATGGCAATCCATCCAAATCTCACTTAAAACCACAAATGTGAACCTCATGCTAGAGGAAAAGTCAGGAGATCACCAAAACAATTAGAATTCATCCTCTGGGCAACATGAATGTCTGTACAAAATTTCACGGCAATCTATCAAGTAGTTGTTGAGATATACAGATTCAGTCTGGACCAAAGTGGTGGACCAAACGGCTGACCAACTGACATTGTTATGCACACATGCATATACAGTATATACAGTATACTGTATGTATACAAAGTTTTCAAAACCTTCCCCTAATGTAAATAACTTTTCCGTAAGCATGAAAGTTCATTCTTGACCTTGGAAATACAGTAGTAGTTTGACAAAACAAACCCAACTCAAAATCCTGTTGGTTGACATGCTAGCTCAGTGGCTTTAATCTGGATTTAATCCATCCTCTTGGACTTCCACTACTTCTACTTTAGGAAGACTGTGCAATATGGTTGAAAGCTCCAGTAATAGTAGTAACAGTAAGTGGGTGTTGAGTTGGGATTGAACTTTTCCATAGTGTTTGATGTCAACAAAAGACTGACAAATATTA
Organism: Oplegnathus fasciatus; assembly: GCA_003416845.1. Lineage (NCBI taxonomy): Eukaryota > Metazoa > Chordata > Actinopteri > Centrarchiformes > Oplegnathidae > Oplegnathus > Oplegnathus fasciatus. The sequence goes on along the minus strand of NTHP01000139.1, from coordinate 873,981 downwards.
AGAATTTATTTACACCCTCACATGTAAACTTACATATTTTTCTTTTCAATTTATTGAACATTTCTTTTATGTATTTATTGATGTATTTTTTATTATAATGTCATTTACTAAAAGACCTGCCAATCAATTTGAAAGGTCTAATCATCTTTGGCTTTTGTGGATTATACCTTTAATTTGTTAATCCCTGGTCTTTAATACAGTATGTATTATTATTTTAATTAGATTTAATCAATAATAAATCATAAATAATAAAACAAATTCTCCCCTCTAAACACAAACGTGTGTCAAAAGCTGCAATTGAATACTAATAAGACATGAGGCGGGTACAACCAATGACAACAAAGGGATAATAACAGGTGATGGGGGCAGGTGACACTGATATACATGCTCATACCCACCCACACACTTACACAAACACACACTCATGCACACACAAACAAACACGCACACATGGTGACACTGACCCCGTTGGCAGCTGCCATCTGCACAATGACCTCAATAGCTGTTCGGTTGAAGAAGCGACCGTCTCCCCCCACCACCATGGTTGATCCCTGGCGGTCACGTAGGTCAATAGAGGAGAAGATACTCTGGATGAAGTTGTGTAGGTAGTTCCTCCTGGACTGGAATACAAAGACCTTTTTCCTGAGGCCACTTGTGCCGGGTCTCTGGTCGGGGTAGGGGGCTGTAGGGAGAGTCAGCACCTGCAGAGGACTGTTGTCCATTGTTTCAAAATGAGAATCCAACCTAATGCAACAGCGTAGAGAGCCAGGGAAGCTGTTGTTTAGAGGGAAATCCCCTGTCAGTTGACATGGGGAACAGTACACAGGGGCAGAATGGGAGGGTAAAATCTTGACTCCTCCTATTATTTCACTGGAAGCACAGGATACTTCTGAAGCCCAAAATAACCCTCCAAACTAATGTGTGGTGCAGAGGCAGGGGGAGTAACTGAAGACGCTCCTTCACACATGTGCAGGGAGATCACTGTCAAGGCTGCAGGGCCAGTCACAAAGAAGTGTGTGTGTGTTTAGGTGTGTCTGGGTGGAAGTATTGAGGCGTTATGGGAGCGATTTGTCCATCTGTGAGCGGCTGCAGCTGTGCTCGGAGTAATGATATGCAAAAAGAGGGATGACATCTCTCATCGAAGATGCACTTAGCGCTATTTTAGTAGAGGATATTTACCCTTTCTTAAAGCTGAGTGTGTGAACAGAGAGTGAGAGGAGCAATTAGAGAGTCACTAGAAGTACATACTGAATATAGATGTGGTTTTAAGAAAGCATCTGTTTACAAAACCAACATAATTTGTCAAATCTAATTGTACATGCAGCACAATCAAATCAGAGTGGAAGGTATCTGCATGAGACAGACCAACACTGCCCTCTAGAGTTTATTAAGGGCTCCTAACAACAGCACAAAAGAGTTTGGCATCACAACCTCCCAGTGCATTCTGAAAGTTTCAGTAAGTAGTAATAGCATGAATGTGCATTAGTCATTAATTTACAAGACTTTGTCATGACAACAAAGTTGATGTATTTAGTTCAAGGATGACATTACTCTGGGCCAAGTCTCTGTTGACATGGAAAAACCAATCTGTGGCCGACCAAGGTCAGGACTCAAGCAATCTACAGCCCACAATAACAAACAGGACACTATATGAGTTTGTCTTGGTCAGTGAGAGTTTGATCAGGGAAAAAAAGGTTTTCATTATATTTTCAGTTACGGATATCCACACCTAAATGACCACTACCATTATATGAAGTCACCATCATACTTTTATTTATTTAAATTGATAAAACATAGCAAATGTATCAAAAATAGAGTATGTAAAGTAAAGATGAGTGTTATCTATAGCAGTGGTTCCCAACCTTTTTCGCCTTTTGACCCCTCAAAATGAAGCAATGTTTACACAGGATGCCATTACAGTTGTCCATGAGTTGATTACTGTAGATGCTGCCCTTGTTACATTTAAATAATATTTGAGAACAAAAGACGTAAGTCTGTACTAGTACTTCACAAGATAACCAATCAAAAAAGTCAGAAGAGTCCACTATGTAGCCGAACTATGTTTTGTAATCTTTCATTTCCTTTAATTCTCTCCCGACCCCCTAGATGTGTCTTGTAACCCCTTCAAGGGGTTCCCCCCCTCCATGTTGAGAACCACTGCTGCATACTGAGAGTCAATGTGACCCAATATAAAAACTGTTCACATATGGCTGTACGTTTTAATTTCTTCTCCAGAACCTTTGACCTCTGAGATACAGTGAGTGAAGATATATGTTATGCTAACTGTATTTCAGTATATTTTACATTTCACAATATGTTTTAAAGTGTTCTCTTACATCAGAGATTATCCTACAATAAACAGTAATACATTCTTCTGGCTTTCTCTGTTTAGGACACAACAGCACTCACAACACTACAGAATTGTAAAGCTTATTTAGTGTCCTCGGTGACTGGCTTTAATCTACTGGGACTTGACACTCAGAGGAAACATCTTCCTCTCTGCCCAAGCCTTCTTAAAGCATGGCTGCCACCGTGAAGCACTGCCAAGACTCTCCTGAAGAGGCCACTGTTTAATGCAGTATTTTCACTGGAGAATGTTGGTACAGGATCACAGAAAGACTCCTGTCTCAGAGGAAGCTGAAGTGGAGGAGGTGGTGCTGGGGGAAGCCACAGGGTGGACAGAGATCTGGGTGAGCTTGAGGGAATAAGAAGCCTTTTGGCCCGGCCTCCATTGAATCCCTCTCCTACGCTCTGAACGCCCCTTAGATCTCATGTGGAAATATCTCCCATTCAGGTTGGCGCCTCCGCAGGCGTTGAACCACCATCCACCTGGAAGATGACAGAAATTACATGTTGGGCAGCTGATACTGGATGACAAGTATTCATTAATCCCTGTCTTTGCATCACATGAGGATAAACATGTCTACTACATGCACGTCTGTTGTACCTGTGTAGTTGTGGGCACAGTTCGAGTCCTGGTGGTTATCATTGTCCCTGTCCTTGGTGGAGAACATCATGCCTGTGTGGTTTTTCATGGGGTCCGGCAAATCGCCAGACAGCTGCGTGAGGTGAATGGTGTAGTTGCTCTCTGGACCATTAAGGTAAAATCTGTATTCGATGAAGCGCCTGCCCTGTTTCCAGTCTTCCAGGTGGATGTGAAGGACAGAGTTGCCCTGAGCAGTTAGAGAGTGGATCTTCCTGAGACCCAGCCAAAACTCGCCTGTGAGAGAGAAATCATTAAGAGTTCAGACCTGACATGACTTAACAAGCACCTCTGAGAGGTGATGAACACAAACTTACAGGAGTTATAAAATTACAGATGTTATAATCATGATATAAGCCAAGTAATTTTGAATTTGAATTTTGAATTCCAATATTAGATGGATAATGGCACTTAGAGTCTCTCACCCTGAAGATCTCCAAACCCATTTTCATACTTTCCCCAGATTTGATCAAAATTCACTGAACCATCCTTCCTTCGTTGGATGACTGTTGCTCCATGGTCTAAATGGAAAAAACAGAAAAAACTGACCTTGACTTAATTGACATTTTATCAACAATAGCTATTTAATATGTTTACAATCTGTAATTAATTCTCTATATTAGTTTTCATTGTTAGTGGCGGAGTCCGCCATTCCCATGTTGGATTCAAATTGCTTTCATATGTATGAGGGATTCACAGGAAACGATTCATGCACGTAATCCAGCGTTACCGTAATTTTATATCACTGATATCAGCCTCACTGTTCACTGTTCATTCTCCCACAGCTGTATCACAGCTGTATTAAGTTAGTAATAATGCAAATCCAACATTTGCTACTGCTGCTGCTTTACATTAAGGATTACAACTTTAAGTAGCATAGACAGTAGGACATAACAAAGACCAAACAACAATTACAATGTGATCCTTAATTATGAAGAAACAAATTGTAGTCGTGTGATAAAGTTTAATTTTTGTGAGACAGTACAGTACCTTTGCTCATGTCACAAAAGGCCATGAAGGGCTTCGTTCCATTGGGTCTGATGGCATAGACGCCACTGACTCGCTCCCCCCTGTTGAACAGCTCACTGCAGTCTGGTGGCAGATCTATTTAAAATTGATCACAAACTTCATGTCAAACTTGAAACTGCCAGAATAAAGATTAGCTGCAAAACGGTAATGTGGAGAAGAGAAGTACACTTGTGACTAGAGGGTCAACAGTTCATATCAGCAGCATTAGCAGGAAAAATGTGTGCAGGATCATCGATTGCTCAGTAAGTGCTGAAACTGTGAATGTACCAGGCAGCTCCCTGCTGTAACTGCACAAAACTGTATGAATGTGAAGCAGAAAATTTATTGAAATTGTCTGGACACTTTCTTAAATCATCAGCACTGACACAGTAAGATTGAATATGTAACCTTTGTGCTTGCTGATATACTGCATGCCATGGCAAATAAAAGATACCAAATTCGAATATAACGCTCAACATTTCCTCATGTTTTATTATCCATCTTACTCATCATTTCGGCGGTGCTGGTAGAGCTTGAGGTCAGGTAGGGGGTGAGTGTTGGTGCTTCACTGTTGAAAATTTCAGGCATCCTCTCAATGGTCTCTTGGGTCAATGTGTTGGCTATAAGCTGAGGGGAAATAGTTAGAGAAACACTTAAGCTTGCAGACATAATCCTCAGACTGACTGGGGAAATATTGTGGATTGAATAGCAGTTCCACACATAATAAACTTTGGGTTGTTATTCTGCAAAAGTAGAAATTAATCAACGTTTTTGAGATATTTTACAGTAACAGTATGAATTTTCAAGACCAAGGGAAATGCAAATGTATTATATCACTGGGGCACTGGCTGAGATTATTAAAAATATGGACAGATCCTTCATCATGTCTGCACCCACCAAAGATTCAAAGTCTAAATTATATAGTACAGCACCATGACTCCATTAAAGTTTCTTTCTACCAGCACATTTAGTACAATGCCATGATGATGACAGCTCATAACTCAAAAGCAGGCAAAATAATCTTTGGAAACGTCCAGAAAAATGCAAACTAAAAGCCAATTTGAGTGGAACTGCGAATCCACTCTGACTGAATAAGGGACGGTATGAAAATTATATTTCATCTTATAAATAACCCTAACCTTTCTGAGCATAAAATGACATATTTTGGCAAACATAACAAAATATTCCACCCACTCTATTTTTGAATAAACAGCTGCTAAGTAAACCGCTGTTATAGCCACTGATCTGCAATCTGCTAATGAACTTGAGCACTGCAGTATTTTTCCCCAAACCCCGGATTCCACTTAGTAAAATATATATATGAATTAGATCAGATTATGCTAAAGGCTGATATGTATGAGATCAGATGTCTCTTCGTTCGTCAAATCAAAATCAATTACATGACACCTGAGTTGCTTGGCGGGTGTGTTAGAGACATTTCTTTCAGACAGTTTCCAAAGAATGAGGCGTTAAATATCAAAATGAAAGCCATCTTTTTTTTCTTTTTTTTTCTTTTTTTTTGTTACAATAAATGTCACAAGGAAAGAATTAATCTGGGTGAGAACATTTGAAAAGAACACAAAATTCAGCTACTCACCCTCAGCAGAAAAAAAAGCACATAACCCTCCCTCTTCTTTGACCCCCCCTCCCCCTCTAATAACTTTTCTACCGTCCCTAACATTTACCTTTTCCTCCAGAATCTTGATCTTATCCCTCTGGTGGTTGAGCTGGTCACTCTGCTCCCTCACAGCCTTCAGCAGCTCTGTGATGCTCTGCTCCTGGCTGTGGATCACCTCCTGATCAGGGAAGAAAGTTGGAATCATGGGAATTATATATTATATATTATATATGTTATTTAATTGTTAATATTAAACACACATACTCTGACTCATATATATATATATATATATGAGTCATATATATNATATATATATATATATATATATATATATATATATATATAGCAGTCATATATTAGGAGAATAAATGCAAAACAAAGCATAATTAATAAGAAAAATACACACTGCTTCTTGCTAGTGTATTCAGAAAGCATATCCTGACACCTTGTTAAAAGCTTGTCTCCACCTAATGTTAACAAAGGACCATATGACAAATGAGTAATGGAGATTTGCTTCGGCTTCAAAAAAGTCATTTCTTTCTGTTCTAATCGCTGCCTGTGCAAAAAAAGAATAGGCCGCCCGAAGAAAAGGTGCCACCCAGAAGGAGTTAATGCACCAGGATTTTAGTGTTTAGTGTTGCATAACTAAAATTATCTTTCACAGGCAATTCCACCTCAGCAACAAGTTCAGGTTTTCTTTCTCACAACAGGTGACTCACCCTCAGGCCATTGATCTCTGCCACTTGTTCGCTCGTCACCAGGCCGTGTGACAGGCTGCTCAGCTTCTCCTCCAGGCCTTCCACCTTGTTCTGCAGGTGGCTCTTCTCCTGCAGGATGCTGTCCACTTTGGAGCTGATCTCAACAGACAGGCCCTTGATCTCTTCGTTATTGGCCTTCAGCACCACGGTGGTCTTCTTCAGCTCCTCCTCTTCCTCTTTAATTTCACTGGCGAGCACTGACAGCTGGTAAAACGAGCGGTCAAAAATGTTGAGCTTCTGGAGGATGTCATTTATCTGTCCCTTTGTCTTCTGCACAAACTCCCGCAGGCTCTGGCCCAGCTGGAGGAGGCCGTTCGCCAAGAGGCGCACATCATCCAGAGCGGCAAAGCGGGACCGGGTTTCAACCGGGGCCTCGGGCTGGAGGACAGGTTGCTCCTCTTTGCTGCAGAGGGCAGGGACACAGGCAGCAGCCAGGAGAAACAATGAGGCAATTAGTGTAATTCTCATGTTGTTGTTGTGCTGCTTCTCCAGCTGTTCATCTGTGATGTCAGGGGATCAACTAACAGCCCTCTCCCTCCGCGGTGACTGGACAAAGACCCGCCGGGTGAAGATCCTGGGCTTTATACACTGTCTGGAATCAGGTCAATGATTAACCTGTTCATCTGATCAATATCTGCATGGGTGATGTTGTTTCCTCCTGCTGAGTGGACTATTGAAAGTTGGTTAAATTCAGCTACATTCAAATTTCAATGGTTAGTTTTGATATTATCATCAGCTGGAATTTTTAGTCAACAATCAAGCGTCAGCAACAGAATGAGGAAATTGAAAGATTTGACAACATACTTGAATGTTGTAGAATTTATCACACATTATGGTGGAGCTTTTCTGCAATACATACGCTCAACCCACCTCTGAATTTAGCTCCATTTAAACTGAATATGTAACTTGCACCCACCAAGTTGACTTTACTTACAGAAGAGTCACTTCATTTGTCATGTGCTTACCACTGCAGCAATGATAAACCACAGTTAAATAACAAATGACAGATGCATATTCATTTGCAGTGACTCTGTCTAAAGTTGTTTTCCTCGGAGCTGGGACAGTGTGACACAGTGTTTTCAACTGACCTGTAGTTACCTGTGCTGACGCCACGGCGTGGCGTTATTGTTGCGAGGCTGGTTTATTTTTAAACAGGAAGATGACCCAGTTTACATACAGGATCGATTGAGAAATATGATTTACAAGCTTGTGGTTTTGCAACATTTGGTTTCATTTTGTTTGTATCCAGTAGTGGGTAAGTATAGATGCATAATATCACTGGGGAACAATTATCTGTTGCTCAAAATGAAATCAAGCAACATTCCAGTGTAAATTTAAAGACAAAGATGCTACCTGAGTCAACATGTTGCCTCTTATTAATAAAAAAAAAAATTGCTTTACCTCCCTGCAGTGAAACACCATTTCATTCAGTAGCTTGTAAGAAAGGTTGACCTGTATTTCTGTAGCACCACACACACACACACACACACACACACAATGCAAGAAAATAAGTGGCTGAATTGTGGTGCAATTTAAAGTGGAAGTACTGTATGAGGTGAGCTATAACCTCCTGCCCACATAGGGTGATGACCTCTTTATTTCTCTGTTAAATGTTAACTACCCATATGAGAGCAGGGTTGCATGAGCCCCGCAGTGTGTACACAGTAAACACGGTCCACAATCCTGACTTCAGCAAGGGGCCCTGCTTTCGGGAAGGTAATATGTGTGGGTGACCATTGGCCCACGTTTATGAAACCTCAGATCAGCTGCGTCAAAGAGTAACCAACATACAGAATAAGGGGCCGTGGGGAGTGCAAGGGGGGGTGTGTGATAAACAAAGGAGGGGGAGTGAGGCAGTGGCTCTACTTGTACAAGGGTTAGAGGTGGAACACTGAGCTCATGAATACGTATTTACATCTTTTACTGTATGAGAAGCTGGTTCTACAGACCATCAAACCTGGTGGTGGAATTGTATACCCACACATAGGAAGATTACAAATGAATTGTGCTTTTTCATTTCTCAACTGCTTTCAACTCCATTCAGCCTGTCCTGCTCAGGAAGAAGGTCTGTGTCATGCACACAGTCAATGCCCTGGTTTTTTTAGACAGTTTGTCTCTTTCCAGAGAGCGGTGTGTTTGTCGCACCTGCCACAAAATAGCGCAGGGATGAACAGAGAACTGAATTTACCCCCGGGGACCAATAAAGTCTTATCTTACACTTTTGGGATCCCCACTAGAGCAATTAAAGAGTTGTCAAGTTGCCATGGGAATTTCTTTCTGGCATACAGTACACATTCTATTTTCAGGAGCATGGAAGGAGCTCTGAATAGATTACACACAAAATATACAGACGGGTGACAAATTAAAGGACAAACCAACATAAAGTGTCCCAGTAAGTTGTTGGGCCACCACGTGCCGCCAGAACAGCTTCAGTGCTCCTTGGCATTGATTCTACAAGTCATTTTCATTTTCATTTTCATACTCATCAAACCATTTAGTGACCCCTCGTGCCCTGTGGATGGGGGCATTGTCATCCTGCAAGAGACCACTCCCATCAGGGTAGAAATGTTTCATCACAGGATAAAGGTGATCACTCAGAACAACTGCCACCGGATCCCCTCACTGTAGGGTTCAAGCATTCGGGTTTTTCCTTTAATTTGTCACCAATCTGTATATTTCCCAACGGTTTATTTTGTCCTAAGATGACACTAAATATCAATATATCAGTCTTACGTGTGCACACTATGACCCTGTATGCCAGTGATCCCACATGAAGTCCAAACCCCATGGTTGAAAAACTTTGTATGTTGATCTGATGCAGCTACAGAGAGTCTTCAAAGCTCTCTTCATCTACCTCAGGGGCAAAATGAATGCACCTGAGGTGTTGTTTTCTGCCAACAGCCATCAGACGACTGTACAATGCTTCCTGCCTGAGCGGCTCCTGCTGGAGGGCGCTGAAGCAAGTCTACTGCAACATCTATTCAAACTCCTCTGTGTTGCCTTATGCACACTGGACACTTTGGACTGATCTGTAAGTCATTTGCTTCTAATATGGAAACATTTCTCTATGCAATTTCCTTCCTCCTTCCATTATAACAATATAATGACAGTGACATTAAGAACAAATGATAATGCAAATGCATTTTTCTTTCTGTCTCCCTCTAAACATCGGACTAAATGTGATTTAGTTTAGTGAAATTTTCCCCTGCAGGTTTTTCCCATCATGATCAGGTTTAGCTGTTACAGTAACTGTTGAATTATTTCACAATACTATTTATCTGCTATACACACACACTGTTTACTTGCTTATTCAAACTGCCAAAGCCAAACAGATTTTTGTTCAGTTGGCACATTTGTCGTCAATCCACATTTACTGCAGTCTTGCTCTTTCTGCTGTAGATGTTGGTATGATTTCTCAACAACAACACTTTACATTTTCTTGGCTTGTTGTCAGTGAACTGGGATAAACTGTCAAAAGTCAGATTCCAAAAGTAGATATATGCTATTTTTGAATATGTAGATCAATATTGAACACCACTAAATGCTAAGGTACTCCTAGGACATATAATCATTAAATATCAACCTTTTAAGATTCACTTATATTTATATTTTCCTCAAACTCACAATAACATATACCATATAACATGTATATATGAGTTACATTTAGGTTTTCTGTCATGGAAAATGTAAGTAAGTAATTTAGGTAGTTAGTAGATGATTTTTAACAGTGGTTTTGACAGTAATTTGTCAATAAACAAACCTTGACTCACGTGGACATTGATGTTATTGACAGATTTGACTGAGAAAAGGAACTACTTTTCATCTTCAATTTGGTTGTTTAGCATGTTCCACAACTTTCTGCCACAATTAGCTAAAATACTCTCAATGATTTGTATGGCACAGATCAACTGGTGAACTATACCATTCCTAAACATATCCTACGTACTGTAGCCTCAACCTTAATGTAAACTTTAACAGTAATACTATATGGCCTGGCTATAACCAACAACTGACATCTATATGTTCAAATGAATTCCAGCTGCTTTACTTAAGACTTCTGCATCTTTAATTTTAAATAACCTCAGCTGTCAAGGGTCTGTGGCCTTCTGGTCAAAAGGATGGTCTTGATTCATAGGTCACTGTTACATGACTACTTGCGCTGTTTCCAGTTGGCCAATGCAGCTCCAGTACAACCTGTAACTCCCCTGACCACAAGCCACAGTTACATAACAGACATCAAATGGGGGAAGATGTCGGACAGACCTTTAGCTGGACGGATCTACTTTAAACTTCTCCATCTGTTTTGTGTCAATTCAGTTGTCCTTTAAATGTCCAACTCCTCAAAGCAAAATCATTGAGAAAAAGTAAGACAGCGTATAGATACTGACTGATTAATTATTGGTAAGATTGGCAAAATGTTTAGGATTATTTCATCAACATAAAACTTCAGTCCCTTTGCAGCCTCCAAAAACATCACATGATTTTTGCTAAAAAGAGGACCTGCCTCTTGGCAGTGTTTCTCTTACCTCCAGCTATACTTTCCACCGGGAGGCAGCTTCCACAAGTAATAACAGTGAAATGGGTGGAAAATTAATACCCTGCAGCCGACAAGCCTCGTGCCTTATGCATTTCACTTTGTGGGCCCAAAACGTCTATTTGTATAAGTTGATAATTAACAACTCATATTTCAACTAATGTTTTAAGTATATTACAAAGTTAATTTATACTCCACATTTCTCCTCAAATGTGATGCAACTCTAAATCTTTCTCTGAAACTGCCTTTGAGAACATTTTTGCCTTTTGGCCAAGTTTTCTGCTGTATGTGGTCAGTTCGTCAGCAGTCATTTGTCCAATAAAGACTGTTTTTTCTCTCTCTCCCTCCCTCGAGTTAAACCACAATCCCTCTCGGAGTCAGTTGTCTGCTTGGGTAATGGAAAAGGAGTATTCCTTGCTAATTCTTGCTAATTCCTTTTCCATCCATGGTGGGGCACAAGGCGGTGGTTGCAGCTCCTTGAGCGGCTCTCCCGCTTCATCATGTCATACACTTCATCAACATTGCCCAGTTTATTTTGCTTTCAAGTTAGGCTCAAGTTGGACGCTCCCTGTGACAAACAGTTTTCACTGTATGGTACATACTGTGGGCTATACATGATGGGAAAGACATCTCTCTCAAAATGAGCCAGTTGCACCCCAACACAAACATAGACACGATGAAAATAAATGTTGAGAAAAGAGAGAGAGATAAATTGTAAACACAAGGTATAAAATAAATAGAATCTATTCAACAGTTGTTGAGACACACATAAAACCACAAATGTGAACCTCATGGTGGCGCTAGAGGTAAAGGCAGAAGATTACCAAAGTCATTAGAATACATCATCAGGGATGTAAAATCTGAGTTATTTCACTGGATAAGTAAAAACTTTGACCTGGGGAAAGTCAGGGGATCACCAAAGTTAGTAAGGGTCATCATCTGGGCACCATGAATGCCCATATCAAATGTCATTGCAATCCATCAAGTAGTTGTTGAGACAGTTTACTAAGAACCAAAAATGTAAACATTATGGTGGCACTAGAGGAGAAGTCAGGCGATCACTACAGTTGGTATGATTCATCCTCTGGAAACCATGAATGTCTGTACGAAATGTTGTGTCAGTCCATCTGGTAAATGTTGGTATATTTCACTGGACAAATGAATTTTTGACCTACTTGTAAGAGTAAATGTCTGTACAAATTTCACAGTAATACATCAAACAATTGTTGGGATATTTCTGTCTGGACCAAAGTGCCAGCAGTCTGACAGACATCCCTAGAACCATGCAGCTAACGTGGCTAAAAAGGCAATTTCACTTCTTCACAACACATTTGGTGATAAAGAACAGGCAATCAGGCCAAACTGTTGTTTCTTATTGTCCACTACCCTTATAAAGAGAAGCTTTCCTGGCATGACAGCAGTGCCCCAAAGGAAGATGCTAGGCACGGGTTGAAAGAGGATCCATGAAGAATGAAAGGTATGCACTGAGAGAATTAACCCCCATGGATGGCACCAAGCCCTCTACTCTCCCCCCTGTTTACTTGATTATAGAGGACAGAGACCACATAACACTGGGTAGGGTTACACATTCTGAAAGAGGGAGGTCTATGAGGCACTGCGTGGTCACCGATGTTATCTGAGAGGATTATAGACGGTACACAGTAAGGTGACTCTGGTACTTTCTCTTACTTCATACCAGATGCTCCATATTTTGACATGTTGTCACCAGGGTCCCAGAAGAGCTGCTGACTTTCCCAGGCGGCTACACCTCTGAACTCTTACTGGCTGCTGCCTGAAGGAGTGGGTGTGGTTCTGTATGTCTAGCCTCCCACTTGTCAGTCTCTTTGGACAGGAGGTACCGTAGGAAGGCATGTTCGCAAGCCCCTCCCTGCTCCGTGCTCTCTTTTACACACAAGCAAACCCAGCTTCTGTTATGGCAGGGGCAGCACATTGGCATTTACCAAACAGCCGCGGCATGCCACTCTGCCTGACAGCACCTCCCTGCCTCTCAGGAGACAGACAGACAGGCTGAACTGAGCTGAGAGCAGACTGTAGAGGACTGTCTGACAAACACGCCCTCACATCAGCAAGACAAAGTGGAGGAAACTGCTGAACACATGTCACAAGGTAAGCTCTGGTTTAATATTCATCTCATATCTCTCAGCCAGTGGAGGACTGGTGGATTGGATAGTTAATCAAAGCCGAGATGCTGAATGCTGACCTTGAAAATCTTCGATCCGGGACCAGCTGATCTAAATTCAGGGTCAGAAAAGCTTTTGACTCTAAAGTGATTTAACAAATTGTGTGGAGTGGACCTCTGGGCCTGTGCTGAATACTAATCAGACTTTCATGGAATAAATTTGCCTTTTAAAGATTAAATGTAGAATTATATTTACATCTATATTTACACTGTACAGAAGTGCTCTAGAACCTACACAAACAACACATGTCCACATGAACACACACACAAGGCAGCACACTTTCTATTTTAACCTTGCCATGTTAACATACCACAGCTTTCTTCCTTGCGTGAAGCCCCTGGCAGCTGTTTCATCCTATGAGCTTTGGCTCCACATACCACACAATGAGGCTTAGATGCCACAATGCAAATCTGACCCTGTTGCTGTTGGACTATGACCAGGACAGCTCCAGTGGTCCAAAATCTCAAGACAAAAACATACAAACTGAAACAAAAAATCACAGGACTTGAGGCATTTCTAGGAAGTCTTTATGGAGACAGTGAGTGAAAAATGTGAGTTTAACAGAAAAAAGAAGGGACAGATAGAGCAGGAGAGGAAAGGGAGCTCGAGTCCAAACTCTTGGCTTTGGTTTCTAAATCAACTCTGAACAGAAGACAAGGTTTAGAGTTATGCACTGGAAAAACCGCCATCTGTACGGCCAAAAAGTGGATGAGAGGAATGATTTTTCCGGGAACAGAACATAGACAGGGAAACATGTAGATGCACATACTGTACAGACAGATGGACAGGAGCTGAGAAAGAAAGAGAGAGACAGAGGGAGGGACCCACAGATGGGCAACGTGCAAGAGCAGAGCTCTGTAACTTAAATCTCACTGTAAGGTTTCACGTTTGGGATTACGTTAATTGTCTCAAATTGTAGAAGTCAGGCTTCCACACATTATAGTGGTGTCAAAAAGTGGTTCTGTCCAAACCCAGAGTACAACTGTGTGGGTGGCTGGGACAATGTGATAGAGTATCCAAACTGACAGCTCTGCAAGTTCACCCCAAGTGAACCCATGACAACAGAAGAGCTGAATTCTAACATCAGCATGCTAACAGGTTTACAATGTCACTGCTAACGTGCTGATGTTTAGCAGGGGTAATGATTACCGTGTTCACCGTCTTATTTTAGTGTGTTAGCATGCTTGCTAATTAGCACTAAACACAAAGTACAGCTGAGGCTGATGGGAATGTCATTAGTTTTACAGGTTTTTAGTCATAAACCAAAGTATTGAATAAAAATACATTTTGACCTGCTGGTGGAGATAAATGAAGGAATCAGGGATCACCAAAGTTATTACAATTCATCCTGAGGGGCACATGAATATGTGTATCAAGTTTCATGGCAATCCACCCAATACTTTTCGAGTCATTTCACTCAAAACAACAAATATCAACCTGTTGGTGGCACTAGAGGAAAAGTCAGGGGATCACCAAAGTCAGTAGGATTCATCCTCTGCGAACCACCAATGTCTAAAATTTCATGGCAATCCATCAAACAGTTGCTGAGTCAGTTTCAGTCTGGACCAAAGTGGCGGACTGACTAACTGACATTGCCATCCCTAGAGCACTGCAACATATCTTTGCTGGTGCCATCAGCGACTGAACCAAATGCTAACTGCTACTGACTTAAAATTGAAATCTGAGATGATCCCTTCGTCCTTATCGGAGGTTGAAGCATTTATCACGGCTTCACTGGGAGGTCGCCCCTCTTGCTGTGTCATGAGTTCATATTTAATTTGTGGCTTTGGTAAAGAATGCTGTGGATAGAGATGTTGTGATTATGAGGTTTGTGCTGATGCAGGAAGTCTAAAAGGTCTGTGTGAGAAGGGACACATTCACCCAGAGGAGGAGAGCAGCTGTTGTGGGAACACAAAGATGACAAGAACTCAATTAAAGGAGAACGGACGCTTGAAAAACTGTGACATTTCCTAAACTGAAATACAACAAGAGCTTTGGATGGACACAAAGGAAACCTTTATTTTAAAAACTCAAGAAAAAATTAAACTCACTCTGATGCTTGACTTTGGATTTAGTTCAATATGTGCAGAGGCAGCAGTACTGTAGCATTGTGCAGTACTGTTTGGCTGGGGCCTGTTTGGGGTAAGGCAAATATTTTACGTTTCATTTCTTGGGTTTCCTGTGAGGTGGGCCTACTGCTCCAAGCATACACAATTAAGACCTGTGCCACGGAAATGTGGAGAGAGTTAGGCAATGACTCTTGGGAATTGCCTAACCCTAACTCTGCTATATTGTTTCCTCTGTGGTAGCCTGGTCAGAAAGACATTTACAAGTGTGTCTATATTTACTGTAAGAAATTTGTGGGCTACAGCAGTCTGGATTTCACTTTGTTTGTCTGAGAGCAGGCAATAAATAGTCTAAAATTTAATGAAAGGGTGGGACATTTTGGGAAATGCACTGATTCACTTTCTTGCCGAGAGTTAGATGAGAAGATTGATACTACTCTCATATCTGTACGGTAAATTGGAAGCTAATGCCAGGAGATGGTTAGTTTAGCTTAGCATAAAGACATGGTAGCAATGTAAAACAGCTAGCTCTGTCCAAAGGTACAAATATCAGCCTACCAGCACCTCTAAAGCTCACTAACTAGCATGTTGTATCTTATTTGTTTAATCTGCAAAAAACAAAGTTTAGTTGTGATTTTATAGGGGCTTGTGTCCTGGAGCCAGAGTCAGGCTAGCTGATTCCCCCTGCTTCCAGTCTTTGTGCTAAGCTAAGCTAACTGTAGCTTCATATTTAGCATACAGATAAGAGAGTGGCATCAGTCTTCTCAAGACTATTTCCCAAAATGTCAATCAAGTCCTTCAACCAAGGCATTTGATTTAATTTTGTGCGATCACGTAGGAAGGTAGACATCTACAGTAATCTTGAGATGAAACACTTTTTTTTTTACTTCAAAGCACAAATGTAAGATAATTTTCCTGAAAGTGTTTCCATTTTTTTGAACTGCAGCCAGCCGCCTACACTCTCGACTTGTTGAGTGAGCCAGCAGTGAGACTGATTGAGATGTCTGCAGTAACAGGTGCTCTGCTGTACAGTGCTGGTTGACAGAGTCAATGGTGAATACACCCTCTGCTTGTAGTCAACATTAGGCTCCTTTGTTAATCTTAATGCGTCACTCTGGACATTTCATCACAGCAAAATGATTAATCTTGTTGCCCTCCCAGGTTGTCTGTCTACCTGGAGGACATTCATCTGAATGAGCTTCTATTAGTTTGTAAAATGCAGACAGACACATGTCTGGTCTAGTCTCTTGACATGTACTTTACTTTACACCCACATGTATAGGCTAAACTTAGACTTGTCAGATTGAGTGCTGAAAGATTCCTCTCAACATCATAAAACCCCACTGGCATAACAACATACACACTGTATCAGTTTCAGTGTATAACACATGTATCATGTTTCTGTAAGGGCAACAGAATAGAACATACAGTGAGAAGGAATTTTACTTTCTGCGTTTACCAAATCAAGAAAATTTTCACCTCAACTTTCAACTTTCTGGATTTAAATTGTAGTTTTTACAATTTTAGGCTGTATATTATTAGTCAAAGACTAGTTCTTCTAGTGTTTAGACGCCATTTAAGAACTTTGACTTCTTTTTTAGAAAGAAAGCATTTTGTGGAGAAACATGCTTTTATTCCTTAATATAAGGTATCGATTTTAGATCGCTACCAAAATTCATCATAGCAGCAACAGTATCAGAAAATGTCAAACAATTTTTTGTAATATTTGCACATCCTATATGTTAAACTCCACCCACCTGGAAACTAGAAAGACCAACACACTGTACCAGACATGATAGGCATAGTGTGCATGTGGGACCTGCATGTATGCATGTGCATTTTGCACCATGAGTTTTTGACTTCAAGTGTACATGCACATATCTCAGTGTTTGCGTCTTAGCTTCGTCTAAATGTACGCATCCGTATCTGTAATTTGCAGATGTGTTGCTGTTTATTGCTGGCCATCAGAGAGTGTGTGAATGCTGGAGGTCAAAATTCCCAGCAGGGCCATTTGGTGGTGTTTGTCTGTTTACTGCATAGCTGACATTGTTTGGGGCTGCGGCTCGGTGGCTGTGGTGCCTCAAGAGGACAGCAAGCTGCCACAGAGGCTGGTGGTCAGGAGAGGGGAGGGGAGCATGGGAGGAGGGAAGAGGTGAGGGTGGAAGGGAGAGACACTGAAAGAAGGAGGTAAAGGAAGCAATACTATACTACTATATATATAGAGAGAGAGAGAGTATAGACTATTCTCTATCATATAGACAATATAAGAAGGGAGAGTCAAGAGAATCAGAGGGCAGTAGAACCATGTACTGTAAAAATCATGCACATAGCAAATACTTGAAGTGAAACACGAGAAGAAAAGGAAGTTACAGTCAGAGACAGTTCAGTAAAAGTAAACCAAGGATCTGAAAGAAGGCTGTAGACCCAGTGGGAGGCACAGAGAGAGCAGGAAGGGAGGAAAGTAGTGAGTCACAACAATGGCTGTCTGTATTTGTGTCTGTAGGAGTATATTTTGCTCCGCTGGCCATAGCTGCTGGGCTAAACAGTCTCCAGCTATTTTCAGCTCTCGTCCTGGATGGCAGGGCTGTAATCAAGTGAACATCAGGCCTGCCACTGTTGAATAATAGCAGCCTGATGCATGGAAGAAATGAAGCAGTGAAAGTGTGAGAGAAACAGAAGTCTCTGGGACAAGAAGAGAATGAGCGAGAAGAAGAAAGAGAAAGTACTTGAGCGTAATTGAATTGAATGTTTGTGTTTTGTGCTTTGCGTTACATGTGGGAATACAAAAAAGGACTATTGCTGTTCAGAGTGATCTTCCATCTGGTCATAAAATTAAGACCAAAAATACCACAGCTAAACCTCAAGTGAGCGTCAAAGCCAAAATTCATCTGTTTTCCCCCTCAGAAATCATGAATGTGTTTATTATTTTATCAGATAACCTCACAATAACCGCTTCTGCCACTTGTAAAAATACCCTAATGTGTTTTCCACGTGTTGCTGGCTCAATTCAACCTTCTATTTTTGTTTTCTTTGTTTTGTCAGATACCAAAGGTCCAACCAGATAATGTGACAACAAATTGTTTGGACAACTGAAGACAAAAAAACAATGGAAGGACAAAACGGTACTTACATTACAGACTTTTACTAAATCAGACATTTATTTGCAATGGATACTAAATTACTGTTTTAATGTTTACAGGAAATATCTTGCCTCATAAAACAACAGAGAATGGAATTAAAGGGAAGCCCCCGTACTCAGTGGAAACCCCTTATGGCTTTCGACTAGACCTGGACTTCCTAAAATACGTAGATGACATAGAGAAAGGCAACACAATCAAAAGAGTCCCCATCCAGCGCCGGAGCAAGGGCCCCCGGGCAAACACTCTACCCAGGCACCTCAACCCTTCTGGGTGTGGCTACCGTGCGAGCCCCTGGGGATCTACTGGAGCTCTTGGCCCCAGGTCTCGACTGTCAGACACCCATCATCATGGCCACACTTCCTGGGCAAACGATCACAGGTCACCACTTTCTCCCACAGGGCTCAAATCCCTGGCTGAGATGGAGGCCAGAATCAAGGAGTTTGATGAGCAACCTCTGGGTGAGCACATCAGACCTCATCTCCTCCGTGCCACCAGTCTGCCACTCACAGTACTGCTGAGACAGGGATCGGAATCCACCGACGACCCCGGCAGCCTCCGAAGTTCGAGGGATCACCTTGAAGGAAGGAACACCTCCTGTGAAGATGTCTTCTACTCCTCAGACAGCCCTCGACCCCAGGACTGCTCAGGGCTGTTGAGGCGCCTGACGGAGGCCCTCGAACGTGTGGGGGAGCTTGAGATGGAGATAAGGGTGATTCCAGAGCTCAGGGCGCAGATCTGCATCCTCCAGGAGGAAAGAGAAAGGCTCCGTCTGGGCTTGAATCCACATATGCCACCCCCCTCAATGAATGGAAACGCAGACCCTTACACCTCGTCCCACTACGGCACGGTTGATATCAAAAGGCCTCGGCATGAAAGTCATATCATGTTTCCTAGACATCATAGCACCAGTCAAGATGTCTCTAATCCAACACATGAGTGGAGGACTAGTACAGATCTGGATGAGCTGCTGACAGTGACATCCCTGCAGGCTAAGGTAGCTGTGCTGGAGCAGAAGCTCCACGAGACTGGCCTGGAGCTCCAGAGGGCCTTAGGGCAGCTGAGGGAGCAGCAGGAGGAGAGCCGAAGGAAAAATGAGAAGATTGAGCACCTCATCAGGAATCCTGGGGTGTGGGTCCGTGCAGAGAGAGTGGTGGTAGACCAGGATGGAGATGAGACAGTGGTGAGATCCATTGAGCCATATAATAAAGTGTCAAGAAGTCCAGATGCATTCATCACTGCACGGACTGTTACCACAAACGGACAAAGAAGTCGACAACAAGACTCTGTTGTCGATTCTACTGAAAGGAGCCCACTAGTGTCTGTGGAACCTGGAGGCGCCTCAGATGACAGTATAGATACAGCAGTGGTTGTCCACCACATAAAGAAGATCAAGAGGCTCCTGGATCAGCAGTGGGAGTGTTTGTGTGCAGACCGTGAGTCAGGAGAGGAGGGTAAACCTCCAAAGCACCCAGACCCCAAAGTCAACTCTCTGCAGCAGGAGATGATGGGTCTTGTTGACATCCTCACCTCCTACTACACCCAGCATGGTGATGGTGAGAGATTCCAACATGGAGGTACTATAGTCCACAGATTGTTCATTATGTCAGTGTAATGATTTAAAGATTCAATCACACACATGTATTTTGCAGGATTGTAATTAATAGTCATAGTGGAAAAAACATAGTTTCAACATGAAGATACTAACAATGGTTACCCTCTGTCTGCATCTATTCAAGAGTCAACTAAAAACAAATTATGTAACTGAAAATGACTAACTACTACACATTGGCACTTCACACAGGCTTTGCCCTCTTACACACTATTTGACTACTCCTGTTAGAATGAAGCAAATTGGACTTCATGTTCTCGGGGCTTCATGTTGAGAGGCAGTGCTCTCACATTAAATTAAAGGGATATTAATTTCTAACGGTGTGGTTTGGACTTGGTTTGGGAAAGAAGAAGTCAGTCTGTTTGCTGCAAGGCACAGCAACCACTATAGTTGTACCTCATTTTTCAACTCTGCTGTGTTGCTTGGAGGTTTTGTATCGATTTATATTGATAAAAACATTAATTTCAGTTGGAACACATGATTGAACATAATTAATTCCCACAAAGGCTGTTTTTAGGTGTTTTGGACTGCTTTTATTTTCAGGTTTAGAGCTTTCCCCTCTTAAAAGTGTCATAAATTCCAGCATGCTAAGCTGAAGAGAATCTCTGAGAGGAGTGTGTATGTAATACACTTCTCTCTAAAAACAAATATAATGTCAACAGATATCCAGTGGGCATGTTCAGAAATTGAATTTATATTGCAAAAGCTGCACACATTATTGGTATGAAATATTTATTTCAAACTTTGAAATCTGACTTTGTACCTTTAAAACCAAACTTAAACATTTAAACTCTTTCTATCAATATACTATACATTTTGATTTTAATAGTTAGAAATATGATTTTACCTTATACAGAAGTCACTGAAGACAAAGTGGATGAGGAGCAGTGTTGCTATTGCTTTTATATAAGAAGGAGGCCCATTGGGGTTGAATAGGTTATCTAAATGTCAGAGTTGTGAGACGAGCCAGTGGAGCTCTGTGTAGTGCAAAGCCTGTGTAAAATAGAGCTTGGGTTGTTGTCGATGCTACCAGCCGTAGCAACTTAACAGCTGTATCAACACAGGAATAAGAGCACGTTTATGTGCGGACTTTGGCTGTTGTTGAAAAACCACAAGCTCATTTTAATTTCAATAAAGAAACGCTTTGTGTCTTCAGAAAGTTGCTAAATGTGTTTAAAGTCGTATCCACACATTTGTCTCACAGTCTTGTCAAAATAAAAGGTTTTTCTTTTGCTCCAAAGTCAAAACTAAAAAAGCTAATTCTGTTACCATTTACTGTAGAAGAGGCCACATCATGACATTCCTCTGTCAAATTCAGACCCATGAATTATCTGTTAGATGTAAACTGATGGTTGTAGTTGGTTTGTGTGACTCTATTCTTTATCAATGTGAATGATTTTTACTAAATATTTGTTCTTTTGCGTTAGCTTTTCAAGAGTACTAAGCCATAAACCATGATGAATATGTATTTCATCAGGAGCATGTAATGTTGTTCAGCTGTGTTTTGATATTTCATGATATCCTCTGTGTTTGTCTTCCTTGTAGCCTCTAAATCCATCATGAGGACAGACGGATGGGCCCGGACGTCAAAAAAACTACATTCTGGGGGTGTTAATGAAGGGTTAGTAAATAACTCTCTCTGACTTTAGCAACCTTCAGAGTTGTGATTATTGCTTAAACCATACTTTTGGTTGACAGACATACTAACTTGAGGTTATTTGAGCTACTGTTGTATGGTTCTGACTGAGAAAAACATCATAATTTCAGATTGAAAGATGAATGCCACTCCCTCTAAAGTTGTCAGTGAAAGGAGAAAAGCGGTGACTCCCATGTCTTCGGATGACTGACGAGCTGCAGTGAACATTTGCCATTTCCCAAAGCCTCCATGAGAGTTAACTTATTACTTTTAAGTTAGAATCAACAGAAAAGATGGAAAATGTGACTGTGACAGTTTCTACTAGGGTTTTCTGGGGCTCAGGGTACTTTTTGGCTTATTATTACCACAATATCTAAGATCTGTTTGGTTGTAATAACGTAACAGACAAATCTTGAGTCAACACAGTGAGACTTTTGACTTTGAAAATGAAGCCACACAGGCAATTTGTTTTGGCTTTTTCCTTTAATTTCCAGCTTTGAAGCTTTAAAAGGATTGGACTCTAAATATTGATCGTATTATCCTGAACCATATAACATGAATAATGCATTAGAAACCTCTTCCAAAAATCTTTGTCTTGTTCCTAAATGAGCCAACTCAGACGTTGCGGGGAGAAAATGGTTGATAGGCTTTAATGTTGATTCCTGATGTCGTAAATGGTGACAATAAATGAAAAGGAATATAGTTTTTGCGGGATTTAAACAAAAAGTGAACTTTGCAAAGTATGTCTTGAAAAATTGAAGAGTGTAGATTCATACCAACATCCGCCAGCATTTGGGTGGCTGATGTTTTAATTTTCTGCTCTGCTCTCCTTTCTTTATTCTTTTAAAGACGCAAAACAAGCGCAAGTGGAAATGTGGTTGGGCAGGACTGTGTGAACCAGAGCAAGCAGAAGGAGAGCAGCATCAGCCCTCTGGAGATGGCTGCTGCCCAGGTGGATGCAGACCCAGAGAAGAGACGGATGGAGGGAGAGAGGCAAACGAGCCCAGACAGACAGATGATATCGGGTGGAGCGGGATCAGGGCGGACAGATGGAGGCGTAGCGTCTGTGGAAGCTGAGGCTCCAGAGAAAACGGCCAAAACGAAACCACAGCCCCCAGGAGAACAGATGGACAGGAACTCTGGCTCAGAAACCACCACCGGGGGCAGGTGAGAGGCCCGGAGCAAAAGCCTTATCAGTGTTTGTTTGGAAAATGTAATTGTGATGTTTACTCTTCCAGGAATAGCTCCTGTGTTTTTATTTGATCTCATGGGAATATATTCCTGATGCTATGAGGCAAAATGTCTTTCTATTCTCTCTTTCCTTATGCACACATACACACATGCTCTTTCCTAGGGAGGCAGTGAGCACAGATTTTATGGCTGCTTGTCAGTTCCTCAATGATCACATGGACAACATGGATAACCCCAGTGATGACATGGTAAGCAGTCTTGATTCTTCCACTGAAACTTTCAAATGGCCAAATCCTTGAGATTAAAAGTTAGTATCCTTCCCCTCTTTTTTCCAGAGGAAGGCCCTAGTCGTGTTGTTTCAGCACTGGTTCAGTGCGGCAGCAGAGGAGGCTTCAGTGGCCAGCAGGTTGGCTGTGTACCTGAGAGAAGTGAAGAAGACCACACCTTCACTGCTGGCATTCTTGGTCAACCTGGCTGACGACAACGGCAACACAGTGCTGCATTACAGCGTGTCCCACTGCAACTACAGCATCGTCAGCCTGCTGCTGGACACAGGTATTGTGCTGCCGGAGTTATTGTACATGGGAACAGCTGGCTTGTAAATACTGAAAAAGTTGAGTTTTACTTTCTACTTTGCTTTACAGGCGTGAGTGATGTGAACCTTCAGAACAACGCCGGCTACACAGCAGTGATGCTGGCCTCGCTGACAGCCCCTGATGGCCCAGGTGGCATGGAGGTGGTCCGCAAGCTAATGGAGCTGGGCAACATTCACATTCGCTCCAGCCAGGTAACACCATCAATACTAACACAGTTTAAATGTAACTTGGGTAATTAACGCAGTGGGTTTTTTTAAAAAGATGTGGGCTTTTAGCAGCAGGGAGGGTCTAATGAAAGACAAATTTGAGTTGCATTATGGGAAATGTAGGATGCAGTGTTTCTGAAGCTTGACCCACACCAGGGACTAAAAATCACCATTCTTTTTTAAAGATTTGTCTTGATAAAAAGTACAATACTAATTTGCTAGTGTCCTTCTAAAATCTCTTTCAGCAAAACACTGAACCTCAAAAGATGACATGTTAAGTTCTGACATCTCGTTGAACAACATCTAAATAAAAGGCAAAGTAGGAAAGATAAATATTGTGGTTTTTAACAGATCTTTTCTGCCTCTGTCCTATTGTCTGTCCCTCTCCACAGACGGGCCAAACAGCTTTGCACTTGGCAGTGAGACACGGGCGAGTTGTGATGGTTCGCCTGCTGCTGAGCCGCGGAGCAGACGCTAACATCCAAGACAGCCAGGGAACCACGGCCCTGATGTTCGCATCTGAGAGGGGCCACACACACATTGCAAGGCTGCTGCTGGAGAGGAGCCAGTGTGACCTCACCCTGACTGACAAGGTGACACTGCAGAAAACCAAGTCCTATGGACATTTTACTTCCATGTTATCATCTTACCCTTTTACCAGAGAAGCAATAAGAAATTTTTGTCTTCATTTTAACTGCCATTACAGGCTACAAGTTGTCTTGTCTGTGGTATTAGTATGAATCACAGTTAACTGGACAAACAATTCTCAAAAAACAAAATCTACAGGCAGCAACCCATTAAATTAAATTTCAGTGCACAGAGTTCATATGATGACTCCAACTCCATTTCTGCTGTAAAATCCTGTTATATTTGTTAACAAAACGGCATTTCTACTTTTCTATTCACACAAGTGAGCACAAAAAGGAGCTTAGATATATGAAAGCTGGAATGTTTTGACTGACACTGTGTGGACGTGGGTGGACTGACAGTCTGGATGCGGCTGAATAGAGCTTTCCCAGGATTAATCAGGGCTACAGTAAGACAAATCTCCCTGGGCTCAGATGAGCTAATCCGCTAACAGTACCTTATCTGCCAGTCTGGAGCGAGTGGAGGCAGGGGAGAGAGCAGAGGAGAGGATGCAAATGTATCCTCTACTTATGACACGGTCTGCCTTTAAAGTAGAGTTTAAGAGAAAATAAAAGACCATCAACCACAGGCGTCCTATCTCGACTCTAAACCGTGTTCCACCTTGACACAAACTCAGATTAATTAGACTAATTAAAGTCTGAGGAAATTAAATCTTAACTCATTTATCTTAAGGACTGAAAATGCAACCTTGCACATACAGTAGTTTTGTTATTTAATCTGTCTTCCGGGAGCCTTAATTCTGCACCTTGGAACTATTCACATGAAAACAAGACTAAGCCTACAGCCATGCTGGAGGCTCAGTGAGGCTGTATTTCAGCACAGTGGTGCAACGTGAGCATGACAATGACAATGCTAACATGCAGATGTTTAGCAGGTATAATGTCTACCATGTACAGCACTTTAAGCGTGTTAGGATTTGCATGATAACGTTTCACTAAAAGCCTGGACTGACCAACATTGCCATCCCTAGAGCCACTCCGCTAGCATGGCTAAAAATAGGTGTTTTTAAGTAAGCCTGTGTCTAATGTGTCTAACTTAATACGGCTTCAGAATTTAAGATTTGTGTCTTGCTCTTAATTTCCTGTTTTTCTTTCTTTTTATCCCCCAGAGTGGTCGAACTGCACTCTCTATCGCCATGCAAGGTTCCCACGCGGATACGGCCGCCCTCCTGCAGGCCCACGCTAAAGCTCGAGCTCTGTAGTGCCGAAAAACTGGAAAAAGAATCTGCAGACATATGATCCTCTCACATGTGCTCCTGTCTATCTGAGGCACCTAGAAACCCAGTTTAATGTTGATGCTATGTGCTTGGATTGAGCTGTTGCTGCCGTGATACTGTTTCTGAATTCTGAACATCTGCACGAGAGTTAGCTTGAGTTTTGGGTGGGATGACATCCTTATACAACACTTTACATCATCAGTGAGTGAGGTAAAGCTTAAATGTGCTGTTTTTTATTGTCTTTACTGTTGATGTTCATAGTTATATCTGATCTCTGCACATCCAAATAACAGCTTAGCTTTGCAAACTATGCAATGAAAAAATATTTATTATGATAGGTTTATTGTATTGGTCACATGAATATGTTGGCATTTATCAAAAGGTCTGAGCTTATAATAAAAGTTTCACTATCCCAGGTGTTTTTAGAGGAAAATTACAGATTGCTATTTGCATTCTTGCAGCAGCGGAGCACTTTTTAAATAAAATGTGTGTAAAATATACGAAGAAATGCAAAATACTTGTCCCATGCTGTATGCCAAGCACATGAAAGAAAGACAAATTTTTGGTGCCAATAAACCAACCTGTTGCTTTTATTCATTAATTATTCTTATACTGATGTATAAACCATCTGTTTGTAATAAAATGACTGAAAACTGATGATATTGTGGTGCTTCAAAGAAGCAAACA
Source organism: Oplegnathus fasciatus (assembly GCA_003416845.1). Lineage (NCBI taxonomy): Eukaryota > Metazoa > Chordata > Actinopteri > Centrarchiformes > Oplegnathidae > Oplegnathus > Oplegnathus fasciatus. The sequence continues at coordinate 847,884 of NTHP01000139.1, read as the reverse complement.
TGCTCTTAAAAACGGTGGTTGAGCGGTCAGGCTGCACTGAAAACTCATTCATCAGCTTTGTTGCTGTATAGTGACGCACCTGACCAGCAGGTGGCACAGCTCCTCTATTTCACTATCGCTACTGTCAGCCAAATCAAACACAATAACACATATGCAGAAAGCAACAATGTACATAAATCTGGAATTCTAAAATGAGCATATCCAAGGGATTAGATCCAATCCCTTTCAAGTGTGACAGACAATTATAAACATGACATCCACCGAACTGTACTAATTCCACTGAGAGAGAGGACACAATGAAATTCACCTGCAATCCAACTGTATGGCAGCTGGAATGGCGTGAAAGCAGATGTGTTTGAGTGGCCTTTGTTCTTCTAATCCCTTGGGAAACCGTAAGGGCCAGAGCTTTAGTCTCTCTGCAAGGACTCGAGATTATGTTGGTGAGATAAGACAAAAAGGATTGAGTGTAGAGACGGGGAGGAGGCTGGATTTCTGTCTGACAGAGCAAAGCCACCTCATTTCCCCTGAGGATTTTTTCCAGCCTGGCTGACTGACTGTCCTGCTGCTGTAATGACCCTGAGCAAATATATACAGTATATCATCGAGGAAAGAGAGAGGGAAGGAATCAGCTGTTTTTCTGTCAATCAAATAGAGATAAAATACAGAATGCAAGTATGGAAATCAGTACTGCTCTATCAAACGAAGCACTATTTGCTTTGAATGGGTGACCCATGTTTATAGATGAACCACAGAATGAAAGCATTTTGGCAATATGTATTCATGTGTAGGCATAGGCTATGTGCCTATTTCACAGATGTATAGGTGTAAATACACCATCCCCCACCCAAACAGGCCTTCACGCCACAGTGGATAAAGATGTTCATCTCAGCCTTCGTGCAGCAATGAACACTTGTGACACCTATTTGTCTGCTGCAGGAAGCCCTGAACTAATAAAAAATACTTACTAGATAATATTCTAATAGGGGTACATCAAGGAAGAGTCTGAAGGCATTTGTCCGGCTTCAGTTTAATAATGATAATGGACTGGATTTATCTATTCCGTTTTTCTGTCTGCTGATGAATCACTTTGTACTGTAAGTGGATGAATGTGAAAAGCAGCTCAGTCAAAGTGGACTCAACATACTGTAGGAGCATTTAACATGAAAAGCGACACTTGAATCCATAAGCAAAGAGACAGACCTACAGCCTTACTTGGTCTGGTATGAGCAGTAGCCTACAGCGGCTAATGTAATTAGCTAATGTTATCAAACACAAGAGAGATATTGCCGTATAAAAATGACATTATTCTGTCAGTTTGCTGGCTGTAATTTTGTTACATGCATCACGGGGTAGTTAGCACGTCAGTCACACAAAAGTCACACAAAAAGTAAACACTTCGTACCTTATCAGGAGACATGTTGTTTCCTGCTTGTGGTCCTGTTCCGCTAGCTCTCAGTCAGGTTGTCTGAAGATGAAGATGTCTTTAAAGCTGACGTTTCTTTGTCCACAACAAGCTGAAAATCACACACCTTTGACATATAACAACTATGGTGGATATAGCTAAAATGTTGGCAAACAAATTGTTTACAAATTCAGCAGACACTTAGCAACATTAGCATTAGCATTTATTTCAGGTGACCTGATGAATTTAAGTCCAGTATTCACACATACACTTACAACTTTGTTTTTGGTCTTGACCAAATCCTAAGGGAAATATTCTGGCTCTTTAGCTTTTAAATGCTGATCTATGTTCACTAGCTAGTCGCTAACTCTGTCTGTGTGCTGTTTGGTGCTGGGCAGGGTGCATACATACATTTGGTTTATCAAAGCTTCTGTGCTGCAAACAGCTGCCTATAGCATCTGGAAATGGGGTGTGGTGTGACAGTAAATTTGTGTGTCAGAAAACCAAAACAATGAGCTAAAACACTACGCACTGAAGCTCAGAGCTGAGTGGAAGAAGAGTTTGAATAAATCTCTGTGAGTTTGTCACTGTGAGCAACACCTTTCATATTACACAAGTTATTTGACCTTTTGTTAATATAAATATGACAAGTGCTGCTTTAAAGCAGCTAATTTAAGAGAACTACAAAAATGAGAGGAAACTCAATGTGCCAGTATCCTGTTATTGCCATTTGTGGCCCCAGTTCAGCATAAAGTCTCACTTTAAAGATCCTCAATGACACAAAAATATATTCTTTGAGGTCTGTGATATGTCTGCATGATAGCTGATATTTTGTAGAAGAAAATGAAACAGCACACATTAAGGAAGTTTTCAGTCAGATTTTATATATCAATATATAGAGATATTCAAAAGTAATCCATTACAGAAAATCAAAAAGTGGAACCAGTTTGGTCTTAATACAGTTCTTTGCATGTACAGTAGTTGGCTGATCCCTGTCCTTTTCATGAAAAATACTGGAGGAAAATGAAAAAGTAAACAAAAAGGCACCAAATAAACAAAAATCTATCATCTCATTAACACCGAGGTTGGGAAGCGTCGCAAAGATGTGAGAGTTTTTCGGGAGGGGACACTATGCTTTACGTGAGCTAACAAAGAAAAAAGGGTTGCACACTAAAAAGATGCTAAATGATGCACAGCAAGAAACAACACAAACCACTTTGGTGGATAATTCAGATTTGTTACAATCAGGGAATGCAGTGCGCTCCGTTTATACAAATAAATTAATATACCTGTCAACACTTTATCTAAAATCTTATGTACATCTTCTCTTTTACATAATTGTATAATACATTATCAAAAACCTTATGAAAACATATTTACAAATCAATGAATCAAAAAGCACCCTCAAAGCTTCTCCAGTGTCACACACTGTCACACACACACACAACACACTCGCGCACTTACACACCTGTGTATCCACACACCTTCATACACTGTTTTCTTCCATGCAATACACAATACAGAAGGCATTCTAAGAGGGTTGTGCAACAAAGAGCATACAAAACAGTTCAAATATGGCTGTGGGATGAACATTAGCACTCACATGCATAATAATGAACACACACACACACACACACACACACACACACACACACACACACACACACAAGCACACACATAGACTTTAAAGGTTTATGAATGGAGTAACAGTGTTAATGACGGGACTAAACCAGCAAGAAACATGTTCGCTGATAGGACAATTTGGTCTCAACCTCATTACATCAGAGTGAGATTTTTGTTTTCTGTGGTTACATCACATGATGGGTCTTTTTCATCATGCAGCCACCAGCTGGGCCCTCCCACACGGCGCTATCTGAAACTGTCTGCTCAGATATCGGCCTTCTCAGGAGGAGGAGGAGGGCATGCTGTGGAACCCAGCTCGCTTTTGTGAATGCGTGCGTGCATACGTGTGTGTGTGTGTGTTCTGGCTGGAACAATGAATGGCTGCATTGTCAGTTGGTGAGCAATTATGCATGCTGTTTGTGTTTTCGGAGGGCAAGTCCACATCGTCTCCGTCCTCTGGAGAACAGCATGAATTTGCTGTCACTGCACCCCGTGTGTATTTATGTGTGCATTTGTCACAGTCAAAAGCGGGTGATCAAATAAAATTCTTAACACTGGAGGATTTTTGTCAACCACATAACACTGCAGCCTGACTAAAAGCTGCAGTCTATTGCTTTTCTCAAACCATTTAACACCTAAACAAGTCACAATAAAGAAGACAGAACGCCTGCGTAAAATCCACTTCTCTCTTCATCCTCTCTGCTCATAGGTTTAAATACTGTATGTTTCTTCTTTCCAGCCCGCAAACCTGCTGCACTCTTCTAAATCTCTGGGGCGTTGGAGGTCAAATAAAAATATAACCCCTCAAATCAACCGTGTTCAGCTGCCCTCTGAAATGTTAGACAACTCACCCTTAAAGGCTCGCTTCTGAACCAGAGAGAGAGAGCCCATAATGTGGGTGGGAACCTTTCTTCAAAATCAATCGGAGAATGGAAAAATTTTACAAAAGAAAACCCATCCAGGAAAATGTTAACTACAAAAGACAGCTCCAGTAATGACATTTATGACATTTGTGATTGATTCTAACATGAATCTGTACAGATTGTCCCATCAACGCAGGTGCTGTCCCAGTTTCAGAGCTCCTCCTTCCTAAACAGTGCTCCCAGAGCTCCACGGCCCAGCGGGAATAACACAAAGCCCAAATTAATACATCAAGGACGAAACAGAGCCTCTCACTAGCCCTGTCACAAAATATAAGACACACATCACACACCTCACTCAGTTATCAATGCAAATAAGGAAAACCAGTCTGACTCCATATTCCAGTTTAGGTCAATGTTGGGAACACATTATAACACATTAATAATTCTGTGATTAATTCTCAGTATTTGCTGGAGAAAAAGTAGATCCAGCTCCAGCACAGGAAAGGTATGAAACTATTTTTCAAAGAAAAATGTCGAGCTGTTTTTCAAATGGAAATTGGCATAGGACATGGCTGTGAATGGCTGCATGTAACACTTGATGATATGTTGTTCGTCCCTTCTGCAAACTCAGTCCAAGTCACCCCTGACCTCACTGTGTGTGCGTGTGCCTGAGCGGCCATCTTCCCCCAGAATCCGCTCCTGTGGGTCACTTTGCAGTGGAGAGCATGGGCTGCTCTGTGTACCAGTGAGTCCCTGGATCAGGCATGCTGCCCCCAAGTGGCAGGGCGATGAACTGCGGGCAGGTGCCCCCTCCTGCTCCTACAACTCCCATGTTGACGCCCTGCGGGTACGGGTGGTGGTGCGCGTGGTGTCCCATGCCGTCAGTCCGCCCGATGTGGATCTCGTCCTCCTCGCCCTCGCCGGTGGTCTTGCGGTAGACAGGGTTGTCGAAGTTCATGCTCTTGGTGGAGTTGCGCCGCCAGTTGCGCCACACCAGGTAGACGCCGGCGCACACCAGGCCGAACACCACTGTGGCAATGATAGGAACTGCATGCGTTTAACACACAGCGGCAGGGACATGGGAAGGGGGGAGCGTTAACAAGGCATAAGTCCATGGCATGAGATGAGAGGCACAGAGAGGAGCAGCACAGGCATGCGGGGGACAGAGAGGGCAGGGGACAGCGATAGAGAGGTTGTGTGTGTGGGTGGCTCAGCTAAACATCGGGTCAAAGTCGGGTCATACGCCAACCAACAGATTTTTTAACACAGACTCCAAATCAGCTGTGTGAAGCGCCATTAGTGGCCTGTCTGTGGAGTAAATTAGTTTTAAACTATCCTTGGGGAACAAAAATTTAGACTATTACATTACATCATCCACAGCAAACGTGTCCTTGAATAAGCAATGTAATTTAATAATGCTTTATCAAATTACACCAATAAAGCAGCAATAAAGCTTTCATGCTTTATTGGCATCTTTTTTTCTCTCCTGGTCTGCCTGTTCACCTTATGAAGTATATAATGAGAGCAGGCCATCTGATCTAATTGGCTGACTCATTTTGTAACATTTTGGTGTTGCACTGGTTTTGCTTGTTTATACCTCAAATATGCACAGCAGAGTCTACGGCACTATTTTCCACAAATACAGAATGTGGTGTCGGAGCAGGACCAGCTTTACTCGAGAGAAAATATTTCCAATAATGATTATTCTAATTAAATTGTATTCCTCTGAAAGATTCTATTATCCAGAGTAACAAGGACAAATTTTTGGGGGGATTTTTTTAAATGTAATTCTTCGATGCTCTGACTTATCGCTCGCTGTCTGAATTGACAGTGATTGTCCAATCATCATTTCTACTATCAGAGTTTACACTCGAGCAACCAAAGCCAGTGTTACCTGTGATAGCGTTACGTTTGCCAAACACATTAGTGAGTCCTCACGAACAAGCCTTTTCTCTTGAAACGTTAAAAGTGAAAACATACTGTTTGAAAATACAAAACAATATACAACAGAGTTCTGTTAGAACAAACAGCAGTCTGATTGTACATTTTTCCATATCATATTTATAATACTAGGCCTAACTAGTTCTACACTGTAATAAAACAACAATGCTGTTACTACATGTCTCCTACACGCATGGGACATGAAGCTTTAGCCACAGTCCTTTAGCATGATATCATGTATGTAGCCATCAAGTATTACATATTGGCTATGTCTGTCTGAAATAAAGGACCCATTGTTTCAAAAATAACTAAGAATTTTGAGTGGTAAATCTGCCTCCGTCAGCAGTGTAAAATGCGGGAACAGAAAGCTTGACAGGTGTAGCAACAGTAACTAAGGGGGGCGGGGTTTAGCGAACAATCTCCATTGCATTGGTTTTCCACGCTTGGGCAAATAAAACCAAAACTATCAGGATGGCTAGATACCACTAGTGGAAAGTGAGAATATATTTTTGTTCATTTAGGTGCACCAACCCTTTCTGTGCTTTCTCACTGCATCATAGTATGCTGACTACACAGAGACAAAAGGGCTACTGACAAGTCTGGCGGTAGCAGAACCCAACACAACAACACAGTGTGAAGTGAATAATGCAGTGTGGCAGCAATGTCAGACGCACAGAAAATGACTCCTGAGAAACCTCAGCGAGGAAGACCTGTGGGCCAGGCTTCTCTCATCCCGCCACAGCAGGGTCGGCGTGAATGGACTACAAACAAGAGTGGCCATAGGCAGCAGGTAGACAGCAGCTTTACGCAGCCCTGCAGGCCTTTAATGTGGACAGACACACACAGACAAGAAGGCTCTGGGTGACTTACCGATGGGGATGACCACTCCCAAAACAGCCACTGTCAGGTTCTCGCCCAGGAGGAAATGCTCGCTTCCAGCTGAGGAGAGGGATGAGAGGAGAAAGAGGAGTGTCAGAGTCAGGGAGTCAGAAAAGACAGCAGAGCGAGAGAGGATAAGAGTGAGAAAACACACGGGATAAAAAATGTGTGAGAAATAGAGTGAGAGATGGGGGGGGGCAGGAAGGGAAGGGAGATAAAACAGAGAGGCGGGGAGCGGGAGATTTTGTGTGCGCGGCTCCGAGTGTTTTACAAAGAGAGACAGATAGTGAAAAAGAGGTTGGAATAAAAATGAAAGAGCGGGAGAAAAATGATGAGTTGCTTGGCATTTGCCAAAGTATGACCTTGACACTACCCCTGACATTCTACGCTTCATCCATCCGGGCTCCGTCAGGCTCCAGCGTCGCCTCACACCTCACACTAATTTACATATCACATGCTTACAAACACACTTATTTACAAGCGCATGCATGCCCTTGCATACATACAAAAGCCTACAGCCTACACAGAGCACAGTTTATGGAGGGAAAGGCGACATTTCCAAGGTACCTTCCATCACTCCTATTAAAGTCAGCCGAGTGTGGTTGTCAGGGCTTGTAGATATCTCACTTTAATGTCATCATTACAGTGAGGGTGAAGTTGTTAGCTACATTATGAGTGTGAGCAGGACTGCAGGATGTGGCACTTGGCAGGGGGTGAGGACGCTCAGGTGAACGCTCAGCGAATTGGGCCCCATCTCTTGTTAAATGGGCCACTCTCCCCTTTCCAAATCATACAGAGGACCCCAGGGGTCACGTGAAAAATGTTAATCACATAGTGCTGGATTTATGTAGTACTAAATGGAACTTATTAACAGTATTAGTATTTTCAGTATCTTCACACACAGGCAGCACTGATAAACATTATTTTGAATTCACCGCCCACTTACAGTGTTGAGAGACGCTGCTGTCCCCCGCAGGTGTGGTGGAGACGACCATAGTGGTGGCTGTGGAGTGGGAGCCCAGTGCCTTTGACTCTTGTGATGACACAGGCTTAAGCGTGGAGAGGGGTGTGAGGAGATCAGGGGCGCCAGAGGGAGCTGTGGTCAAGTGGGGTGTGGCGTCCGCCTGTGATACTCCTCCTGAGGGCAGTGGGAAGCCTTCAGCAACAGTCGCTCTGGTGTCAGGTGTGAATCCTGAAGGAGGTGAGGATGTCGGTGGCATGTCGTTTCTTGGTGCTGCTGCAAAGAAAGGAAGTGAGTAGACAGTAGAAAGCTTTAGCTCAAGACACTGAGTTATTGTAGATGTGTTAAAGCCCCTGGAAATATATTATGGTCATAATGTGGTTTCAAATCTGATTTTTTTTCTCTATAACCTTAAAGGAGTAGTTTAGGAAATATGCTTGTTCACTTTCTTGCACAGAGTTTAGATGAGGGGATTAATACCACTCTCAGTTCACTCCGTGTCCGTTAAATATGAAGCTAGCAGGAGACGGTTAGCTTAGCTTAGCATGACTGGAAACGGGGAAATAGCTCCGACCTACCATCACCTATAAAGCTCTACTCCTATTGTCTGTTTACATATCTTACATACTGTTTTATATTGATATATTCATTGATATTTCTGTATGAAGTGACACATGTGTTGTGGTCATCGGCATAATGGTGCTGTAAGATCCATAACAAACATATTTTAACATCAATGAGCTAACTACAAATCATCATTCACCACTCATTTGATTCGATACTTCAAGTACTTAAAGAGGGTGGACACAATAACATGAACTCAATGCACAGCAGTGCACTTAAGGTCATGCACTACATACTTCCTTTGTGAATCCTATGATGCTGAAATATTGAAAATGAAACATTCTTGTTTATATGTAATTATGGGAAAAACGACTGATCTTGGGTCAGTTCAAAGCAGCTGTCCCCTTCTTGGCATGACAAGATAACATGAACATCATATATCATAATGCACAAGCTACACAAATGTAGTGTTTGCTCCAGAGATGTTGTGTTAGATTGCACTACAGCACCTTGCACAGTGGTGCATGTTAGCCACCACCTGTATGTGTTGCTTAGCAACTATCTTTTTTTAGTTACAGGTTCAATAATTATGTTGCTTGGAGGGAACACATTTGATCATTTATTATTAATTGTTACCTACTACAAATAAAACATTTGTTGTTATTACTGTAAAGCACTTTGTAACTGTGTGTAGGAAAGTGCTATATAAGGAAAAGTCCCCTCTGATGACACTCCAAAAAAAAAAGAGCTTCCTTAAGTGAAGCAGAATCTGATTATCTACACAGTAAGCACTGTGGCGCTCTGCCCAACAAATCCCTTTAGGTGCTATTGATTACTAAATACTCTCAATTACCACTCATAAACACTGACCTGGCACACAGCCCCTCATATCAGGCCCCAGGTCCTGTCCGTCGGGGCAGGCGCAGGTGTATTTGGGCGAGTGTTCGGTAATCTGTGGAGCCTTAAGACACAAGTACTCACAGCCTCCATTGGCCACACTGCCCAGATTACAGCTGTCTGGGCCTGGAGACAGTGACAGAGAGAAAGAGAGACACATGGAGAATTACACAGTTATGGTTATATAAATAAGATTATCACTTATTCAACATGGGGAGATAGCAGAGAGACAGAAGAAGTTGCTGCACTTTACTGTCCCCCACTGTGAACACTGTTGAATTCCCTTTCAACAAAGCCCATTACTCTGCTTAAACAAACTCTAAAAGGATACAAAGGATAAAATCTGGCAACATACAGAATCTAGCTGTAAATATTAACCAGTTCCTGTGCTACTATGCCAGGTGCAACTCCACTGTGTTCATCCCAAAGCCTTGTTTAGATACAAACCAGGAAAGACTGGAATGCATGAAGATCAAATTGAAAGCCAGTGATGAAATACAGTGAAAGATTAAAATATAAATGGGCATGGACTATGTACTGGGAGGAAGAAATAAAAAGAGACAGACAGGCAGAGATAGATATGGAAACTGACAGACGAGAGAGGAAGTACACAGCCATCACATTCATGATTAAGAGCTGTTCAGTTCAACTCAAATCTGGATTGTCCTGTTAGAGAAAATCGGGTTGGAGGCAGAGTTTTGACAGATGTACCGCTGCTCCCCATGCTTTGATCACTCCACCACAGTCACAAGCCTCAACATCATTTATTCATGTGCCTGGGTCGTCGCGGACCCACGGAGGAAACTTGGTCACAGAGATGCAACTCGGCTCACACGATCGCGGTGAGGGGAGGAAAGTGAACAGACGTGCAGACACACATGCAAAGCCTCCCTCACTCATGCTGTACACACACCTTGCGGCTGTCGGAGCTGGTGGAAGACTACAATGTCATGGGGGTCGTTGAGGTTTTCAGCCAGCGTGTGGATGTCTTGACCCGTCAGCCTGTTGGCCATGAACACCGCCGCCCTGTCTCTGTCTGTCCAGTAGATACGATCCTGAAACACAGGGAGAATCATCGTCTTAATATGGGTGACATAGTTAAGTTAGTCAGGGTTGTGTTGGGCTTGAACCTATAAGAGCATATATTGACAAACAGCGCGGGTGGTAACCTCTGAAAGACAGAGCCACACAACTACAACTTATATCTAATCTCTACGATACACAGTTTAAGAAGATGGTGACTTTATGGCTTTTGGGAAACTTGGAAGTGTAAGCTTAGGGTCCTAGCTCAAATTTGCATGTCATTTTTTTTATATTATTCATTTTACATGATGTTCAACTTGGAGAGATTTTATTGATAATGATATGGGTATTAATTCTGTTGGGTTTGTTAGTAGTATGCTGTCACCCAGTCACCTGGACTGGTGCATCTTTGCTATCTTTAGCCATATTAGCGGCATGGCTCTGAGGATAGTAATGTCTGTCGATCGGTCCACCACTTTTGTCCAGACTGAAATATCTCAAAAACTATTCAATTGATTGTCATTAAATTTGGTCCAGATATTTTTCGTCATCAGAGGATGAATCCTACAGACGTTGGTGCTACCTTGACCTTTTTCTAGTGCCACCAGCAGGTCAAAGTTTTCACTTACCACTGAAAGGTCTCAACATCCAGGGTGGATTGGCACCAAATTTTGTCATGGTTCCCAGATGATGAATGACTTTTCCTCTAGCGTCATCATGAGGTCGACATTTGTGGTTTTAAGTGAAATGTCTCAACAGCTATTGTATGGATTACCATAAAATTTTAATTGTATAATCTGAATCGTAATAACTTCAATGATCCCTTAACTTTTCATTTAGCGTCATCACCTGGTCCACGTTTCAGTTTGTCTAACACCTTGGTTTAGCCTCAGCTGTACTTTGTGTTTACTGCTAATTAGCATATGTCAGCATGCTAACACACTAAACTACGATGGTGAACATGGTAAAGATTATACCTATCAAGCAGAAGCATGTTAGAAACAATGTTAGCATTGTCATTGTGAGCATTTCAGCATGCTGGTGTTAGCATTTAGCTAACTTAGCATTTAGCACCATTGTGTAAAGCCTCACATAGCCGCTAGCATGGCTGCAGATTCGTAGTCTTGTTACATCAAGAAGCACAATAGAAATAAGTATTGGACTTTTTTGCATATTTGTAGAGATTTGATGTCCTTCTACCCGTAATGTCAAATAAACTAAAATAAACTTAGTACATATTTTATATCTTTTTCCAAAACACAGTATAAAGCAATAAATCAACAGAATAAAAGATATTACAGTACGGATGGCTGAAAAGAAACAAAGGGACAAAATGACCTAAACAGAGAGAGCAGAGACATAAGATGTATGCTGTGGGAGAACAGACGGCGCTAATAGCTGTCAGTGCTTGGCTCAGAGCACTCCCATGTCTAGTTTATTTGAGGCAGAATAAGAGAGAAAATTAGCGCAAGTGAAATGTGCACTGACAAATATTTGTTACCACACATAGTGTAATTCATTCCCTTTTGCAGAAGAGAGAGCGTGTTAATTGGGCTTTTGAAGCAAATAATATGAGCATGAATGCATGAGGGAAATGCATGTGCAGATGTTTAATGGTAACTGAGACATGCTTTCATTCAATTGGAGCAGTGCAGCAGTAAGCAGCAGGCATGTGATGAATGGGGCCGTGACACTTTGTTGTGGAAGAAGATTTAATCTATCACTTCGTTTCCTTTTTACTGGCCTTAAGTGTCTGCACGTCCTTTCTGGTTTGTTACAGTGTAACATCTTAAACGATTAAAACACATCCTATTTAGATTGAAATATAGTAGCTCAAAGGCAAACCAACCATGCTTGTTGTTTATTAATTGATTTGTTTGCTTTGTTTCCCTAGTTCACTCCCTCAACAGTTTACAAAGACAGTTTTGGACTGGGGCTGACATTTTTTGTGGTTGCCTTAGAAACTACGAGCTGATCTCCAGCGAGACAACAGGCCTCGCCGCGTGAGTGTGTGTGTGTGTGTGTTCGTGTTGAGTCAGTCATTGAGTCACAAAGAGATGGTAATGTGATGTACACTACAACAAGCTCCACTCAATAACACTGAGCTGGTGAATGTCCAACATCCTGAACAAGAGGGTCACCTTGTAGTCACAGCAGAGCAGAGGGCAGAGAAGCCCCCGATCGATTATGTATTACACCAGAGGGAATTTATCATAATTTCTCTGACTTACACTACAGTGCTGCCTGCAGGGTGGACTAACAGCCGAGTATAGTAAAAGAAAAATCCTCAAGGTTATGCTTTGGACTGTTTAACTCCATTGGTATTTTCATTTTTAAAGGTTAAAACAGTGAGAAAAAAGAGAGATGTGTGAGCAAAAAGCATTTTTCTGTAACAAGAGAACTTTTTAGCAGCGGTGGAATGTAACTATAATGCATTTTACTTAAGTACTGTACTTAAGCGCACATTTTTAGGTACTTGTACTTCAGTTGAGTAGTTCCTTTTTCTGCTATTTTATACTTCTACTCCACTACATTAATTTGACATTTACTAACATAACTAATATATTAGAAGTGGACATTTATAGGATAAACTGCCTAACAGTATGTAAATAGTTTACAGCTCCACCTCCACCAGCTACAACACTAAAATGCTGATTACACATTAATGCATCAATAATAATCCAGTATAATAATATCCAGTATGACAATTTAACACAGAACGGGATCATTCTGCAAAAATGAGTACTTTTGCTGATAAAATTTCTGTACTTTTGCTTCAGTTTCTTCTGTTTTGATTTATAAAAGTCAAACCCAAATGGATATTTTCAAAAATCCATGCTTACTACTACTACTACTGAATGAAACCTGTATCTCTGTTCCCACAGAGACCAGTTCCCCGTGAGAGGAGTCCCACTGGGGAATGGCCCCTTGGGTGATGTCATTACCACCCATCTGAAACTGGCTGGGACTTTGCTGCAGTGGCAAAAAGCAGTGACATGCCAGACAAGAGTTTGTAAGAGAAAGTGTGCCTGCACACAGGCACAAACACACACACAAACACACACAACACAGAAACCACGAGGCAGCAGATTTGCAAGACTGCTTGGCTCACAACCAGATTGAAGTTTGAAGATTGAAGTTTCTCTGATGGCCACGACATATCACTTACACACACACACACACACACACACACACAAGGAAGCTGGCTGATGGCCAAAAGCATGAGTGTGTGTGTTGCTTTAGGCTGCTCTCTACTCCCTATAGCTGTCGTCTGTTTAGTATGCTCTGCCAGTCAGTCCCACAAGGGAAGACAGACAGCCCATACACATGGACACACACACACACACACACACACACACACGCACTGAGCATACAGTAAATTGAATTTAACAGACATTACATTCAAACTCACAGGCACACTGCAGGCCCCTGCGAGGCTGATGAGAGAGATGATATGATGAGATGTGGGAGGCTGGATGATCCTTGAAATCTATTGCACACAAACCTCAAAAACAGCCAGAGCGTAGGGGTGTCCCAGCCTCTCTGCAGACGACATGTGTGTTCTGCGGTGAGCTCCGTTCAGGTCCACACTGGCTATAAGGTGCAGCTTTGAATCCACCCAGTACAGACGCCTGTTGGCTACATCTGAGAAACACACACACACACACGGACAGGACTTTCTCAAGCTGAGTAGAAATTGATTGTCTTTGTGGTAAGCACTCGTGCACTCTGACCAACAAATCCCTTTAGGTGATATTGATTACGTTTTAAAATGTCAGATTCTCACGATTACACCACTGCAAGTTTTACTGTGTCGATCTATAACTTCTGAAACACTTCAAATATCACTCAGAAGCAACTGTGTTAACTTTATAAATCTATTTTTTACCGTCATCATTTAACATTTACCCTATTTCAATTACTTTTGACCTTTACCTATGATGAGTTAATTGAGTGCATTAGCTAATTTTCAGGACTGTGCTTCAGGCTTATTCAGCAACACACAACAACTGCCTGTGTAATATATAATGTAAGGACGAGAGTTTAAAAACAGCTGTTCTCCTCTCACCTAGAGTGATGCCATTGGGCCATTCAATGTTATCAGCCACCAGCACCTGTCGGTCCACTCCATTCATCCCGGCCTTCTCTATCTTGGCTCGCGTGCCCCAGTCTGACCAGTACATAAAGCTGGAATGAACAAAGGAAGCATACTTATTATGTTATTATGGAGTGTTATGTAGTGCTGCTGTGCTCAGCAAGAAATGAGAAATGATTATAATGACATAGCTTCCATCTTTCAATTTCTTGCAAATTCCTATAATGAATCATTTATAATGCAATTACCACACCAGGGGGGGTTGATTTAATAACTTTATGCCACAGTTTTTAGGTACTAATGAGTCAAAAAGCTAATTCATCTATATTGAAAGATGACAAAAAAAAGCAGTGCTGCTAAAAACTGCCTATGCAATATACATCCTATATAAGAGTTCGAAAAATAGGACAGGGGAATGTCATTTTTTTCAAATTCACTACAGACTGAACACTATAGCGGCGGCAATACTGTCTCTGATTTGATGTCTGGGAATAGCACCTGTAGAATTTGTGGAAGTGTGGTTTTGAGGGGGACACAGAAAGCAAGTCAGTGACACAAAGATAAACCGTAGCAAATTAAAAGATCTGTGTAAAGTGGACTATGTGGGAGCTGTCCGCTCAGCACCATGAAATCAAGACACCTGTCAAAAGACCAGCAATGCAGTAACAGTATCATCTTTCATAGAAATTCTCTCACTGCCTCACCTCTCAGTTGCCTTCTGCTTGAATTGTTATTTTTCAGTATTTTGCAGCTTATAGTCAAGGTCAAGTCCATTGTTGAAGCAGCTGTCACATAGGCGTAAAGTAGTCTTGTGTTGATGTGGTTCTTTTAAGTTGCAAGGCCGAGCAAACATTTCTCAGACAGATCTTTTATACTTCCAGGAGGCCTTTTTTAAATTCAATCACTGTTTGATGAACTGACAGCATTATTTCACTATTTCCTTGGAGACTGTGTCCTTGCAGGAGGAGTTTATGATTCAAAATATGTCAATTGGTTTCTGGTTCATTGACAGAAACGTTTGCTTTCCAGATGTCTTCAAGACAAATCTTAAACAGCCCATTATGTCATAATTAGAAGCAGAGTATTCAAATTCAACTCTGCGGCTGTGCTAACGTACATAATCAGTGTTGGTAAATACTCTGCTAAGTGGAAAACATGCAAACTTCTGCACCAACCAACCCCCAAGTGTTTCAACCACCACATTTAAAAGCTGTTACTGTATGAGTTCATTATAGTTTGAATGGTTATTGGGTAATATCAGTCAGTAATCACAGCAGCAAAATACACAGTAATTTACACATTTCTATGTAAATGTTTATTACTGACATCGCATGAATTTTCCTGCAAAGACAAAACTGTAATTTGATGTCACAGTAAGAAATCTGTGTGTGCTGGACTCCTGCCGTGCAGTCATGACTTGGTCTGTAATGTGCAGAAAATCTCAGTGTGTGTATGTCTCAGTTTATATATGCCTGTTTATTTGAGTTTATTTTTGTGCCTGTTTGTTTTCATCTGGGCTTGGATCACCAGAACACAAAAGCTGCAGAAGCACACGCTGGCACAAATTCATAAAGCTTCCCAGATTAGGAGCGATCATCTAGGACAGAATTTCTAAAAAACTATTGAGTCAGGATGCTAAATGGGTCACAGGCTTGTTACTCTGGATTCCCATACACAGCAACAAGAGTTCTCTTGTGTTTATCATTAGACGTGGTCCCAAAAGAGGGTTATGTTTATTCAATTCCTGGGTCTCGGGCTGTAATCACTTAACAAATGTTTATCTGGGGTCGCTGACCATCATCTTCAATATTATGGAACATACTGTAAATTGTAAATTCATAGCATACAATTTAGTAATTAGCATATCCTTTGAAATTAGAAAAGAACTGTGCAGCTCAGTGGATACTAGCATTACAATAACC
Organism: Oplegnathus fasciatus; assembly: GCA_003416845.1. Lineage (NCBI taxonomy): Eukaryota > Metazoa > Chordata > Actinopteri > Centrarchiformes > Oplegnathidae > Oplegnathus > Oplegnathus fasciatus. The sequence goes on along the minus strand of NTHP01000139.1, from coordinate 831,713 downwards.
AAGAGAGATCATTGTTTAACCACCATAATTACTGATCCTGTCATTTCTATCTTCAATATTGGCTATTACATAATGTGGTCAATGCTTGATTTCTGAACCTAGTTTCAAGACTTGTTGTATTGTCTTCCTGGACAAAAATACACACATATGCAAGTACACATATTTCCTCCTCCTCCTTACCCGTGGTGGGGATCCAGCGCTATGGCACGGGGTTCACTCAGGTCGGTGTTGATGAGGACGCGTCTCTTGGTGGCGTCCACTGAGGCCACAGAGATGGATTTGTCTCCGGAGTCGGTCCAGTACAGGTTGTGCTGGAGCCAGTCCAGAGCCAGACCCACAGGGGTCTGCAGGGATGAATCCACCAGCGGCACCTGCTGGGAGGGGTCACTGGCCTCGTGGATGAAGGCACTGCAGAGGAAGGGGGAGGGCGATGAAGGGAGAGAGGGAGTATTTTGAGGGGAGGAGAATATGTAAGTCATAATCTACAGCAAGCCAGCCGTTATTGCAAAATCGATGTGTAGTGGAAGGATGTTGACTGCCTGGTGGGGCCCTATTTTGTGATAATGGGTCTGTATACACTATTCTTATTATTACATGGCACCCCACCAAAAAGATGTATCCTTGTAAAATATTGACTTTTAGTGATTTCATTACGAGCTAAAGCATTTTACAAACTTTTCCCGAAAAGTAACTAGACTGTAACTATAGAAAAGTAAGTGCAGTGACAGCAGTGAAAGCAAATCGAGCAATAACCATGAATGAATGAATGAATAAATGAATGAATTATAAGACAATTAAATAACTTTTTAAGTCTTTCTGGCCCATTACTTTGATAATTTGCAAGTGATATAAAGTGATATATGAGCACATACACGACAGTAACAGGACAAGTGAGTAGCCTAAAGATAATGTATCATCACAACTGATGTGTATACTAATTCTCCAACCTCCACTGTGCTGTAAAGCCACTGCAGAGTGGAGAATGGGACTGGTATGTGAGCTGTAGCCTTGGGCCATACGCTGAGCAGGTTCATCCGGGGGTTAGCGTCCTTCGCACATGGACCACTTATCAGAATAGACAAGGCCTACCTCAGGGGTTGCCCTGCTCGCTAATGATTTGGCCCCAGCAGAGGTGTGAGGTGAGGGCCAGGCAGCTGTGCTCCCGAACAGGAATTTCAGTTTTAGTTTCCCCAGAGATCTTTTCTCTTAACATCCATTTTATAAAGAGAGCACAGTGCTCCAATTAGAATACACTCTGGGGAGAAAACGTAGCTGGGATAACAATAGGAAGAGTGGAATTAATCTAAAGTAATAGCAGGCCTGAGCCATCAGTTGATTCTTTATATTTCAAATTCATTCAAAAGTCATTCAAATTGCAGACATTTTAAAATAATTAAACTTAATCATGCTGAAAATTGCAAAGATATCCATAAAAGATTATGAGCACTTACTGGTAGACTAAAGGTGTGTCGGATTTATGGTTCATGTACAACATCAGATATCTACATCTCAAATCAAACATCATCACCACAGAAAGTGTTATTGAATTGATTTCTGACATACCTGAATGCAACATAAAAAGCAAAACCATATTGCAGAGTCCACTCGTGCATTACTCAGTGCAGTGCAAAGTCAGGCGTGTTCCCAAACTCAAGCTTTGTTACAGTAAAATAAGGAATTGATTGTATAGAGAGGCTTCACTTTCTATATGTAGCCTCAGTCTCTGACCTAAACTCAGGCTTTTAATCAAAGATTAGGTTTGTGATCTAAATTAAAGGTACCCTGTGGTACCCTTTTGAGCAATGTTTTTAAGAGTGGGTCCCCCCTCGTTTTGTTAGTATCTTGTGCACACACACAAGGACACCCATGCACATGTGAGTGACATGATACACTCTGCTGGTGGTTTCACACTTTTCCACTGATAAACAGTTGGTGGCAGTAATGTGCCAAGAAATGTAGCGATGCGCCAACAAAGGTAGGAAAGAAGAAGAATGTGAAATGAACATACATGTAAACAATGTAGGTTTCAAATTCTTCCAAAAATTGGCTTTGCAAATGTTTTATGAAGAAGGAAATACATTAAACACATTTAATTAGGTCTCAAGGATACACATAATGCCTTTTGGTGAGAAATAGTGAATGTAAACATAACTTTGTTTGTTTACAAAAACTCTACAGGGTACCTTTAATGTTTAAAATTTAAAATTAGGTTTGGTTTTCAAATCCAAGATGAAATTATGACAATGTTTCTGAAATGAAATTAAGTTAGTAATCGAAACTCAGGTTTCTACTCTAAACTTTTCTGTTCATGGTGTACCTGTAGATTTTCCTGTGAAAGCGATCACACCAGAAAACACGGTTGTTGGCCACGTCCAGGTCCAGAGCCACAGCATTCTTCTGGGTGGACACCACCTGGCTGTAGTCCCGCTTCACCAGGTCGATGCGTCGGATCTCATGCCGATTGGTGAACAGCAAGTAAGGACTCTTCCCTGCACACAAAGCAGAGATGCCAGCTAAAATTTACAATCACAGAACAGTCACGGTGCAAAGAAATTTAGAAAACGGGCTGAAGCAGCAATGAATACATTGTCATAAGAGGAATACATTATTGGTAGGTGGAGTTGAAATGTACTTCAATGATGGCCAGTCAAATCAGCTTTGGCAATTTGGTAAAGGGCCAGAAGAAGGGTCCAAGCCGGTATCTCGTATTAGAAAATTGCTTTCGTCCAGGAGCTGCACAGATCCTCTATGCACAGACTGGATTAGATATAAGACATAATGGCTGTACCCGCATGTGTGTCAATAATTAAACCCCACATACATGATTCTGCTGTAAAAGAAGGACATAAAAAAGAAGATGCTGATAAGCTTGAGAGATTGTTTTTCCAGCACAGCATCAAAATGTTTGTGTGCTGGACTCAAGAAGGTTGACCATGATAGGAAATGCTGCGTGTCGGAGAATGATGTAGACATTCCTCTACAGTAATCCCACAGAGGCTTCACCACAGTGTCGAAAAGCATTGCAGCTTGATGTGCTGCTGCACATTTGTAGCACGCTGTTGAAGTCGATGCTCTAAATGTCATCTTTTAACACAGATAAATAACACAACTAAGCTTGTGTGATACAGCTCAATATCCTCCTCTAACAAGAGTGCGGGACAATAATCCTTCATTAAAAACTGCTGAATAGTTGCTGTATTGATCAGTGTGTCTGCATGCATCATTAAGTTGTACGCTCCTTATTATCTTCTCCTTGCAAATATAGATCAGAAGTACCTTGGCATACGGCTGCACCTCTTTAAACAGCGAGCTGTCAACTTTCACAGGCAGTACAACTAAATAGACATGAATCAGCACACACACACACACACACACACACACACACACTAAAAGACTAGCAATGCATTCATTTCCTCTGAGGGCTGATAAACAACCTTGAACAAAGTTAAATCAGACAGATTTCTTGCCCTTGTCTTACAACAACTCAATGCCCTCTGCAAAGATTAACCCACAGAGAATGCAACAGAATAATGTCGAGCGTTAATACCTCATATCTTTTTATACCTGCACTGTGTCTATTATAGGGGAAGCAATGGATTGCAAGTCTCACCTGGCAACACAATCTCAAATGCATCTCATGTGATCACTAGTAATTCAATTTTCCATTCCCCGCTCCCCTTTGATTTTATCAGTAGGGAAACTTTGACCACTACCAGCCACAACAAGACATCTACAGCCACGCTAGCGGCTCTGTGAGGCTGCACTTGAGGCAGCACAGTGGTGCTTTGAGATAAATGTTATCTACAGCATGCTAACATGCTCACAATGACAATGCTAACATGCTGATGCTAACTAAGCAGATCTAATGTTTTCCATGATCACCATCCTAGTTTACCATGTTAGCATGCTAATTAGCACCAAACACAAACTGCAGCTGAGGCTGATTAGTTACACTGATTACTGTTGGACAAATGGAAGTTTTGAACGGATGATGGCGCTAGATTAGAAGGGATCACCAGTGATTACAATTTATCATGAGAGGCACATAAATGTGTGTGATTTTATGGAAATTCCTCCAGCAGTTGTTGCGACATTTCACTTAAAACCACAAATGTGAACCTGAATGTGCAAGAATTTGATGGCAATCCACCCAGTAGCTGTTGAGATATTTCAGTCTGGACCAAAGCGGAGGAACGACCGACAGACACTGCCATTCCTAGAGCTATGCCGCTAGCATGGTTAAAAATACACATTTGCTTTCAGCCACAGAGCTATAGAGGAGGACTGCAGTGGATATTTGCATATTGGATAAAATAAAACTACACAAAAAAAACACCAAAGGAGAGACAGAGCTGGAAACTAAACCCTGATATGACAATGTAAAATCACACAGAGAGAGACACAAACGATTTGGGGATAGACTGTTTCGTAGCTTTGTCATACTACAGTATTAGCACACATAGCTATTAAACTGAGCGCCGACATCATAGTGTGTCCTTGTTTCAATTTGGGTGCATTCACACCTATTTTTAGAACTGTCCACTTGTGACAAGGTCACCCAGGATGCATTTTAATTAGACCCAAATCTGAGCAGGAGCCTTAGACGCATTTATATTATCATGTCTTTATGCTTGTTTCCTCATAATTCTGGCAGGAAAACGCCAGGTGGGTGACAGATACACTAACAGTGTGTGCCTGCAGGGAAGGTTTTATCACTCTGGCTAGCAACTACAGCCTACCTTTGTCTTGTAACATCTATATTGAGCCTATCTCTCTCTGACAATGCATGGTAATAGGGTGGCAGCTGCAGCCAGTTATCTCTGGAGGCAGATATGATATTCTCTCATTAATGGCTCGCTTGCCTCAGTTCCCCTTTTGACAGTCCGTGTCGTAGCCTCATTGTAGTATCGTACTCCTGCACGTTCCCTCTTTCTCCCCTTTCCTTCCTCTCCCAAAGTCTGAATCATGACAGTGCTGTTCAGGGCTAAGTGTTCTCAAAAACTGGCCATTACAATGACAACATTTCCAACCCCTCTAATGGGGAAAATGGTCCCCTGCTGGGTTTATGGGCTGTCACGGCAGCAGTGGTTTTCATTGCCTCAAAACCAGGCGGTGGAACTGCTGCATTCACTGAGACTCTGCTTTCGCTGCGTTTGACACACAGCCAGACAAACGGTTCTCTCCTGGCCTGATAAACTGATAGCAAACACACTGGGCAGTCATGCACAGAGAAACACACAAGTGTAGACAGAGGCAGGGGGCAGACACAATCCAAACACATATACAGTGTGTACAAACACACACACACACACACACACACATGTGAGTGCTGAGCTTTGATATCAGCTCAGTTTAATTGAGGGAAAAGAAATCACAGCATTTGACAGCCACGGGAACCAAATCACCACATTTCATTTCACTCACTGTTTCCTGCCAATTAAATAATGAACATTTTGGGGAAAATGAAGTGTAAACATATGAACTGGCCTCTCTCTGTAATCCTCTTGCTAACAGCTTTTGGCCATCGTTGGAGGTCAAAGAAAATTAATTGGCCTCTTAGCAGTTCACTTTGTTCTCCACTAGTCTAACAACTGTTGTCAACAAGCCTAACGGGAGACCAGATTAAATTTGTTGTAATTAGCCTCCATCATGACTCAGCCAGGTACCCCTGAAGAGTAGCTATACCTAATTATAAGTGTTCAGCATGGTTGAACACATCACACTGTCACTCATGAAACTGTCTAATGGGACGGGACACTGGAGGACAGATTTGGCATGGGAGGAACTGAGTGGTTGCCTTGGTGATGCTTGAATTTTCTTTCGTGATTTAGCAATTATGTCAAGTGCACCAGCAAGTGCAGAGCAATGATAAGAACCTAATAGCAGAAAGGTGTTTGTGATTATTGAGATGAGGAGGGGTTGACACTGTGGCACAAAAGCTGAGAGTGGAGTGTTGCACTAATGAGGCAACGCAATATCTGAGAGAATGTCTTGTTATCAACAGCGCAGCTTTCAACTTCAAACTTTCTTTTTTACAATGCAAAACTGGTATGTAGGTTATAAACTGCATAGATATAAAAGGAACAAAATATTGTATTTACTCTATAATTCAGGAACATGAAGGCATCCTTTTTGACTTATCACTGATTCTCATTTTCAGCCTCAGAATAGGAACCCTTAACTTAAATCCTATTGTCTCAGACAGCCTGCATGGTTGATCGTTGAGCATTGTGACTCACCTTCTGCCTTGCAGGTCTTAGTAACAGGGTCCATCTCATAACCTTCGTAGCATTCACATTTAAAATCCCCCTTGTAGTTGATGCAGATCTGGCTACAAGCGTCAGGGTTCTCACACTCGTCAATGTCTGCGGGGAGGAGAGGGAAGACAAGTTATCAATCAACTGAAAGACAGGGAGAGACAGACCCAGTCAGACAGAGACAGATAGTGACTAATTCACCCTCATTAGCTGCACCAGATAAGAGCGGCAACCGCATTCCTAAAATGTAAATATAGCAATGATTTTCTGAGAATAACAGCTGTAATGGATGAGTAAATATGCACATTTATTACTGCGAGTGCTGGAGAGACACACAGACGTGTCGTCACTGGCAGTTAATGAAGAAAGAAGTCAACAGGGAGACGGGGCGTGTCCCTGTCGACTTCTCTGCTCTGCTTCCTTCCAGCAGATCTCAGGCTTTTTCCTCGGGTGTGATAGAGAAACATTAGTGTTAAAAGGATGGGGAAGGGTGTGAAGGACGTAGTGTGTGTGCGTGAGAGTGTGTGAGAGAGTAGTATGACTATGCTAGTTTCCCTGTGGGAGTGACAGGCTGGGCACGCTAAACAAAGACAGACAGCTACAGAGCTGAGAGCAGCCCAAAGCACTAGGCCACACACACACACACACACACACACACACACACATACACACACACACACACACACTCATAGTAGCTGGGTCAGCAGCCAACCTGCCACTCATTTTTTTAATCTAGCTGTCTGTCTGTCTAAAGTGTCTTTATTTACCGCCACAAGTCTTTTTGTCCAGTAGCTGGTAGCCAGTGGGGCATTGGCACTCAAAGCCGATCGGTCGGTCCATGCAGACATGGGAGCAGCCGCCGTTGTTGATCATACACTCATTCAGCCCTGGGAGACAAAGAAAAGAAGGCCAGTGGTCAAACGCAGCCAATCATAGAAGAAGTAGGGACATTATGGTCGCCCAGTAGATCATTTAAAAGGTCAAACTCTGATTTAGAAAAAAGGCCTCAGATTCATTTACTGTAAAATATTTTTGAAGAAGGGGTAAGAGCGGTGGAGCGGCTTGTGATATTTGAAAAAGGTGTATGACTCATAGGTGGGGAAAATGGATATCATCTTCATAATCTTCATTTTTATCTCGGCTCTTGTACTCGGCTCTTTTCCATCCTTTTTGAATCCTTATCAGATGTTGTCAAAAGTGAAAAAAGGAATCAAAGAGACACAACATCACACGCGGAAAGCTCTTAAACCGAGAATCAGGTCCATCTGCGGGGATATGAAATATGTGTGTAGAGGGGATTAATGCTGTGAACTGGGATTCTGAGATGTCCCATAAGGATCTATCGCAGTAGTGAGTGAGGACATCTAAATTAAACAGGCACGCTGTTTAAACCAAGGCAGAGTGATGTAAAAGCATCCGGAGAATGAAAGGAGGGAAAGAAAAAAAAAAAACAAGATGTAAAAACACAATCACTCTCATTTCAAACTAGGTCAAAGCAGCTGGCACAAGGTTGGCACACAATAAAGAAGGCAGAGGCAGTTAGATTTGATTGTGCTGCACACAATGGCTTTATGAATTACTTGATAGCAAGAAGGGCTCAAAAGTCACTGGCTGAAAGGGAGTCCGTTTTTTTATCCCCTCCACAAATTTGTTCAATACAGCTGAGAAGTATGATCTAGCAATTGCATATGCAAGCTGTTACATACAGTCCCATTTTTCTGTCCTACTTATCATTTATTAGGAGCGTATGTGAATCATGTGTACAGCTCCTCAGCACACTTTTCTTTCTGCGTTTGGTTAAAAAAACCAAAAACAATTCTTTAAATTCATTATAGAAGGTAAGCCAACTGCTGTGTGAAAGCTAAGATCACCAGAAAAAAAATTCTCTCCAACACTTCACTCAACAGCATACAGGCTTTGCTTTTCACACAAACAATTGAGCATGGCTGCACAATGACAACTGGAAAGCGGTGATAAAGAGAAAAGTGGTTAAACTGCAAGAGAAACCGCACTCCTCAACACGAGAGTGCTTAATTCTGTCAACAGCATCCTACCCAATCTAGTGTAACACATTTGTCAATAGCCAGTGAGCTTTATATCATCAGTCACTGAAAGCAGGGCCACTATGTATGTGCGTGAGTTAGTAAACAGCTGGCCTAAAGGAAAGCACAGCATCTGCAAACGCCCCACTAAGACAGTCATTGGTTCCAAAATGAAGCTTCATTAGTTGAATATATAAACAGCAAATTGAAAAAATTCATTAACCTTTACATATGTCACTTCAGTTTTCACATTTTCACACCACATAAACGCTTTTCTTTTGTGGACGTTTGTCTGAGCCGGTGTAATGGCTAATGCACTAAAGAAACAGGGCATTAAATTCTTATACAGTCCTATGTGGATTTAGCAGAGACTTTTATTTTGAAAGGGCACAGGCTTCACATCTGGTGTTATGTTTCCTGAAGTGTTGCTAATATATTTTTATGGGAGTAAATATATTTCATGTTATATGCTTGTGCTTAGACGGGAGGCTAAACGACTGTTTTAATTAAGTGTAAGTGTATCGTTCCACTAGCTTTACTTCCTCTTTTCATTCTGGACTTCTGGAGGTTTGAATTTTCTTCTCCCACTTTAATTTCAGTACTTTTGCTGTACATGTAATGTTAAAGGAATAGTTCAAGATTTTGGGAAATACAATTATTTGCTTTCTTGCTAAGAGTTAGGCTGGTTGCCTAGCAACCTCATGGCAACAACAAGACTCCAGGACATGACTGGCCAAAATAATTTCCTGCATACAACCCCCCCTTAACACTTCAACATGTTGTTACTGCACTTTGATTTCTGGATGGATCAAACAAACAAGACGTGTTAATTAGTGAGGTTTAGAGATACTGGTAGGTGGATTTTGTTACCTTAAGACTGAGCCAGGCTAACTGTTTCCCCCCACTTCCAGTCTTTGTGCTAAGCTAAGCTAAACGGCTGCTGGTTATAGCTTCATATTGAGCGTACAGACATGAGAGTGGTATCAATCTTCTCATCTGACTCTTGGCAAGAAAGCGAAAAGGTGTATTTCCCCAAATTCCTTAAAGTTACTTTAGTGTGTCAAGTGAATGTATTGATATTTTTACATTTTGGAGTTAAAGCTTTATTCATTTTAATGCAGAAATCTGATAAATAGAAGAGAAGTTTGTCGAGGCATGTGTCTAGCAGGGCTGCCATGCAGCTCGAAAATGCTAAAGCGAAGTGTTGAGACCATCTTGGCTAGTGCTGTTTATGTTGTTAAATCCTAAAGTACACAGGCACAAAGAGCATTTATGCAAACAAGTCCCTGCGAATGTTATATTTCTCTACGATCACAGGGAAGTTATGCTGATGCCAATTCTTGTGCCTTGCAATAAAATGCTGAAAATGAGTCCTGGGAAGTGTGGTCCTCATTTACCATGCAACACAACACAGAGTTAGACCTACTGCCAGCAATACACTGACTGCAGGGATCCAAGATGACCTGTTCGTCTCATCCGTGGAGCTTTGAGGAAAGCTTTATTCTTTATTTATTGTAACAAAAATAAAGTTGACTCTCCAAAGATTGACTGAAGGTTACTTCTGTGGGAAAATTTTCATCTTTGCTTTGTGTAAGTGCCAGCAGACTTTGAGCGCTGCAACCGCCAACATTAAATTCCCATCTCTAATTCAGCTGGATGGGTGACAGCAATCTGCCACTCACAGTAGCTCCCGCTAACTCCCTTCATGTCAGTTCAGCATTAACTGCAGACAGGAGAAAGACCAAGATGTAGCTCTATTTGAGGTCTCACTCATTCCTGTTTCTTTGAGAGGGGCTGGGTGGGTAAGAAAGACGCCCCAGGAGAGGCCATGTGTGACAACATGAACAGCTTTTCCCAGACCGCTCCCAAGGACAGCCATGATTTAGAGGTCACTTCTCCTTTCCCATGGGCAAACAAACATGACGTCTCTCCTTCTCTACCCCACCTCCATCTCTTTTTCTCTCTCTCACCATGGTAACCCATTATGTACTTCCTATTTTCAGCCGTTCCTTTCAGTGAAAGCTGGAAGTGATGGTGTAGTCGGTGCTGTGGTAATATGCCATTATTTCTAATGAGATGGGACACAGCAAAACATTTGCTTGCGCACAGAGAGAAATGCATTGTCTTTATTTTCCCCTGATGTAAGGCTGATGCGGCAAATGCAATCACACCGAACATCTACGTATAAGTGTGTTTCAGAGGAGCGGGGAGCATTATTGTCTGTGTGTGTGTGTAGTTTTTGTGTGTGTGTTTTGGTTGGGGAACATCTTGCGAGTAAGCGGTTGAGCGAGCAGAGCGATGAGCTAGGTGTGTGTGGACACGCTTTTAATGAGCTGAGAACAAGACCTGAGTTGAAGGAGAGAGGGAGGGAGATATGAGGAGAGAGAGGGTGGAGAAGATGGAGGTAGAGGAGGGAGAAAGAGAGAATTACCCTCTGGAATACCTGTTTCGGTCTTGTAATTTCCGTCCCTGGCAGAGGTCAGTCTACTCTGTCAGCTGTCACTTTTCCCTTCTCAACTTTATGTTCCTCTGAGGAAATGACATTTTATGAGAGTTTATGTCTGCTCCTCACTCCCTCACGTCAGAAACTTTCTTACTGAGCTCTTCAACACAGAGGGAAAGTAGTAAACACACTATGTTTTGCTTCTTTAATCAAAAAATCACTTTCATTTACTCGTGGTCAGTACAATAAGATTAGAGATGAAGGTATATGGAGACAGGAAGAGAGATGGAGAACAGAGAGATTATCACGGAGCAGTAGAAGCCTTTTTCTACTGTTTGATGGTAATTAGTACATGCAGTCTCTTGTTCTGATCAATGGAGGCTGCTGCTAATTTGAGTGTGCCTCAGAAGCCTTTGAAATGCAAGGTAATAGGAGGGAGGTAGTCTCATTTTGTTATGGCAAACACGATTACACTGCTACATTAACTGCGTGAATCCATTTACAATAGATATGTACATGCTCTCTCATTGCACAGGGCTGAGACAAAGGCTCCACTGACACACACAGATTCTCTCATTTCATACTGATGGGAAATGAAGAAAAAGCTTTTTCCCCGATACGCAGACCAGACGAAAAGCAATAAATAAACTCTTTTTGCATCAAGGGTAACAGAGAATTTGTTGAGCTGACACAAGGTTACAACCAATTAACTGTGTGCAGAAAAAGTCCTCTTACCGCACTCTTTCTTTGGCTCATCTGATCGGTCCTTGCAGTCCTTGACAGAGTCACACACCTTGGAGCTATCAATACACTCTCCATTCTTACACAGAAACTTCAGGGGTCCCTCACATTTGGTGGCTGCAACAGAAAAGCAGAGGACAGATCAGCATCTACACTATAAACTTAATGAACATTTATTTGCATAAGCTATTGCAAACTGATTATGAACCTCATGCATCAAAAAGTGTGTGAACTGAAATTGAATATCTCCAGTGGTTCACCAAATTACTGAAGGCTCACATGAAACAAGCGACAGCAAAAAATACTTCACACTCAAGATATTCATATCATCCCACATAAAACGCCTAGTGTAATAAAAACTGAACTTTAATTTGGTCCAGTTTCACAGTGCTAGGACTTAATTTCCTGCAAAATAATTTCGCAGTACGCTGGTAAATTATGCATCATAGTCAGAAGAGGAAAAAGTAATGAAATCAGCTTACAAAAAGCACTGGGCTGGATCCACACAACATAACACCAGTGGTCATTACAGCAATTCATTTCGCAATAATTTATGTCAATAATCCCACATGATGATGATTGATTTAAAGGAAGTTTCTTATGGTTTTCATGAAATCAGACCCTGTTTTTGATACTATTTATGGTCAGCATTTTTTCTGCAATAGCCATTCAGTGTTTTTACGTTCTGTAATTACCTCTCGATATAGTAGTCTTCATTGTTAGTGGCGGGGTCCGCCATTCCCACACTGGATTCAAATTACCCACAGTAACTACTCACAAGGTATCCACAGGAAACAATACCGCGTGTAATCGAGCAAAACATGGG